>CM070542.1:51518719-51869889 GCA_036346415.1 Raddia guianensis | reverse complement strand
CTCAAATGTTTGGGTATTTCAAACCGTTTCTTCGCTGCACGAAAATTGGTGAAATTAGAGTCCTAGGGGTGCAATTAATGCACCAGTACTGGTGGCCGAAGTCTCGGTGGAGTTGTTGGTGACGAACGTGCCCAATCCTCCACGTTGCACGTAAGACTCAAGTTTTTTTTGTTTCAAACCATTCCGTCACAGTAAGAAAATATGTGGAAAACGACGCCAGTGGTTGCAATTAATGGACCAGTTCTGGCGGCTGAAATCATGGTGGAGCTGTTCGCGGCGAACGTGCCCAATCCTCCTTGTTGCACGTAACAATCATGTTTTGTTTGTTTCAAACGTCCCGTTACTGGAACAAAATCTACGGAAAACGTGGCCAGTGGTTGCAATTAATGGCCTAGTTCTGGCGGCTGAAATCACGGTCGAGTTTTTCGCGACGAATAAACCCTATCCTCCCAGTTGCACGTACGACTGAAGTTTTGTTTGTTTCGAACTATTTCGTCACAGTAAGAAAATCTATGAAAAACAAGGCCAGTGGTTGCAATTAATGCACCAGTTCTGGCGGCTGAAATCATGGTGGAGCTTTTCGCGGCGAACGTGCCCAATCCTCCTAGTTGCTCGTATCAATCATGTTTTGTTTGTTTCAAACGTCCCATTACTGGAACAAAATCTACGGAAAACGTGGCCAGTGGTTGCAATTAATGGCCTAGTTCTGGCGGCTGAAATCACGGTGGAGTTTTTCGCGACGAATAAACCCAATCCTCCCTGTTGCACGTACGACCCAAGTTTTGTTTGTTTCGAACTATTTCGTCACAGTAAGAAAATCTGCGAAAAACAAGGCCAGCGGTTGCAATTAATGCACCAGTTCCGGCGGCTGAAATCACGGTGGAGCTTTTCGCGACGAAACTGCCCAATCCTCCAGATTGCAAGTAGGACTCAAATGTTTGGGTGTTTCAAACCGTTCCTTCACTGCACGAAAATTGATGCAGTTATAGTCCTAGGGGTGCAGTTAATGCAGCAGTTCTGGTGGCCGAAGTCTCGGTGGAGTTGTTGGCGACGAACGTGCCCAATCCTCCTCGTTGCACGTGAGACTCAAGTTTTTTTGTTTCAGACCGTTCCGTCACAGTAAGAAATCTTTGGAAAACGAGCCTAGTGGTTGCAATTAATGCCCCAGTTCTAACAGGCCGAAATCACGGTGGAGTTTTTCGCGACGAACGTACCCTATCATCCTCGTTGCACGAAAGACTAAAGTTTAGTTCAAACCGTTTCTTCACTTCACGAAAACTGGTGCACCAAGACAAAAACATCTCGCGAACAGAACAGTCTTTTGCTCTTCTTGGGTGCTGCGTCACCTTTAATTTGGGCTAAGCCGCCATGTATTCCTGCTGCGTGAGAGCACCTTCTAGAGTCATCTCCCCTCTCTATATATAGGACAAGCCTCTCCCTTTTCTTCTTAGGTTTTGTTCAATTGTTGTTGTCTTCCAGAATGGAGAAACACTCTCGAAATCCCTAGTGTCGGCTGACCTATCGATTCCGAGCTTCAGAACCTCAGTTTGAGTGTGTGCTTTATCCTTGTTCTTGCGAGTTCTTCGATTGCTTGCAAGGATAGACCTTCGTGGTCAGGTCATCCGGGCTTTGGCACTGTTGATAACAATCAGGAGTGTGGTTTAGCGATTATGGCGCTTATCCTTGCGTGGTTCGTGGCGGATCGTCAAAGTCATCCTCCGCCCAAATCGAAGTTATCCCTCTCACCGGAAGATCGGGAACCCGTGAGCGCATCATTTGGTATCAGAGCGCATCATTTGGTATCAGAGCAACGGTTGACCGGTGAGTTTGTATCTTGTTTAGTTGTGTGCGTTCTTCCTATAGTCCAGAAATTTTGCCATACAAAAAGATTGTTTACCCGCTGTCCAAGCCCCTTTGTGCCTTTCCAATCTGTTATTTCGATTTGCTAACTTGAGTTTGTCTTCGTTCTAGTGTTGTCTTGTTACTGTTCATCTTTTTGTTCATCTTCCCCACCTTAAAATCCACCCAAAAACACCCAAAAACAACTATCAATCTCCACCGGAACAATTAATGCACCAGTTCTGGCGGCTGAAATCATGGTGGAGCTTTTCGCGGCGAACGTGCCCAATCCTCCTTGTTGGAATTAATGCAATTAATGAAAATCTATGAAAAACAAGGCCAGTGGTTGCAATTAATGCACCAGTTCCGGCGGCAGAAATCACGGTGGAGCTTTTCGCGACGGAACTGCCCAATCCTCCAGATTGCAAGTAAGACTCAAATGTTTGGGTGTTTCAAACCGTTCCTTCACTGCACGAAAATTGATGCAATTACAGTCCTAGGGTTGCAGTTAATGCAGCAGTTCTGGTGGCCGAAGTCTCGGTGGAATTGTTGGCGATGAACGTGCCCAATCCTCCTCGTTGCACGTGAGACTCAAGTTTTTTTTATTTCAGACCGTTCCATCACAGTAAGAAATCTTTGGAAAACGAGCCTAGTGGTTGTAATTAATGCCCCAGTTCTAACAGGCCGAAATCACGGTGTAGTTTTTCGCGACGAACGTACCCAATCATCCTCGTTGCACGAAAGACTAAAGTTTAGTTCAAATCGTTTCTTCACTTCACAAAAACTGGTGCACCAAGAGTCCTCGGGGTGCAGTTAATGCACCAGTTCCGGTGGACGAAATCACGGTGGAGTTTTTTCGCGACGAACGTGCCCAATCCTCCTCGCCTCTAGTTTTGTTTGTTTCAAAACATTCCGCCATAGTAAGAAAATCTATGGAATACGAGGCCAGTGGTTGCAATTAGTGCACCAGGTCTGGCGGCTGAAATCACGGTGGAGCTTTTCGCTATGAACGTGCCCAATCCTCCTGATTGCACGTAAGACTCAAATGTTTGGGTATTTCAAACCGTTTCTTCACTGCACGAAAATTGGTGAAATTAGAGTCCTAGGGGTGCAATTAATGCACCAGTACTGGTGGCCGAAGTCTCGGTGGAGTTGTTCGTGACGAACGTTCCCAATCCTCCACGTTGCAAATAAGACCCAAGTTTTTTTTGTTTCAAACCATTCCGTCACAGTAAGAAAATATGTGAAAAACAAGGCCAGTGGTTGCAATTAATGCACCAGTTCTGGCGGCTGAAATCATGGTGGAGCTTTTCGCGGCGAACGTGCCCAATCCTCCTTGTTGCACGTAACAATCATGTTTTGTTTGTTTCAAACGTCCCGTTACTGGAACAAAATCTACGGAAAACGAGGCCAGCGGTTGCAATTAATGGCCTAGTTCTGGCGGCTGAAATCACGGTCGAGTTTTTCGCGACGCATAAACCCAATCCTCCCTGTTGCACGCAAGACTCAAGTTTTGTTTGTTTCGAACTATTTCGTCACAGTAACAAATCTATGAAAAACAAGGCCAGTGGTTGCAATTAATGCACCAGTTCCGGCGGCTGAAATCACGGTGGAGCTTTTCACGACGAAACTGCCCAATCCTCCAGATTGCACGTAAGACTCAAATGTTTGGATGTTTCAAACCGTTTCTTCACTGCACGAAAATTGATGCAATTATAGTCCTAGGGGTGCATTTAATGCAGCAGTTCAGTTGGCCGAAGTCTCGGTGGAGTTGTTGGCGACGAACGTGCCGAATCCTGCTCGTTGCACGTAAGACTCAAGTTTTTTTGTTTCAAACCATTCCGTCACAGTAAGAAAATATGTGGAAAACGAGGCCAGTGGTTGCAATTAATGCCCCAGTTCTGACGGCCGAAATCACGGTGGAGTTTTTCACGACGAACGTAACCAATCATCCTCGTTTCACGCAAGACTGAAGTTTAGTTCAAACCGTTTCTTCACTGCACGAAAATTGGCGCCCAATCCTCCTCGCTGCACGTAAGACTCAAGTTTTGTTCGTTTCAAACCGTTGAGCCACCGTAAGAAAATGCACCGGGAAATCACGAGGCCGGTGGTTGCAATTAATGCACCAAATTCGGCGGCTGAAATCATTGCGGAGCTTTTTGGTGGCACTCGGTGGAGTTGTTGGTGAACGTGCCCAATCCTCCTTGTTGCACGTAACAATCATGTTTTGTTTGTTCCAAACGCGTCCGTCGTGCCCAATCCTCCTTGACAAAATCTGTTTTGTTTGTTCCACGAAAAAATCGAGGCCAGTGGTTGCAATTAATGGCCTAGTTCTGGCGGCTGAAATCACGGTCGAGTTTTTCGCGACGAATAAACCCAATCCTCCTTGTTGCACGTAAGACTCAAGTTTTGTTTGTTTCGAACTATTTCGTCACAGTAACAAATCAATGAGAAACAAGGCCAGTGGTTGCAATTAATGCACCAGTTCCGGCGGCTGAAATCACGGTGGAGCTTTTCGCGACGAAAGTGCCCAATCCTCCAGATTGCACGTAAGACTCAAATGTTTGGATGTTTCAAACCGTTTCTTCACTGCACGAAAATTGATGCAATTATAGTCCTAGGGGTGCATTTAATGCAGCAGTTCTGGTGGCCGAAGTCTCGGTGGAGTTGTTGGTGACGAACGTGCCGAATCCTTCTCGTTGCACGTGAGACTCAAGTTTTTTTTTTGTTTCAAACCGTTCCGTCACAGTAAGAAATATTTGGAAAACGAGCCTAGTGGTTGCAATTAATGCCCCAGTTGTCACAGGCCGAAATCACGGTGTAATTTTTCGCGACGGACGTACCCAATCATCCTCGTTGCACGAAAGATTAAAGTTTAGTTCAAACCGTTTCTTCACTGCACGAAAATTGGTGCTCCAAGAGTCCTCGGGGTGCAATTAATGTACCAGTTCCGGTGGACGACATCACGATGGAGTTTTTCGCGACGAACGTGCCCAATCCTCCTCGCCTCTAGTTTTGTTTGTTTCAAACCATTCCGCCATTGTAAGAAAATATATGGAATACGAGGCCAGTGGCTGCAATTGGTGCACCAGGTCTGGCGGCTGAAATCATGGTGGAGCTTTTCGCGATGAACGTGCCCAATCCTCCTGATTGTACGTAAGACTCAAATGATTGGGTATTTCAAACCGTTTCTTCACTGCACGAAAATTGGTGAAATTAGAGTCCTAGGGGTGCAATTAATGCACCAGTTCTGGTGGCCGAAGTCTCGGTGGAGTTGTTGGTGACGAGCGTGCCCAATCCTCCTCGTTGCACGTAAGACTCAAGTTGTTTTGTTTCAAACCATTCCGTCACAGTAAGAAAATATATGGAAAACGAGGCCAGTGGTTGCAATTAATGCCCCAATTCTGACGGCCGAAATCACGGTGGAGTTTTTCACTGAAGTTTAGTTCAAACCGTTTCTTCACTGCACGAAAATTGGCGCCCAATCCTCCTCGCTGCACGTAAGACTCAAGTTTTGTTCGTTTCAAACCGTTGAGCCACCGTAAGAAAATCTGTCGAAAACGAGGCCAGTGGTTGCAATTAATGCACCAGTTCTGGCGGCTGAAATCATTGCGGAGCTTTTCGCGACGAACGTGCCCAATCCCCCTTGTTGCACGTAACAATCATGTTTTGTTTGTTTCAAACGTCCCGTCACTTGGACAAAATCTACGGAAAACGAGGCCAGCGGTTGCAATTAATGGCCTAGTTCTGGCGGCTGAAATCACGGTCGAGTTTTTCGCGACGAATAAACCCAATCCTGCTTATTGCACGTAAGACTCAAGTTTTGTTTGTTTTGAACTATTTCGTCACAGTAACAAATCTATGAGGAACAAGGCCAGTGGTTGCAATTAATGCACCAGTTCCGGCGGCTGAAATCACGGTGGAGCTTTTCGCGACGAAAGTGCCCAATCCTCCAGATTGCACGTAAGACTCAAATGTTTGGATGTTTCAAACCGTTTCTTCACTGCACGAAAATTGATGCAATTATTGTCCTAGGGGTGCATTTAATGCAGCAGTTCTGGTGGCCGAAGTCTCGGTGGAGTTGCTGGCGACGAACGTGCCGAATCCTGCTCGTTGCACGTGAGACTCAAGTTTTTTTTTTTGTTTCACCGTTCCGTCACAGTAAGAAATATTTGGAAAACGAGCCTAGTGGTTGCAATTAATGCCCCAGTTGTGACAGGAAGAAATCACGGTGGAGTTTTTCGCGACGAACGTACCCAATCATCCTCGTTGCACGAAAGACTAAAGTTTAGTTCAAACCGTTTCTTCACTGCACGAAAATTGGTGCACCTAGAGTCCTCGGGGAGCAATTAATGCACCAGTTCCGGTGCACGACATCACGGTGGAGTTTTTCGCGACGAACGTGCCCAATCCTCCTCGCCTCTAGTTTTGTTTGTTTCAAACCATTGCGCCATTGTAAGAAAATATATGGAATACGAGGCCAGTGGCTGCAATTAGTGCACCAGGTCAGGCGGCTGAAATCATGGTGGAGCTTTTCGCGATGAACGTGCCCAATCCTCCTGATTGTACGTAAGACTCAAATGATTGGGTATTTCAAACCGTTTCTTCACTGCACGAAAATTGGTGAAATTAGAGTCCTAGGGGTGCAATTAATGCACCAGTTCTGGTGGCCGAAGTCTTGGTGGAGTTGTTGGTGACGAGCGTGCCCAATCCTCCTCGTTGCACGTAAGACTCAAGTTGTTTTGTTTCAAACCATTCCGTCACAGTAAGAAAATATATGGAAAACGAGGCCAGTGGTTGCAATTAATGCCCCAGTTCTGACGACCGAAATCACGGTGGAGTTTTTCACGACGAACGTAACCAATCATCCTCGTTTCACACAAGACTGAAGTTTAGTTCAAACCGTTTCTTCACTGCACGAAAATTGGCGCCCAATCCTCCTCGCTGCACGTAAGACTCAAGTTTTGTTCGTTTCAAACCGTTGAGCCACCGTAAGAAAATCTGTGGAAAACGAGGCCAGCGGTTGCAATTAATGCACCAGTTCTGGCGGCTGAAATCATTGCGGAGCTTTCGCGATTTAACGTGCCCAATCCCCCTTGTTGCACGTAACAATCATGTTTTGTTTGTTTCAAACGTCACGTCACTGGGACAAAATCTACGGAAAACGAGGCCAGCGGTTGCAATTAATGGCCTAGTTCTGGCGGCTGAAATCACGATCGAGTTTTTCGCGACGAATAAACCCAATCCTGCTTGTTACACGTAAGACTCAAGTTTTGTTTGTTTTGAACTATTTCGTCACAGTAACAAATCTTTGAGAAACAAGGCCAGTGGTTGCAATTAATGCACCAGTTCCGACGGCTGAAATCACGGTGGAGCTTTTCGCGACGAAAGTGCCCAATCCTCCAGATTGCACGTAAGACTCAAATGTTTGGATGTGTCAGAACGTTTCTTCACTGCACGAAAATTGATGCAATTATAGTCCTAGGGGTGCATTTAATGCAGCTGCTCTGGTGGCCGAAGTCTCGGTGGAGTTGTTGGCGACGAACGTGCCCAATCCTGCTCGTTGCACGTGAGACTCAAGTTTTTTTTGTTTCAAACCGTTCCGTCACAGTAAGAAATAATTGGAAAACGAGCCTTGTGGTTGCAATTAATGCCTAGTTGTGACAGGGCGAAATCACGGTGGAGTTTTTCGCGACGAACGTGCCCAATCCTCCTCGCCTCTAGTTTCGTTTGTTTCAAACCATTCCGCCATTGTGAGAAAATATATGGAATACGAGGCCAGTGGTTGCAATTAGTGCACCAGGTCTGGCGGCTAAAATCACGGTGGAGCGTTTCGCGATGAACGTGCCCAATCCTCCTGATTGTACGTAAGACTCAAATGATTGGGTATTTCAAACCGTTTCTTCACTGCACGAAAATTGGTGAAATTAGAGTCCTAGGGGTGCAATTAATGCACCAGTTCTGGTGGCCGAAGTCTCGGTGGAGTTGTTGGTGACGAGCGTGCCCAATCCTCCTCGTTGCACGTAAGACTCAAGTTGTTTTGTTTCAAACCATTCCGTCACAGTAAGAAAATATATGGAAAACGAGGCCAGTGGTTGCAATTAATGCCCCAATTCTGACGGCCGAAATCACGGTGGAGTTTTTCACCAAGTTTAGTTCAAACCGTTTCTTCAAAAATTGGCGCCCAATCCTCCTCGCTGCACGTAAGACTCAAGTTTTGTTCGTTTCAAACCGTTGAGCCACCGTAAGAAAATCTGTCGAAAACGAGGCCAGTGGTTGCAATTAATGCACCAGTTCTGGCGGCTGAAATCATTGCGGAGCTTTTCGCGACGAACGTGCCCAATCCCCCTTGTTGCACGTAACAATCATGTTTTGTTTGTTTCAAACGTCCCGTCACTTGGACAAAATCTACGGAAAACGAGGCCAGCGGTTGCAATTAATGGCCTAGTTCTGGCGGCTGAAATCACGGTCGAGTTTTTCGCGACGAATAAACCCAATCCTGCTTATTGCACGTAAGACTCAAGTTTTGTTTGTTTTGAACTATTTCGTCACAGTAACAAATCTATGAGGAACAAGGCCAGTGGTTGCAATTAATGCACCAGTTCCGGCGGCTGAAATCACGGTGGAGCTTTTCGCGAAAGTGCCCAATCCTCCAGTTGCAAGTAGGACTCAAATGTTTGGGTGTTTCAAACCGTTCCTTCACTGCACGAAAATTGATGCAGTTATAGTCCTAGGGGTGCAGTTAATGCTGCAGTTCTGGTGGCCGAAGTCTCGGTGGAGTTGTTGGCGACGAACGTGCCCAATCCTCCTCGTTGCACGTGAGACTCAAGTTTTTTTTTGTTTCAGACCGTTCCGTCACAGTAAGAAATCTTTGGAAAACGAGCCTAGTGGTTGCAATTAATGCCCCAGTTCTAACAGGCCGAAATCACGGTGGAGTTTTTCGCGAAGAACGTACCCAATCATCCTCGTTGCACGAAAGACTAAAGTTTAGTTCAAACCGTTTCTTCACTGCACGAAAATTGGTGCACCAAGAGTCCTCGGGGTGCAATTAATGCACCAGTTCCGGTGGACGAAATCACGGTGGAGTTTTTTCGCGACGAACGTGCCCAATCCTCCTCGCCTCTAGTTTTGTTTGTTTCAAACCATTCCACCATAGTAAGAAAATCTATGGAATACGAGGCCAGTGGTTGCAATTAGTGCACCAGGTCTGGCGGCTGAAATCACGGTGGAGCTTTTCGCGATGAACGTGCCCAATCCTCCTGATTGCACGTAAGACTCAAATGTTTGGGTATTTCAAACCGTTTCTTCGCTGCACGAAAATTGGTGAAATTAGAGTCCTGGGGGTGCAATCAATGCACCAGTACTGGTGGCCGAAGTCTCGGTGGAGTTGTTGGTGACGAACGTGCCCAATCCTCCACGTTGCACGTAAGACTCAAGTTTTTTTTGTTTCAAACCATTCCGTCACAGTAAGAAAATATATGGAAAACGAGGCCAGTGGTTGCAATTAATGCCCCAGTTCTGACGACCGAAATCACGGTGGAGTTTTTCACGACGAACGTAACCAATCATCCTCGTTTCACACAAGACTGAAGTTTAGTTCAAACCGTTTCTTCACTGCACGAAAATTGGCGCCCAATCCTCCTCGCTGCACGTAAGACTCAAGTTTTGTTCGTTTCAAACCGTTGAGCCACCGTAAGAAAATCTGTGGAAAACGAGGCCAGCGGTTGCAATTAATGCACCAGTTCTGGCGGCTGAAATCATTGCGGAGCTTTTCGCGACGAACGTGCCCAATCCCCCTTGTTGCACGTAACAATCATGTTTTGTTTGTTTCAAACGTCACGTCACTGGGACAAAATCTACGGAAAACGAGGCCAGCGGTTGCAATTAATGGCCTAGTTCTGGCGGCTGAAATCACGATCGAGTTTTTCGCGACGAATAAACCCAATCCTGCTTGTTACACGTAAGACTCAAGTTTTGTTTGTTTTGAACTATTTCGTCACAGTAACAAATCTTTGAGAAACAAGGCCAGTGGTTGCAATTAATGCACCAGTTCCGGCGGCTGAAATCACGGTGGAGCTTTTCGCGACGAAAGTGCCCAATCCTCCAGATTGCACGTAAGACTCAAATGTTTGGATGTGTCGAACGTTTCTTCCTTTGCGAAAATTGATGCAATTATAGTCCTAGGGGTGCAGTTAATGCAGCAGTTCTGGTGGCGAAGTCTCGGTGGAGTTGTTGGCGACGAACGTGCCCAATCCTCCTCGTTGCACGTGAGACTCAAGTTTTTTGTTTCAAACCGTTCCGTCACAGTAAGAAATAATTGGAAAACGAGCCTTGTGGTTGCAATTAATGCCTAGTTGTGACAGGGCGAAATCACGGTGGAGTTTTTCGCGACGAACGTGCCCAATCCTCCTCGCCTCTAGTTTCGTTTGTTTCAAACCATTCCGCCATTGTGAGAAAATATATGGAATACGAGGCCAGTGGTTGCAATTAGTGCACCAGGTCTGGCGGCTAAAATCACGGTGGAGCGTTTCGCGATGAACGTGCCCAATCCTCCTGATTGTACGTAAGACTCAAATGTTTGGGTATTTCAAACCGTTTCTTCACTGCACGAAAATTGGTGAAATTAGAGTCCTAGGGGTGCAATTAATGCACCAGTTCTGGTGGCCGAAGTCTCGGTGGAGTTGTTGGTGACGAACGTGCCCAATCCTCCTCGTTGCACGTAAGACTCAAGTTTTTTTGTTTCAAACCATTCCGTCACAGTAAGAAAATATGTGGAAAACGAGGCCAGTGGTTGCAATTAATGCCCCAGTTCTGACGGCCGAAATCACGGTGGAGTTTTTCACGACGAACGTACCCAATCATCCTCGTTGCACGTAACACTGAAGTTTAGTTCGAACCGTTTCTTCACTACAACAAAATTGGTGCTGAAAGAGTCCTAGGGGTGCAATTAATGCACCAGTCCTGGTGGACGAAATAACAGTGGAGTTTTTTCGACGAACGTGGCATATCCTCCTCACTGCACGTAAGACTCAAGTTTTGTTTCTTTCAAACAGTTCCGCCACAGTAAGACAATATGTGGAAAACGAGGCCAGTGGTTGCAATTAATGCACCAGTTCTGGCGGCTGAAATCATGGTGTAGCTTTTCGCGGCGAACGTGTCCAATCCTCCTTGTTGCACGTAACAATCATGTTTTGTTTGTTTCAAACGTCCCATCACTGGAACAAAATCTATGGAAAACGAGGCCAGTGGTTGAATTTAGTGGCATAGTTCTGGCGGATGAAATCACGGTGGAGTTTTTCGCGACTAATAAATCCAATCTTCCTTGTTGCACGTAAGACTCAAGTTTTGTTTGTTTCGAACTATTTCGTCACAGTAACAAAATCTATGAAAAACAAGGCCAGTGGTTGCAATTAATGCACCAGTTCCGGCGGCTGAAATCACGGTGGAGCTTTTCACAATGAAACTGCCCAATCCTCCAGCTTGCACGTAAGACCTAAATGTTTGGGTGTTTCAAAACGTTTCTTCACTGCGCGAAAATTGATGCAATTATAGTCCAAGGGGTGCATTTAATGCAGCAGCTCTGGTGGCCGAAGTCTCGGTGGAGTTGTTGGCGACGAACGTGCCCAATCCACCTCGTTGCACATGAGACTGAAGTTTTTTTTGTTTCAGACCGTTCCGTCATAGTAAGAAATCTATGGAAAATGAGCCCAGTGGTTGCAATTAATGCCCCAGTTCTGACAGGCTGAAATCACGGTGGAGTTTTTCGCGACGAACGTACCCAATCATCCTTGTTGCACGAAAGACTAAAGTTTAGTTCAAACCGTTTCTTCACTGCACGAAAATTAGTGCACCAAGAGTCTGCACTAGTTCCGGTGGATGAAATCATGGTGGAGTTTGTCGCGACGAACGTGCCCAATCCTCCTAGCCTCTAGTTTTGTTTGTTTCAAACCATTCCGCCATAGTAAGAAAATCTATGGAATACGAGGCCAGTGGTTGCAATTAGTGCACCAGGTCCGGCGGCCGAAATCACGGTGGAGCTTTTCGTGATGAACGGGCCCAATCCTCCTGATTGCACGTAAGACTCAAATGTTTGGGTATTTCAAACTCTTTATTCACTGCACGAAAATTGGTGAAATTAGAGTCCTAGGGGTGCAATTAATGCACCAGTTCTGGTGGCCGAAGTCTCGGTGGAGTTGTTGGTCACGAACGTGCCCAATCGTCCTCGTTGCACGTAAGACTCAAGTTTTTTGTTTCAAACCATTCCGTCACAGTAAGAAAATATGTGGAAAACGAGGCCAGTGGTTGCAATTAATGCCCCAGTTCTGACGGCCGAAATCACGGTGGAGTTTGTCACGACGAACGTACCCAATCATCCTCGTTGCACGTAACACTGAAGTTTAGTTCAAACCGTTTCTTCACTGCACGAAAATTGGTGCACAAAGAGTCTAGGGGTGCAATTAATGCACCAGTTCTGGTGGACGAAATAATGGTGGAGTTTTTTCGACGAACGTGCCCAATCCTCCTCGCTGCACGTAAGACTCAAGTTTTGTTTGTTTCAAACAGTTCCGGCACAGTAAGAAAATATGTTGAAAACGAGGCCAGTGGTTGCAATTAAAGCACCAGTTCTGGCGGCTGAAATCATGGTGGAGCTTTTCGCGGCGAACGTGCCCAATCCTCCTTGTTGCACGTAACAATCATGTTTTGTTTGTTTCAAACGTCCCGTCACTGGAACAAAATCTACGGAAAACGAGGCCAGTGATTGCAATTAATGGCCTAGTTCTGGCGGCTGAAATCCCAGTCGAGTTTTTCGCGACGAATAAACCCAATCTTCCTTGTTGCACGTAAGACTCAAGTTTTGCTTGTTTCGAACTATTTCGTCACAGTAACAAAATCTATGAAAAACAAGGCCAGTGGTTGCAATTAATGCACTAGTTCCGGCAGCTGAAATCACGGTGGAGCTTTTCACGACGAAACTACCCAATCCTCCAAATTGGACGTAAGACTCAAATGTTTGGGTGTTTCAAACTGTTTCTTCACTGCACGAAAATTGATGCAATTATAGTCCTAGGGGTACAATTAATGCAGCAGTTCTGGTGGCCGAAGTCTCGGTGGAGTTGTTGGCGACGAATGTGCCCAATCCTCCTCGTTGCACGTGAGACTCAAGTTTTTTCTGTTTCAGACCGTTCTGTCACAGTAAGAAATCTATGGAAAACGAGCCCAGTGGTTGCAATTAATGCCCCAGTTCTGACAGTCCGAAATCACGGTGTTGTTTTTTACGACGAACGTACCCAATCATCCTTGTTGCACGAAAGACTAAAGTTTAGTTCAAACCGTTTCTTCACTGCACGAAAATTGGTGCACCAAGAGTCCTCGGGGTGCAATTAATGCACCAGTTCCGGTGGACGAAATCACGGTGGAGTTTTTCACGACTAACGTGCCCAATCCTCCTTGCGTCTGGTTTTGTTTGTTTCAAACCATTCCGCCATAGTAAGAAAATCTATGGAATACGAGGCCAGTGGTTGCAATTAGTGCACCAGGTCTGGCGGCTGAAATCACGGTGGAGCTTTTCGCAATGAACGTGCCCAATCCTTTTGATTGCCCGTAAGACTCAAATGTTTGGGTATTTCAAACCATTTCTTCACTGCACGAAAATTGGTGAAATTAGAGTCCTAGGGGTGCAATTAATGCACCAGTTCTGGTGGCCGAAGTCTCGGTGGAGTTGTTGGTGACGAACATGCCCAATCCTCCTCGTTGCACGTAAGACTGAAATCACGGTCGAGTTTTTCGCGACGAATAAACCTAATCCTGCTTGTTGCACGTAAGACTCAAGTTTTGTTTGTTTCGAACTATTTCGTCACAGTAACCTATGAAAAACGAGGCCAGTGGTTGCAATTAATGCTCCAGTTCCAACGGCTGAAATCACGGCGGATCTTTTCACGACGAAACTGCCCAATCCTCTAGATTGCACGTAATACTCAAATGTTTGGGTGTTTCAAACCGTTTCTTCACTGCACGAGAATTGATGCAATTATAGTCCTAGGGGTGCAATTAATGCAGTAGTTCTGGTGGCCGAAGTCTCGGTGGAGTTGTTGGTGACGAACGTGCCAAATCCTCCTCGTAATGGCTAAGGGAGGCAAATGAACGGGAGTTTTCGCTCCTAAGGCTTCGACTTGACATGGTGGCTATGAAAGCTCCCCGGATACGACCTACCGCCTCGGATGCTTCCGGGCTCACCTGGTGGCGTCGACAACTAGCCAGCTACCCCCTCGGATACCTGGCACTCTCTCGGACTCTCTCAAACCATCTAGAACATTCTAGCCCATTCCCAGAGAGACGAAGACGAGTGCTCAATGGGACAAACTTGCCAGAGACTCAGACTCGCACAACCATGCTCGAGCCTCGGACACGCACGCAACACAAAGACATAAAGAGAATGTGCTAGGCAAAATAATGTCCTTAGTTGACGTGGCACCAAATGCCAAAACCCTAAATGACCTAGGGTCCTAATGAACTTACACCAGCCAGCTTCAAATTTGATATTTGGCTATCATGCATCTTTTTTCTCAACTGATTGTACATGACAACTATATTGCTTCATTATCGAGGTCCTTCTTTTTTTTAGATAATGGAAAAGTTCCAGCCTCTACATCGGGAGATGAATATGGCCCATACAATTAAATAATAAAACGAAAAGACTTAGAACAAGACATCCCATACAAGTTCAATCAACACAAAGTCTAAGATTGTTTCTCCAACCTTTATTAGCGAAGAATGATAGTGCCACCACTTCTAATGATCGACATGCTGCTTTGATAACTTCACGATCATCATCTTTATGTAGTGAAGCCCAATGGCATAACCAGTAGACTCCCCTGAAGATAACCTACATGGATAAAGCATCTTTGCATTTGTCAAAAACAATATCGTTTCGACATAGCCAAATCGACCAAAGTAAAGCAGCTACCCCAACTAAAATAATTAATCTTGGATTTAAAGCAACTCCACGAAGCCAATCACCCAACAAATGAGTCCAGCTTATTGGAGCCTTTAAACCAAAAGTAATGTGAACAACACGCCACACAAAGCTAGCAAGATGGCACTGAAAAAAAAGATGATGAATATTCTCATAAGCGTAACAAAAACAACAACTCTGACTTCCCCGCCAATTACGTTTTGCAAGATTATCCTTAGTCAATAGAACCCCTTTTTCTATATACCACAAGAAAACTTTTATTTTAAGAGCTATCTTTATTCTGCACAGGAATTTATTTGGAAAATCGACATGATGAGACACCAGACATTGATACATCGATCGAACTGAAAAGAGGCCATTCTTTTGCAATTTCCACAAAAAGACATCTTGTTCGTCTGAAAGTTGAACATTCGATACGCGACAAATCAATTGTTACCAAGCAGCTAATGTTGGACCCACTAAGGATCTTCGAATAGCGATGTTAGGTGGATTATTGCTAAGAACATGCGCAACCGTGTCATGTTTTTTCCTGCTAATAGAATAATGAGAGGGATATTGATCTTCGAGTGGAGATGAGCCCAACCAAGTATCTTCCCAAAAAGGAATCTGAGTTATAATGGCATGCTATTCTTTGTAATTCGTATATGTACAGATTACAGTCATTCTTTCATTTGGTTCTCACTTTTTATGCAGCCCCCCTTGTTATTTATATCTTGCCTTTGCTTAGTTCTCACGTGGACGTCTATAAACAGCATAAGCATGTTCATGCCTTAACGCCTCTCAACTCCGATAGACATCTCAATGAAGCTAACTGATTCGGACTTCAACACCTCAATGGTACTCTTGATCATGTTCACTTTAGTGCTTCTCAAGTCCAATCGATGGATAGCTTAGCTAACTGATTACTTATTTACCTAAAGTTACTTAATTACTATTTTTGAAGTTGCACAACTCTATGTTTAAGTGCATAGTTTATTCTATTAAATTCTAATAAGCCTTTTCATTTGTTTTGCAGGTTCAGAAACTTCTTGGTATTTGGTCACAGCATTTTGAGAAAAAATGAAACCCAACAAGGGCCTGCAATCCTTGCGATTCCTCTCATTGCCATAGATAAAGAATGAGGACCTCAAAAGGCTGTACGCTTCCTTAAACGCCTTCTATTGTATGGTGAGTAGGGCAATACAAAGGCGGTTCCTCTTCCTCCGGCCATGCTTTACACATCTCATCGTAAGGTATGTTTATACAAGCTTTAGCATGTGTGCCATGTTTTCTTTCCTTTGCAACACTAAATAGATATAAATTAAATCTAACCTAAATGCAGAGCCTTTGAAATACACTATCAAAATGAATGAAAAACATTTATTGGATTGACTAATGGATTGGTAGATGGGGGTTGTCCCTTTCTGATGATAAGTTCTGAAGGGAAACGGGTAGGCTACGCGAGCATAAATTCAAATTTTCTACCGCGTTCACCCAAGATCACATGCAAGTAGGAGATAACAGATCGTTACCCTCGAAGTACAGATGCAGCAGAAGCAGACTTGCGCACATCGAGGAAGTAGTCGTACACGCCCCGATCAGCACGCCAACTTCTCGCCGAGTGGTCGCCGGTGCTCGCCGAGTGGTCCAACCGAACAGCGCGTCCGTGAATGGCTGCACCTCTAGCAGTATCCACATGTACCGAGTAGGAACGTCGCGCGAGGTGTGCTAGCACCTCGCCGCACGGCTAGGGTTTTGGGGAGCGAGAGGGCGCGCAGCGGCTGTGCGTGGTGAAGGCTCAAAACCATGTCTTGCGCGCTAGTGGGCTTTGGCCCGCTAGGGTTCCATCTCCTACGCGGATCATATCCACGCACAAACCCATTAAACAGTTCCAACCCGTTAAGTGTGTGACCCGTTAGGCTCAGTGCAAGTCGGTCGCGCATCAAATCCAACGATCAATAGCGGTATCTAGCGGCACGTATTGATCCCCGAATGCGCAGAATCAGTATTCGGCTGAACCTTGATACATCCACGTATACCGATCCCTTTGCCACACGACACCAGTTAGGCTCAAGACGAGATGTGCGCCACCCTTGTTTATAGCCCGATCACTTCACTCGACAGTGTGATGGATACAAATCATGACTAACTATTTAGTCATATTAGCACGGACGTGCGCTTTCCCTATCAATCCACACGAGGGGCCCAGAGGTATCTTCTCCCGTTACCAAGGAGGGGCAAATCCCATCTTGATCATCACACCCCTGACTATGTGTCGTGGCATACCCAGTAGTCACTTTCTACTACCCTGTTATGGTGTAGTGTCTGGTGACACCAAAGTATACGAGTCAACATGCTGGGCTTCTATGACAATCTCAGGTCTAAGGACCATATAGGTGTACCACTCAAGACTATACGCTGATGGCACTTGAAAAGATAACAATCTCACAGCGTCTCGGAGTAGGTCTGTCCGACTACCCATGTTCTCCAACATGTGTCCATACTATTTGTTTGATATCTCCATATCTATGGTATGTGAAACTTTACCATCAACCAATATGTATGCTGATCAAATCACCACCGCTCCTCATGATGATATGGATCATGGACCCGTTTAGAACAATGTCACTTAACAATGTGTTTCACAACCAAGTCGTACCTAATGAACAAAGTCATGACATTTTTTCAAGGAACAGATAAACAAAGTTATCATAAGTACATGAACAAAGATGTGGTACAATCATCACTATGATCGATCTAGGGCATATCCCTTTCAAGTTCTTCCTTGGATTGCAAGTTGTATTACTTTAAAGAGTAAAATGCATTGCCAGTCCGCTTTTTCCATGGTGCTATCCAGGTTCATGGTCTTTCAAAATTGAGAAGTGCATCCCTAAACTTGCTAATGTGTGTCGTTTGGGTCCAAATTCCATTCGGAGATATAATCTTGCCACTATGGACAGTCCACGTGCCATTCTTACATTTAGGAAATTTTCAAAAATATAAAAAATAGAAAAAACACAAAACTATTTGAAAAACTTTAAAAATCATAAAAAATAGAAAAAACACAAAAAATGGAAAAACTGGAAAAGCACAAAATTCTGAAAAACATCATAAGAAAGAAAAATCACAAAAAATGGTGAAAGTCATAAACAATATTAAAATCAGAAAAAAACCATAAATAAATAAATTCATAAAAATATAAAAACAACAGTAGTTCGGATAGAAATATCACCATTGCGTTATATATTTTTCTATTTTTTATTTTTGTTATTTTTGAAATTGTATGAATTTGTTTGCAATTTTTTGAATTTGTATAATTTTATGAACATTTTATAATTTTTCTAAATTTGTATATATTTGTTTTAGTTTATATATGATTTTCTAAATTTAATGATTTGTTTCAATTTTTCATTTTTGAATATTTTTGTGATTTTTCGAATTTGTTTGACATTTGTATATTATTTTTGTGTGTTTTACTCTTTTTTTTGTAATTTTCTTGATTTTTAATTTTTATTTAAAGGTTTGTGTTTTTTTTTGTTATTTTTTAGTTTCATGTTTTCCTGATTTTTATATTTTTCTAATCTTTTTTATGTTTTCCCATTGTTTTGTGGTTTTTTGAATTTTTATGGTTTTTCCAATTTTTCTAAATATAAAAATACCACATGGACTGACCATGGTAGCAGGATTAGTCTTCCGGATGAGATTGGACCCAAACGACACACGTTAGCAAATTTTCAGTCGTGCCTTTCAATTTTGAAAGATCGTGGACCTGGATGGTATCTCGAAAAAAGTTTAAGGAACGCCTGTGCATTTTAGTGTACTTCAAATAAATTATTCAAGAAGAGGGAGCAACATTGCATTTCAGAGAACAGTTCAATTATTTTCTTGGTCATATGTCTTTTCTTTCTTTTGAATTCCATCGTGTTTTGTAGCATACAAGTTGAGCCCCTTGCCCCCAGCACCCACGACCTTGACTGACAGCCGCGGAGCGGCTCCTCAGTCCACTGCCATCCCAAGCCGTTCCCAACTCAGGGTTCTCTCTCTGATCAGAATTGGGTGATGTTGCGAGGGAGAGGAATTAACATGGTTTTGTTTGATTGTGCAAAGTTTTTGTTGCATTATTTTGTAAATTCGGAAGGGCCAGGCCCCACCTACGATTTTCATAACTCAAAAAAGACCAACAGGTCCGAGGTGGACGAGTCGGTTACACAGAAGGGATACAGTTCAGAAAGTACATGCGCCATCGTAGAAGCTCCCCTCTAACCGAAGCGGGGAAGCGACGGCACCAAATATGTAAGTCATCACAAGTTTTACAAATAACAGGACAATAGCTGGATGGAATGTTGTTGAAGATATCATTGTTGCGATCTTCCCAAATGCGCCAAAGTAGGCCGAGGAGCACGGGGGGCCAAAGAGTCACTCCATGAATTGTCCAGAGAGCCGAGAGATCCTCCAAGTCGGGTAAGTCAAGCCGGAGCACGTCCCAAACCAAACGGCTGTTAGTGCAAAAGAAGAAGACGTGGCGAAGGTCTTCCATCGAAGCATCACAACGGTCGCACGCAGCATCGTGAAGCACGTGCTTGCGGAACAGATTCGTTTTTGTACTCAGTCTGTCGCGGAAGAACAACCAGGCGAAGATCATGACTTTATTTGGGACCTTCGTGCCCCAGATCCGGACGCAGTTTCGTCAGTTGCCGTGGGTGGTAGCATGAGAGAATACGCTCTCCGAGAGACGAAGGCCGAGCCTATGTCTCTAATAAGCCGAACATCATGATCATCAGTCAAAGAAACCTGCCGAAGGTGAGAGAGGAGGATACCATACTCCACAGTGGCCCTGCTGTTCAACGGTTCAACCTAGGTCGCAAACGCAGGTCAAAATTGTTTTGGAAAACAAACCGCACAGAAACTTCAAGATCAAGGGTGTGGGAAAAAAGGGCAGGGAAGGAGAGAGAGATCGGAACGCTCCCAAGCCAGAGATCGTGCCAGAAGAAGGTGGAAGCGCCACTGCCAACCACAACAGAAGTACAGCGCCGATATGCATCAATACCGTAGTTAAAAATATTCCAAAGGAAGGAGGAGAGGGAGCAAAGGGGGGATGATCAATAGAAAGAAAACAGCAGGCCCAGGTTTTCCAGGGAAAGACAGCCCCACCAAGGATCTTGTGGACGAATTTGAGGAGAAAGCAGAGATTCTGAACCTCAAGATTCTTGAGCCCAAGACCACCAGAGTACCTAGGCATACAGACTTGGTCCCAAGCCACCAGGCAACGAGTGCCATGACAAGTGTCATCACCGGTCCAAAAGAAGGCACGACGGCGTTTGTCGATGGCCGTAAGAACTGTCTTGGGCAAGACCAACGAGGACATGTAGTGTAAAGGGAGGGCACGGAGAACAGAAGAGCAAAGAACAAGTCTGCCAGCACGGTTCAAAAGGGATGCCTTCCACCCAGAGAGGTAGCGATCACAGGAGGTAATGAGGGGTTGAATGTCACGCACCGATAGCTTGCGGGGGGAAGGGGGAGCCCGAGGTAGGGCTGGGGGAAGGAGGAGACCAGACAACCGAGGATAGATGCGAGATCTGCAGCAGCACTGGCAGAGACACCCACAGGCAAGAAGGTAGATTTTGGAAAGTTAATAGAGAGGCCAGTGGCAGCAGAGAAGTCAGTAATAATGTTTTTAATAGTCTCCATAGCATCAGCTGTTGAAGAAAAGAAGAGGAGAGTGTCGTCAGCGTATTGGAGCACGGGGCAGGGATCCGAAAAGAGGAGGGGGTGATGGACAGACGTGCGAATCAGAGGATTGTGAAGAAGAGCACGAAGGACATCCGCAACAATAATGAAAAGGTAAGGAGAGAGTGGGTCACCTTGCCGGAGGCCGTTGCGACAGGTGATCTAGGGCCCAGGAACACCGTTAAGGAGGATAGATGATCGGCCACTCTCCAGGATATTCTGAACCCAGCGACACCATCGTTCACAGAAACCACGATGGCGAAGGATGTTATTCAGGCTGGCCCAAATAACAACCATTATTCTGCTATCTAATTACGTTTGTTCTCTGCTCTGCAATTCTTTTCCAACTGAATGTATAACTCATGAGCTGTTGTCCTCTATAGCTGTCAGTCGAGATGCATAGAACAAAGGACTAATGTTTAATCAGGCAAAATTGTCCCTTTCTTAATTTTATTGCGATTTTGACCGTCACATTGTTTGATCTAGACTTCTAGCTATCTAATGTGGAAGTCAAATGCTTGTTAGATTAAATTGGGTTGACCCGTTTAATTTAATTAATTAAAATTTCAAAGGCCCATGTAAAATACTAGGAGTATTAAAAAAGTTTAGTACCATACGGAAAATTGAGAGAGGAATACGCCAACTTAAATAGTTAGATCGTGTGTCTCTCAATTAGCAGGATGAGAAAAGGAAAGGGGCTAGCCACATGCGCGCGCGCCGATCCGTGGCGTGAGCGTGTCGAGACGTGCGCGGATACGGAAGGTTTTGCCGTTTTGGAAATAACTCGGCTGCCTTATTACCAGTAATCGACGAACGTTTCTAAAACCGATGGTTTGATGGCATCCGTTTGTAACCGATGTCCTGATGGCATCCGTTACGAAACCGACGCGGCATCTGTTTGTAACCGATGTTCTGATGGCGTCTGTTACGAAACCGACGCGATTGATGACTGGAATCGTACGCCCATTGCTCTGCCGCCTGTTGCCCCGGCGCACGCCTATATAAGGGATGCGTTGCGCTTTCCTTTCCAACCCCCCGCACCTTCCGTACTCCAGCAATTGTTCCTTCTGTAGCGTTGCGTTCTTGCCATCCCCGCCTCTGTTCCTTGCGCGCACAGGGAGCCGAGTGAGCAGGCCTCCGGAACCTCGTCCTTCTCGTGGTCCTACTCGGGACAGAAGGCTGATAAGGTTTTTGGGGAGCGATTCCACGCCACTGCTCGACCGTCGGAACATCCGACAGGGGTGCCTCTGGACCTTCTACTCGCGCCTGTACGTCTACACTGCATCAATGATAGACTGCACCGACCCATCTGCACTGCATGCACGCTTCTCTGCGACAACCTGTGATCGGGTACATCGACCGTCATGGCGAATGGGAATGAGCAAGCCATCCCTCCACCTGCGCCTGTGCCTGTAGTGGCACCGGCTCTGGCTCTGGCTCAAGGGTATATTTCTATATACTCTGTTGTGTTTGTTTCTTTCATTTTAATACTACTTGTGTATGAGATAGATATGATTTGTTATTTCATATCAAGTACTTGTGGTATTATAATTGAATTGTGTATTACTCTTGTCATTTTTACATAATTATTTTGTGGATTAAAATATTTAAAAAATTCCTAATATTTCCAACATTCTAAAAACCTTATGTTAGAAATTTTACAATTATTAGTTTTGCTGCCGCTCTTAAGCCAGCTGTGTTTGATGGTGCAAATTACAAGCGTTGGCGCGCCAAGATGATTTTGTGGTTGACTGCTATGAACGTGTATCATATTCCGCAAGGCAAGCCACATCCTGAGGGAGGGCTCTCTCCTGAGCAGGAGAGTGCCTTCACGGCTGCGGATAACTTGTTTAGAGGCGCCGTGATCAGCGTTCTTGGGGAAAATCTTGTTGATGTGAATATGATTTTGCCTAGCGGTAAAGAATTATGAGATGCACTAGAGGCAAAGTTCGGAGTCTCTAACGCTGTCATGGAGCAGTTTCATGACTACAAGATGGTCGATTACCATTCTGTAGTCGAACAGGCTCACGAAGTTCAAGCGCTTGCGGAAGAACTTGAGAACTTTACATGTGTATTGCTTGACAAGTTTGTGGCCGACTGCATTATTACGAAGCTGCCACCTTCTTCGAGAGACTTTGCCACTACTCTAAAACACAATAGACAAGAATTCAGCGTCGCTGGTCTCATCGAGTCTCTAGATGTTGAGGAGAAGGCAAGGGCAAAAGATACACACAGAAAAAGAAATGGAAGTTCTAGTGCCAATGTGGTACAAAAGAAAATTTTCCAATTCAACAAGAAGAATAAGAACAAGTATGGAAAGCCTGACAATAAGAACAAAGCCAATCAAACTACTAGCTTCAAGAAGAAGAAGAATAAAGGGAAGGAAAACTGTTTTGTCTGTGATGGTACTAATCACTGGGCTAAGGATTGCCCTGATAGTAAAGACAAGCAGAAAAAGTCCACCAACGTTGTTATTGGCAATACTGAGGCAGGAACATCCCGGTATGTAACAGTACCTGTTGTTCTTTCAGTATGTCGTTCACCTGATTGGTGGATTGACACTGGGGCCAATATATATGTTTGTGCTGACAGATCTCTATTTTCTTCTTATTAGGTCGCAGGGGCTGCCTCCGTGTTGATGGGAAATGGGTCGCAGGCGTTTGTACGTGGAGTCGGCACAGTTGATATGAAGTTTATTTCAGGAAAGATTGTGCGACTGAAGAACGTGCAACATGTACCTGCAATAAATAAAAACCTTGTCAGCGGATCTCTACTATGTAGGGATGGTTATAAGTTAGCGTTTGAGTCCAATAAATGTGTTATTTCTAAATTTGGATCTTTTATTGAAAAAGACTATGAGAGCGGAGGCTTGTTCCGCTTGTCTTTGTGGGACATGAATAATATAGTGAATCATGTATGTAATCATGAGTCTAATATTTGGCATTCATGACTTTGTCATATTAATCTTGGTTGCATGATGCGGTTAGCTAGTATGAATTTAATCCTAAAATTTACCTAAATCAAAGGTTCTAAGTGTCAATATGTGTGCAATCGAAGCAACCTCGCAAGCCTCACAAGGCAGTAGAGGCGAGGAACTTGGTACTGTTAGAAGTAGTTCCTACCGATTTGTGCGAGATGAACGGGGAGTTGATAAAGGGTGGTAAGAGGTTGAAGGGATCTACGGCCGCGAGGGGGTGAAGCGGATGAATTACAAGTTTTAAGACTTTTTTTTGTTCTTTTAGGGTTTTAGTCAAATTAAATAACTAACCTAGGTGAGCAACAATATGACTAGAAGCTAACCATGCTATCGACTAAGCTACTGAGGAGTGCGCAAAGGAAACTATCCTAATACCCGAAGGGACGCGAAGTGGGCATTACGCTCTTGGCTATGTAGCGTCCTTGACCCCATGTATGAAACCATTTTTCACCAACTTTTTAAGGTTGGCCGTCCCCACATGTTCCAAGCGTCTATGCCAAAACCATCCAAACTCGACTTTGGCGAGAAGACAAACTGAGTCATTTGTGGGAGGCAACTCAAATTTTGTAAGAAACTGGTTTTGGAAACAAAAAGCTTTGAACACTAGGTTATCATTTTTATCCAAAAACCTCATTTCAATTGGTGAGATGTGATAATGGAACCCCAGGTCGAGCAACTGGGCGACAGAGATCAAATTATAATGCAAAGGCTCAACGAGGAGGACATTTTGAATTGAAAGCTCTGGAGAAATGTATACCTCCCCGGTACCAATTAGTCGACTGCAGCTCCCGTCATCAAAGGTCACTCTCTTTGGGAAGACTGCTCCTTCCCTGAGTGAGGTGAACAACCGCGCGTTGTCCGTCGCCGGTCATGTAGTTCACCTGCACTCACAGCCAGAAAAGAGAATCAAATTGTAGACTCAGGAACCCATCTGATGGGTCCCCGAGGGTTAGTCTTAGGAGCAGCAAGGGAATCAACAAGTGACTTCTTGACTCACAGTCGTGCACGGTGGTCGTTCTCGTGTGACAGTCCCACAAACCTAGCCACTATTCTACCATACTCATCTCTCCTAAGCAGGTAGTTCCTATCTAGCTCTACGTGGTTCCTAGGGAGATTGAGGTTGGGTCTAGTCCACGTGTACGGTCTAGGCTGAGTCCTAGGCGGTGCTCTAAGTGGAGCTCTCCTACCTGTGTAGCCCCTAGGTGCCCCGTACCCACGTGACTCGAAGCTTGGCCTATAGTTCCTATTCTAGCCATACCCGTTTCAACCATTCCACCCATTTTACCTAACTAGGTACCTACCCCAAGAGTCACCCCTACTAGTATCCCAAGTGTCTTGCCTATGCTGCACTATGGGTCTAGTGTTCCAATTTCTACCGTTGGGGTTCTCCCACTGTCTATTCCAAGCTCTAGGTTGCTAGTTGTTGTTGGATGATTGGGCTCTAGGATGTGCGTTTCTAGTGTACTGCCAGGAGTGGTAGTAGGTGCTCCTCCTAGGTGTAGCATGCACCGTTGGTAGATGCAAGAGGACCAGCACCCTTTCCCTTTCTCCCCCTGGGCTTCTTCTTGGGAGTATATCCCAATCCGCCCTTCTCGGAGACAGGTCTCTAGTCCTTGAGCATCTTATCCAGGGCCAAACTCCCCTCATAGCTCCTGACCTCAAACTTGCCTAACTTAGCCCTCAGCTCAGCGTCCTCACCAGTTAACCCATCTAGCTTTGCCAACTTTGCTCTCAGCTCGCCATTCTCCCTCACTAGCTCTCCATTTTCTATTATGAGCTCCCTTGCCGCCAATGCACCCTTGCAATGGTCCGGATCGCACACACCACCATTATTACCCCTTGACCCATTTGAAGAAGAGGCAATCATAGATGAACCACTAGAGCAAGCATTCGAGCTAGAAGGCACATTTAAAAGCAGACTCTAAACAGAAGCAGTAGATTTTTGCTTATCACTAGCTCTAGTTGTAGCAGGCAGTGGTGCAGATGTAACAAGTGCAAGAGCATTTGAGACAGTAGCATTTTCACACAAGCTAGTAGGAAATGAGCTATCAGCTGGTATATCATAAATATTTGATTGAGCCACAGGCAAAGGACTACCAAGTAAAGCAGGCAAGCTAGGCCCAATCTCAACATTGCTAGAGCGTGTGAGCAAAGTGACAGGTGATCTGCTAATAACAGGAACAAGCAAATCAGAACTGACAGGCATAGGGTCACAAATCATTGCATCTAGTGCAGTGGGTGACAGAGGTGTATTAAGCTCAGTCACATTGTCATCATATTCTACACTAGCAACATATTCAAAGGAAGACAAAGCATTCACAGCATCATCCAGAGCATTGCTAGCCACTAGCATGTCAATTGTGTCCTCTAGCTTGTACTTTTTTCCTAACATGTCATCCACCATTTTATTTAGTTCAGTGCGCTCCTTGCACACTTCAGCATGTTCTACTTTTAGTTTGTTGTACTTAGATTGATATGCAAGTGCATAACCCTGAGCTTCCTTTACTAAACCCCACACATATACAAGAGCTTCTGGAGACTCTAAGTCAGAGGGACAACCAGTGATTTTGTTAGCAAAGGATGTTGTGTCACTCACCTCATCGTCCGAGGACTTGGAAGGTTGTGCCATGAGTCACCGTGGAGGAAGAACTGGCTCAGCTGCAAACTCGATGTCAGACTCCCAGCCGGCATCATCTGTAACACCCCAGCTCCGCCTGAGCCTAGGATATTACTAATCACTCTGAAAATTAGTAATTTCGACAGCATCTTCTCTATTTATTCGGACATCCACGACAGGCAATTTTTATCGAAAGAATATATAACCAACTATTCAATTGAAAACCGTAAGAAAACATTAATGGACTACAAGTCTCAAATATACAAAGCTCAACTATTAACAAAAAAACTAATGTGAAAGCTATATTCACTAGTTTTAAAAATGAAAGGCAGTGGATGCTTAGGATAATTGTGCTACTCCCATATCCCATGCATGCTGCTATCATCCATTACCTAAAAACCAAATAAAAGCAAGAGTGAGTATAGGAGAATACTCAGCAAAGTATAAAATAGTGACGGCATAGAACATATTCATAAGAAATCAATAAAACATACATACATTCATGACATGCTCATTTATATAAATGCAATAGTATGCATATCAATGCAAGGCAGATATCTCATAGCCTCAACATAGTCTCATATACAAATATGCAATGCATATGCTCATGCTCATTTCTCATAATCGTGTACCGGTACTGCCGAGTACACACCCGTCGGTGCACACCCTACACACCATCCCATGGAGGTTGACCGCCGTATCAGATCTATCCCGCCATCCCATGGGGGATACCCTGCCATCCTGTGGGGGTGCCTACGAAGTAGGTCTTACATGTCATCATCATCATCGTGTGTGCAATGCATATGCAATGGTTCATTAGTGCTTACCATCTCATTAGTTCATCTCATCCATTCATCATAATTTGATAATAAATTACATAAAGTAATTTACATATCATGACATTCAATCAGCTATGTTGACACACATCATCACATATACTTGCCTTCTTTAATCAAAGACGTGATGCAGAGTGTAGATGTTATCATCCTCAGTGAAATTCTCCATAAGAGATCGAAAGCAGCTCAAATTAAATCACAAGCTCAAAATCTTCCTTTTACTTATCCTGCCTTCCCCTCGTTCATGTTTTCCTTCCTTACACGTACATCTACTAGCAGCAACAAAACGCACATATAGATACAGGCAAAGTAATACTTGATGAAACTAGCAGCGGCTAGCCCTAAGCACACGCATGTGCACTTAGAAAGAAGTAGCAGTGGCAACGAAGCAAGAATCAGTACGTGGACACAACTAGATAGTAGTTGCTTATCAGCCTACGTAGTATAACGTACTTGATGCTCAAAGCGTTGGCGGCGGCGGCGACGATCCCCAGATGACGCCGACTTGGTGCGTGCGTGAGCATCGGCAAGGTTAAATAGGATTCCTAATTAGGGTTTGCGTTAAGGATAATGGTCCTTCAATAGCCCATTAGGCCCAAGAAGCAAATACATATTGAATATACGGATACATCATCACTTGAGATAGTGACCACCAAGCTTGTAGGAGGAAGCGCTTGTGGTGGAGGCACCGACTCGGAAAGAGTGAGCCCAGTCAGTATCTTCGGCTTTTCCTTGGTCTTCTCCACGGGCTCTCCATCGCTTGACGAGGAGGAGGACGACCCATTCGAGCTGTTCTCGGTCTCCCACTCACCGACAAACGCTTGCTTTTTGCCGTTCTTGTCGGTGCGGTGGAAGCCGAACTTGTATCTTCTTGACTTGTTCTTGGAATTGCGCTTGTCCTCACCGCTGCTTAACTTGTCCTTATCTTTGGACTTGTTCTTCTTCTTGTTGGGACACACGGAAACAATGTGGCCCTTCTCATTGCACTCGTAACAGCGTATGGAGGCAAGTGCTTTCTTGTCCTTGAAGTGCTTGGAGGAGAACTTCTTGAGACTATTATCAAACCTACCCACAGTGAGGGCAAGGTTCTCAAGCCCCCTTGTAATCCTAGGACTTAGTTCTCCTTCTAAGCCCGACTTGAACTTGTGGGTGCGCCTGACTTGGATCAGCTTGTCGGTGCACTTGTCTTGGCCTTGAGTGCGATGGCCTTCTCCTTGGGCTTGGGAGTTGGGAGGCTCATCGTCTTCGGTGTCATTCACCAGCATCTCATGGGCGACAAGCTGCCCGAGGAGCTGACCTGGAGTCAGCGTCTTGACCTCATTGCTCTTGAGGATGACAAACTCCTCTACTTGTCCTTTGGAAGGACTGAAGTTATCCTCCTGCAAACATCCACGTCAGGAATGGTGTATCTGAGCCTCTTGAGCTCGTTCACCAGTGGGTTAAGGCGTGCATACATTGCATTCGCGTCATCGCCAGGAAGCATCCTAAAGCAATCGAAGCGCCTCCTCTTTGACCACATCCGTGTCCTCGTGGATTTGTACCAGTGTTCTCCATATATCATGTGCGGTGGGAAGATTGCTAACTCTTTCAAAGGCGTCCGTCCCCAAAACAGAAAACAAAGCATTTTTGGCTCTAGCATCTAGATCAAGTTTGGTGATTTGATCCGCTGTGGGACCAGTTTCCTTGTTAACCACAAAGCCTAAAGGAGACTCTACAACAACCCAAACTTGATGCCCCATGGATTGAATGTAGGTGGTCATTTTAGTTTTCCAATGACTAAAGTTTGTGCCAGTAAACAAGGGAATCCCATTCCCGACGACACTACCCCCGTCGGTCATTTTGACTCTAGGCGGTTAAGCACAAACAGAGAGCATCATGCCTCTGATACCAATTGAAGGGATCTATGGCCACGAGGGGGGTGAAGCGGACGAATTACAAGTTTTACAACTATTTTTGTCCTTTTAGGGTTTTAATCAAATTAAATAACTAACCTAGGTGAGCAACAATTTGACTAGAAGCTAACTATGCTACCGACTAAGCTATCGAGGAGTGCGCAAAGGAAACTATCCTTATACCCGAAAGGACAACTAGTGCGATAGCCGAAGCAAACTAAGTGCAAGAAGTAAATTGAGATACAAGAGGACTCACCGATTTTTTAACGTGGTTCGGCGCAAAGCACCTACTCCACGATGTGGAATCTCCCCAAAGAGAGACCTGGACTCTCTCGTTCCATACCCGCAATTCACTGGGAAAGCTTCTAGGGCGGAGGCCTAGAGCTCACTTCCGACCCTCACACCGAGGTGTAAGCTCAAGCCCCATTTTAGGTTTAGTTTTGGTATTGATGACAAGGACTCCAAGATTAAGGACTTTAAGTGTTTTTATTAGTTTTTTTTTATTTCTTGTGTGAGTCGTCGGTCCTGCTACATCGAGCCTGCAACATCGTCGTCAAGCCTTCAAGCATCGCCAAGTGAGCACATGATCTGGAGCACATCATTTAGCAAAAAGGGGGAGATTGTAAGATCATGTTTTGGTATTGATGACAACGGGGACTCCAAGATTAAGGATTTTGTGTTTTATAGTTTCTTTTAATTTCTTGTGTGAGTCTTCGGTCCTACTACATCGAGCCTGCAACATCGTCGTCAAGCCTTCAAGCATCGCCATGCGAGCACTTGATCCGGAGCACATCATTTATCCTTAGAGTCAAGCCTAAGCCAAGTGTCTAGGTCCTTTACCTTTGCCATATCAATCCAAGCCAAGCCTAGTCAAGCTAAGCCCAAGACCAAGCATGAACCTTTGCAATATTTGCCTAAGCCATTCCTGGTCATGGGCCCTAGTGTTGAAGTCACCTAAGACAAGTCCTATATGCCTAGGTGTGATCTTGAGTCATAGCAAGTCAAGTACATTACTTGGTGGCCAAGTCTAGCTCTTATGCTTAGCACAATCTATGTCCTAGCTGATCTTTAGCAAGCCATGTCAATCCTATGCCAAAGAACCAAAGCTCTTGTACACTAGTGCCAAAAGATCAAGAGTTTAGGGCAAACATCATGTGTTCAAAGCCTAATCTTGTATTAAGTGGTGTTTGGTGGTCAAAGATCCTAAGACCAGTGAGTAGAAGTTTTGTGGAGGATATGGGCCACGGGGGTCTTCATCCTTGGCCCATAAAGCATCCAGAAGGGCACAGACCACACGGGAGAGTTCCCTGGACGTAAACAACCCGGCTTCAAGGAGAAGACTTGCTGCGCAAGGAAGGGAAAGTTCCTAATCTACACGGGATTGGCAAGGGGGATAACTGACTAAAACAGATATAGCAATATAAGTTAAAAGGGATCTACTACGAGTAGAACTCCTCCATGTAACTCGGACTCCTTCTATTATATAAAGGGTGGAGGACGAGACCCAAAGACAAGTTTTCAGAGGCTCTAGGAAGTTCTCATAAGCTCTCGTGCTTCTAATCTCGCCGAAAGGCAGCACCAAAGAGCACCCCCTCGAAACACAACACGCCTTGTAATCGAGATCCACCATATAATCCCAGAGCACAGGACTAGGGTATTACTTCCACCAAGAAGGACTGAACCTGTATAAAAAAGTGTCCCTGTCCTCCTGTGCTACCATCAGATCGGTTATCTTGACACCCCCCGAATCAACCTGAATATCAAATTCATTGTCGTCTAGTACCCCCAAGGTTACGACCGACGACAGTTGACGCGCTAGGTAGGGGAATCACGCGTCAAGATCTTCCTTGTCAAGTCTGATGGCGACGATCAGCTTCCTCGATTGCATCTACGCTCCGGATCGGGCCTTCCACTTTGGGAGCCTTGATTTCGTCACTGATCAGATGGGAAAGCTTCAGCTGATGGAACCCGAAGAAAATCAGGTCCCGGGTTCCGTCTTTCTTGTTCAATTGCACCCATTTGGGTTGGAGAACGTCACTGCGCACTACTCCCGAGTAGCTGCTCATGGATTGCTTCCACTCGGACAAGACAGCAGCACCATCACGAGCCTCTTTCCAACTGGTCAAGAAACCCTAGATCTAATAGGGTATCAATCAGTTGTGGAGGAGCTCAACGATCCTTATCAAGCATCAGATTCGTGCGGATTCCAGGAGGAAACATCATGCCTGGTAGGAACTCTCAGCGCTATCCCCATAGATCGGAGCGAGCAAGTCAGCTTGTCGCATTCGGACTCTTCATCTGGGGGTAGTGTTGCTGGTTCTACTCAGGAAGTTAGCTCCCCCTATAGGGAAATCTTTATGGTCAACCCGGAAACGGAATAACAACGGAACAGACGGCTCGAAGAAGAGAATAACGCTGCCCTTGCCGCCGCCGGCGGTGGAGGACAGGGTGATGATCCACCAGCAGGATGTCTTCGTAATGACAATCAACAAAGGCAAGACCTTCGACAACGAGCCCGACAAGTTAATCAGGACATCATCATGACCAGGATGGGCGATCACGATGTCTTCGTCACTCCTGAGCAGAATGCGCTAGCATCCAAGCAGTCGCTAGACGTTCTGATACAACAAGCGCCCGCTAATGATCAAATGACCCCAGTACTGGTCAAAGCATCAGCCTACATACAAGCGGCCATGTGTCAACATGCCCAAAGGGACCGTGAGCGGCAGAACAGCCAGTCGGGAGGCAGCCGGCGACCTTCAGCGTCACGCCACACTGGGTCGGTTGCTGATCGGCTAGGTCCAAGAGGTAGACAACCCCCTGTACCTTCTCACCATCGAGACCTTCGCCAAGATCTCGACGACAGGCGGAGGAATCGTGGATTGCAAGGGGACCAAGAAGTAGAAAGCCAACATAGTTCGCACCCTAACAATACTCGCGGCGTTCGGGGTCACCAGCGCCAGCACGATGGACCTCAACGTAATGCAGAAAGAGACCGACCTCCACCACGACCAAGATCGCCCAGACGGGGCAGGATGCCACCTCGGCCACACTCTCCACTGCACGATAGAGATCCTCCTCGGCGTCGCATTGAGGGAATCCGAGCGTTTACGGAGGAATTGCAAGATGTCCAATGGCCGGAGGGCTTCGCCCCAAAGGGTATCCAGAAGGTTGATGGAGATCGAGACCCCGAAACATGGCTTCAAGTATATTCTCTGGCAGTCAGGGCTGCTGGAGGAGACGAGAAAGTCATGGCAAATTATCTTCCCATTTGCTTGACTCCATCCACTCAGACCTGGCTAGCTGGTCTTCCGAGGGATTCCATCAGGGATTGGTATGATCTCAAAGATCAGTTTATCGCCAACTTCAAGGGATTTACGAGCGCCCAGGTAATAAGTGGGAGATCAACCGGATAGGGTAGAAGAAGGGCGAGACACTTCGTGATTATATCCGGAGGTTCACCCAAAAGAAGAATTCAATCCAAAACCTGTCAGAGCGTGAAGTCATTGACGCCTTTTACAAGCAGTGCAAATACGCAAACCTCATTACAGAGATGATGACAAATATGCCAGTCACACTTCGTGACATGTTCACCATGGCGGATAAGCATGCAAATGCGAAGGAAGCCCTGATCGACCACGGCATTGAAACAGGAAGTACTCCAAAGCCCAAGAAACAATACAAGGATGAGGCGGACAAGTCCAAGGACAAGAAGCGCAGAGGTGACGACTCGGTCGCGTTCATGCAGCGTAATCGGTCTAAACCGTTGGGCCCTGATGATTTCAAGAAGTTGATCGATGGACCTTGCCCCTTCCATTCCGCAGCCAAGCATTCTGCAAAAGAATGCACTCGGTTGGAGACTCTCACCGAGGGCAAGCATTTCCTTCAGTCCAAAGAGAAGGACAGGAGGGATAAGGATTGCCCCGATGATAACCCGGCTGATTTCCAGATGGTGCAACGAGAGATCAGCTATATATTTGGCGGTTCCGAGGCATATGAATCCAAGCGGAAGAAAAAGCTTACCACTCGGGAGATCAATGCCATAACACCGGAGACACCCCGATATTTGCGTTGGTCGGAAGTACCCATAACGTTAGATCGTACAGATCATCCTGATCGAATTGTTTTTCCTGGAAGATATCCACTTGTGCTCGAACCAGTCGTCCGCGGCGTTCGTCTCAAGCGGGTGCTCGTCGATGGAGGGAGTGGACTGAATGTCCTCTTTGTGAAAACTCTGAACGATATGAAGATCCCATGCTCTGAGATCAAGTAAGGATCATCGCCTTTCCATGGAGTAATTCCGGGTACGAGCTCAGTACCACTCGGACAGATCTCCTTGCCGGTCACTTTCGGGACAAAGGAAAATTATCGCACGGATTATCTCAACTTTGAAGTTGCCAATTTCGAGACGGTGTATCATGCCATCTTGGGAAGGCCCGGGATAGCCAAATTCATGGCTGTCCTGAACTACACTTACCTAGTAATGAAGATGCCGGGTCCCAAGGGAGTCATCACACTGCTCGGAGATGTCAAGCAATCTTACATATGCGACAAAGAAAGCTGTGAGATCGCACATGTGATTGCGGCTTCTGCCGAGTTGGAAAGCATTAAACTGGCTATTGCTAGCCTTGAGGAGGAAGGCGATGTACCGGTTAAAAAGCAGTCGGAGCTCTCAATTCAACCCGATGAAGGAGTTAAGAAGATACCGTTGGATCCGGCTGATTGGCGAAAACCGCTGCGATGGGGACAGGGCTCGATCCCAAATAGGAAAGCGCGCTCAGCACCTTTCTTCAGGCTAACCGGGACGTGTTCGCATGGAAGCCATCGGACATGCCTGGCGTCCCAAAAGAGGTGATTGAGCATGCCCTACACGTGGATGAAAAGGCGAAGCTGATCAAGCAACGCCTCCGAAGATTCGCTCAGGACCGCAAGGACGTGATCAGGGAGGAGATCACCAAATTGTTAGCAGTTGGCTTCATCAAGGAGGTGTATCATCCCGACTGCTTGGCCAACCCGGTTTTGGTCGAAAAGAAAAATAAGACTTGGCGCATGTGTGTTGATTATACAGACCTGAACAAAGCGTGTCCTAAGGATCCCTTTGGATTGCCTCGCATAGACCAAGTGGTAGATTCTACCGTGGGCTGTGCGCTCCTGAGCTTCTTGGACGCATACTTAGGCTATCATCAGATTAGCCTCAAAGAGGATGATTGTATCAAAACGTCGTTCATCACACCTTTCGGAGCATTCTGCTATGTCACCATGCCGTTTGGGTTAAAAAACGCTGGAGCTACGTACCAACGTACTCTTCAGCTGTGTTTTCACACTTAGCTCGGACGCAATGTGGAGGCGTATGTGGATGATGTTGTGCTAAAGACTCAAACAAAGGAAGAACTTATCTCTGACTTGACGGAGACATTCCAAAGCCTGCGGACTTTCAGGATGAATCTTAATCCAGAGAAGTGCGTATTTGGCGTTCCCTCTGGTAAACTTCTCGATTTAATAATTTCGCACCGTGGAATCGAAGCAAACCCGGAGAAGATTCGCGCCATTTTGAAGATGCGGCCTCCAGTGTGCCAAAAGGATGCTCAGAAGCTCACCGGTTGCATGGTTGCGCTGAGCAGATTTATTTCGCAACTGAGTGCGCGGGGGATGCCTTTCTTCAAGCTCTTGAGCAAACAAGACAATTTCCAATGGAATCCCGAGGCACAGCAAGCATTCGAGGTTCTGAAGAACTTTCTCACCACTCCTCCGGTCTTGGTCCCACCAATGCCTGAGGAGCCTCTCCTGCTCTACATTGCTGCAACGACCCACGTGGTTAGTATTGCAATTGTGGTTGAGCGTACAGAGGATGGTTTTGTTCAGATGGTCCAGCGGCCCATATATTTCATTAGTGAAGTATTGCGCGAATCAAAAATATGATATCCTCAAGTACAGAAGTTGCTTTATGCGGTCCTTCTTGCGTCGCGCAAATTGAAGCATTATTTTCAAGAGCACGAGGTGTCCGTCATAACTTCGTTCCCACTTGGAGTTATCCTCCACAATAGGGAAGCCAATGGGAGGATCGCAAAGTGGGCAGTTGAGCTTGGAGCATTTCAGCTGCTCTTCAAGCCTCAACAAGCCATCAAATCTCAACCGTTAGCCGATTTCGTCGCCGAGTGGACAGAAGTGCAAGTCCCAGCAGCAGCTACACAACTGGAGTATTGGATGATGTACTTTGATAGTTCCCTCATGCTCAGCAGCGCGGGGGCTGGGGTTGTGCTTATTTCACCCAGCGGTGAGAAGCTCAAATATGTCCTTCAAATCCACTTTTTAAAGAGCAATAACGCCGCCGAGTATGAGGCGCTTCTTCATGGAATGCGTATCGCTATCTCCTTGAAGATCAAAAGGATACTAGTCCATGGAGACTCTCAACTCGTGGTGAACCAAGTTCAGAAAGAGTGGTCCTGCCTTGAAGATGGTATGGCTGCTTACTGCCAAGCAGTCAGAAAGTTAGAAGATAAGTTTGACAGGATATTACTTTCTCATGTTCTTTGTCGAGACAATGAGCTAGAAGATGAACTTGCAAAGATGGGATCCAGTCGGGCCCCATTACCGGCTAGAGTTTTCATGCAAGAATTACACAAACCATCAATCAGTCAACCACTAGTTATAGCTCAACAAGAGAATCAGTCGGAGGTCCTTGTGAAGAGGACATCACTACGTCGGTTACACCCATGGGATCAACGACCAAAGTCTCCCCTCCCGACCAGCTGTCAACGACCAACATTCAAGAACTAATTACCCGAGCCCGCGCGTGACAACTAAACTATCAGGTGAATTCGTTTCTCGGGTTACATAATTCAAATTATGAGAATAGACCACTGCCTAATAAATTTCTTATACTTAGGAACATGGGCATGCACCAACTTGAAGGCATTAACTCACCAACAAGAGCAATAAAGCATGGTGGGAATGCAAAGTGATTCCACTCGGCCATCAATGACCAGTCCGAATTAAAAACAGCCTAGAGAATGTAAACGGACTCCGATTGGAACATGTAAGCACTCATTGGAAAGATAACTTCGCCATCTTTCCAATGGATCCAACCGCACCTTCAAATTCCAAGTGAGCTGGCTGCAGCAGTCAAAAATACCTCGCGAACAGAACAAGTCTTTTGCTCTTCTTGGGTGCTGTGTCACCATTACTTTGGGCTGTGTCCCCCTGTTTTCCTAGTGCGTGGGAGCACCTTCTAGGAGCCATCCCTCTCCCTATATATTGGGAAGACTCTTTCTTTTTCTGTTTTAGGTTTTGTTCATTTGTTGTTGTCTTCCAGAATGGAGAAACACTCTCGAAATCCCTAGTGTCGGTTAACCTATCGATTCCGAGCTTCAGAACCTCAGTTCGAGTGTGTGCTTTATCCTTGTTCTTGCGAGTTCTTCGATTGCTTGCAAGGATAGACCTTCGTGGTCAGGTCATCCGGCTTTGCACTCGTTGATAACAATCAGAGTGTGGTTTAGCGATTGCGGGCGCTTATCCTTGCGTGGTTCGTAGCCGGATCGTCAAAGTCATCCTCCGCCCAAATCGAAGTTATCCTCTCACCGGAAGATCGGGAACCCGTGAGCGCATCACCTTGTTATTAATCCGGACTGGTGTAAGCCTTATTTGGATTATATACTCAAGGGAGAACTCCCACATGACAGAGCCGCTGCTGAGGGCATTGTGTGTCGAAGCAAAGGTTATCAAGTAGTCGGGGACGAGCTATTTCGCAAAAGCAGCTCCGGAGTACTCAGGCGGTGCATTTCAGAGCAGGATGGCCAAATGTTACTTCAAGAGATCCACTTGGGAGATTGTGGCCACCATGCGGCTGCGACCTCCCTCGTGGGCAAAGCTTATCGTCAAGGGTTCTTCTGGCCCACGGCGGTGACATATGCCAAAGATCTGGTACAGCGGTGTGAAGGATGTCAATACTTTTCGCAGCAAACACACGTACCAGTGCAAGATCTTCAAACAATTCCTATTTCATGGCCTTTTGCAATCTGGGGGCTGGACATGGTGGGCCCATTCAAAACTGCACAAGGGGATTCCACGCATCTCTTTGTAGCGGTGGACAAGTTCACCAAATGGATTGAGGTCAAGCCCGTCGCCAGCATCACAGCGGCCAAGGCTATTGATTTCTTTAGGGACATTGTGGTACGCTTTGGTGTTCCTAATCGAATCATCGCTGACAATGGTGTGCAGTTCAAAAGTAGTGAGTTTCAAGACTGGGGTGATGACCTGGGTATCAAGATGATGAGACCATCACAAGGACTGATATGGACACGATGCCTCTCGCTCCTTCCACTACAACGCCGCCAAAGTTGTCGATATCCGTGCTAGGACGATGCATTGAAACGTCGCAACGACATGATGACAAGAAACTTCAAGTGGACTTCAATACTTGGGCCAAGCCACACATGCCATCAAAGGGGGAGGTCCAACACGTGATATCCAACATTGAAGACCCTTCATCACGCACAAGAAAGCCCAAGTGCAAGCCCAACTCTTCCGGAAGCCCGGTTCGCCCATCAGCGACTACCCTGACTTTAAACGGACGCCCAGGCCACATACAAGGTCCAAATGAGGCAAATGAGGACATTCTGGAAAGGATAGGAAATAATCTTTCCAATGGATCCAATCCCACTGCCAAATTCGTCCTGGATCAGCAGATATTTGTAGAACAATGCACGGGATCAAATCTGCCAAGTGCTGCGGCACTTTCTTTGGGCCGTGGGCCTTGTAATTTGACGGAGAGGCCTAGGCCCAGGTTGAGGACGTGGGGAGAAACCCTAGAACGTCCTCCACCTTGGCCTCCACCCCTTTGGCCGTCCTCCCCCTCCCTCCACCATAAAAACTAGCCGTCGCCATCATTTTTGCTTAGGTTTGGTTGTGTGTTGGTAGACCCCATGTGCGTCCCCCCTCGAATTTGCGTGTGTCGACTAGACCACCCGAATCGAGTTATCGAACCTCATATTTATCAGGTGCTTAATCCCTATTTTGCAATTTGAGATTGCATTTACCTGTTTCTTGCTTGTTTTTCGATCGCTTGCAGGAAACGTCCTTCGTGGACAGGTCAATCGCGTTCTTGGCGTGGTTGATAACGAGAAGGTTTGGTGGTTTAGCGATTGTCGGGTTCTCATCCTTATGAGGTTGGTAGCCAGATCATCAAGGTCACTTCTCCGACCAGATCGAAATTATCCCCTCGAGTCTTACCAGAAGATCGGGCCGCCCCCGTTCCCCATCATTTGGTATCAGAGCTTTCGGTTGCCTGGTGAGAATTCTTTTATCTTAGATTAGTTATTTTCATACCTAGAGTCCAGAAAAATCCTCCCAAAAATATTATCCTCATACCCAAACCCGTTGTGCCTAGATTTGTTCTTAGTTTTGCATTCTCAAATTTTAATCCGTGTGTTATATTTTGTTCTTAGTTGCTGTCTATTCTACCTTGTGTCCATCTCGTTTGTTGGTTCCCATCTTTTGTTTTCCATCTATTAAACCAAAATCAGAAAAAAAAAAATCCCAATTTGCAGCAGCCGTGTATTGCCAACCTCAACTCTGCCGTTCCATCTGCTGCTGGTTGTACACGATTTGCTCTCTAGCCACCAAATCTTTCTGTTGCATGCATCAGCCGTGAAGAGACAAGGAAAGAATTCCACATCGTAGAAATTTCTAGCTGTATCCTCCGATTGGTGCCTTTCCTATTTTGCGTCCATCCCAAAAGAGATCAATCAACCATCAATTCCGAAATCCATGCCATAATTAGCCTTCTTCTTTTGTGATAATTCCGTTTGGCTGCACCTACCATATATATGTTGCATGCAGCAGCGCACTCCTTCCGTGGAAACAACCAACACAAAAATTCTTTGTTGCCCATATTTCCAAATAGTTGCCTTGTGTTGCATGTGGCTTAGCTAGCCGAGGGCTCCAAAAGAAAGAAAGAAAATACTTTCCAGGAAATAAAAACGACAGACATCAAAGTGTGTTTTGCCGAAAAAAAAAATCTCGGCCTGCAAAAAAAAAGAAGGAAGAGAAAAGAAGAAAAGTGAAAAAAAAAACTGCTCTTGGGCAAGAGGAAACTTTGAGAATTTTTGGGTTGTGATCTCCCTGCGCATATACTCAGTTTTTGCATAGTGCTATCCACTTGATCCAAGTCCTATTGTTGCTAGCCTTATCATACATCCTTGTGACAACAACTTAGGACATTGTTAACTTTTGGATTATTATTTGATTTTTGCATTTACTGAGTTCATATCTAATATCCATTGCTACATATTTGGCCTACCCAAGCTCCACATACTACTAACTTAACAGGGACCGGCCTTGCTATCACTTTATCACCACCTGTGCTCGCATTATCATGAACCAGCCACCAATTGCACCGCCTGTTTGTGTGGTAAGAATTTGTAAGAGCAAGATAAATGTTTGAGCGAGTGTGACGTGAGAAGCTCCACCACCCAGTAGTTCATAGGAAATATATACTACTTGTATATTTTCTTGTTTGCTACTAACAATGACAAGTCACATCTCCCACCGACATACGAAGAAGCACGAAATATTGGCTCCACCTCCTATCAGAGATATGTTTGATGACTATGATGCAGAAGATGCTTATCTCGACTTGAAACATTTGAGACAAGGTAAAATGAAGGTAAAAGGATACTATCAAAAATTTAAAACCTTGTTACGGCTAAGTGAACTAAATGAGTGTGAAGAGGCAACTGAAAATAGATTTTTAAAAGGACTTAATGAGGAAATTCGGGATATGCTCATTCATGAAACATATAGTTCTCTTTCAGAATTGTTTAAATATGCTCATAGAGCTGAAGATATGTTTCTTGAATCATTGAATGAATTTCTTGCCTCATTAGATGGTCATTGTTGCTCCTATTGCCAAATCTAACATTATACAGGACGATAAGCATCACCAAGAGGAGGATGAAGAGGAGCACAAGAAAGGAGAAGATATCATTGCTGTGAGTACAGAGCAAAACATTGAACTTACGCCTACATCAACTGATGAGACCCTGCAAGGTAATGAAAAAGGTGATGCCCTTGCTCAATGCGATGATAGTATTTGTGATGATATGAAACCATCCACTATTCATGCTATTCTAGAGCAATCATTAGTGGAACCCATTACTGATTTTCCTTTGTCACAAGATGAGTTGCTTGCTATTACTTGTGATAAAGAAGATTGTGCGATAGTGCTTCACTTATATCAATGCCACAACTAGTGAATGAACATGTAATTTCAGTTTTGGAATCAAACACCTATTTTGAAAATGAAAATAAACATGTCATCCACATTGCTAGTGAACAGGATGAGCTGAAACTGATATCTTCTTCAAATACTTTGGGTTACATTAACTTTGATGGTTTGTGCAATCTAAATAGTTTAAAGGAGATGTTTTTTGAACATGTTGAAATTCCATGGTTTCCAAGAAATATCATTTATGCCATTCCTAAAAATAATGACAAAGGGGATTATATGATCAATCGTGTTTATATATGTTCTCCTTCCACTGATTTGATTACAACAAATGTGCACGATGTCTTGCCCTGCTTCGCTACTAACCTTTTGCAGGAGCATATGATGGAGTCGAGGACGACTCTAATTCAAGAAGGGGAGGATGATGAGACCATCACAAGGACAGACATGGACACGATGCCTCTCGCTCCTTCCACTACAACGCCGCCAAAGTTGTCGATATTCGTGCTAGGACGATGCATTGAAACGTCGCAATGACATGATGACAAGAAACTTCAAGTGGACTTCAATACTTGGGCCAAGCCACACATGCCATCAAAGGGGGAGGTCCAACACGTGATATCCAACATTGAAGACCCTTCATCACGCACAAGAAAGCCCAAGTGCAAGCCCAACTCTTCCGGAAGCCCGGTTCGCCCATCAGCGACTACCCTGACTTTAAACGGACGCCCAGGCCACATACAAGGTCCAAATGAGGCAAATGAGGACATTCTGGAAAGGTTAGGAAATAATCTTTCCAATGGATCCAATCCCACTGCCAAATTCGTCCTGGATCAGCAGATATTTGTAGAACAATGCACGGGATCAAATCTGCCAAGTGCTGCGGCACTTTCTTTGGGCCGTGGGCCTTGTAATTTGACGGAGAGGCCTAGGCCCAGGTTGAGGACGTGGGGAGAAACCCTAGAATGTCCTCCACCTTGGCCTCCACCCCTTTGGCCGTCCTCCCCCTCCCTCCACCATAAAAACTAGCCGCCGCCATCATTTTTGCTTAGGTTTGGTTGTGTGTTGGTAGACCCCGTATGCGTCCCCCCTCGAATTTGCGTGTGTCGACTAGACCACCCGAATCGAGTTATCGAACCTCATATTTATCAAGTGCTTAATCCCTATTTTGCAATTTGAGATTGCATTTACCTGTTTCTTGCTTGTTCTTCGATCGCTTGCAGGAAACGTCCTTCGTGGACAGGTCAATCGCGTTCTTGGCGTGGTTGATAACGAGCAGGTTTGGTGGTTTAGCGATTGTCGGGTTCTCACCGTTGTGAGGTTGGTAGCTAGATCGTCAAGGTCGCCTCTCCGACCAGATCGAAATTATCCCCTCGAGTCTCACCAGAAGATCGGGCCGCCCCCGTTCCCCATCACAAGATCTGCTATGCATCTGTGGCTCACCCACGAAGCAATGGCTAGGTCGAGCGTGCCAACGGCATGGTACTACAGGGACTCAAAGCACGAATCTTCGATTGACTTAAACCATATGCTACACGTTGGGTGAAAGAGTTGCCTGGTCTTTGGGGACTCCGCACAACCCCGAGTAGAGCCACTGGGCAAACTCCTTTTTTCCTAGTGTATGGTTCTGAGGCGGTCCTTCCAACAGAACTCATGTTTACGTCTCCCCGAGTACAAAACTTCAGTGAGAAGCAGTCAGAGGAGGGATGGCTTGAAGATCTCGACAAGTTGGAGGAATTTCGAGAAGCAGCACTGATCCAGTCGGCAAAGTATCAGCAGGGCCTACGGCGTTACCATCATCAGTTAGTACGAGAACGAGCTTTTTCCAAAGGAGATTTGGTTCTACGGCGGAACCAGAAGCATGAGCACAAACTCTCTCCAATTTGGGAAGGCCCCTATATCGTTGATGAAGTCACACGCCCGGGGGCTTACCGGCTCAAGCGAGATGATGGGACCCTTATCCCCAATACCTGGAACATCGAACAACTACGTCGTTTTTATCCACAATCTTAGTATTCTAATCTCTCTGTAATAGCTAAATCTCCTAGACTTGCTACTCGATCCTTCTGATCAGGCAGTAAGTCAGGGGCTACACTTATAAGTGTGCGACATGTCGCACCCTTTCTTTTCAAATAAAGTAATACTCTGTTCGTCATCTGTTGTGTTTGGTGAGCATGATTTATCGAGTGCTGTAGAAATCTTGACAAGCATGTTACTTAGCTAATAAAAGGTATTTACATCACTCGGTAGTTTATGCGATCTAAGATACACAGATTGACAAGCAAAATATTACACCTAACCTTAAGTATCTTTAGTTCTACAATTAAGAATTAGAGACAATCATTGTTTTCGGCTAAGCCCTTTGTCATCTCAAATGTCCAGATCATTAACAATGGCGGCAGCCTTATGTCTTGCATCCTCAATGAAGTGCTCACACTCCGCTTGCACGGAGCAGCCAAACCCTTCCCTTATGATATCAAGCTCCACATCAGGATAATGTCACTTTACAATACCCAAACCTTGCGATGTGCATAGAGTTGCAGTCTCCTTTATGAGAGCCTTGAATTTGTCGGGGGCTTGGGCAAGCTTGGTTATGGCTTCGGGGATGGTCGAAGGCGCGTCTTCTTCTAGGATCATCATGGCTAAGGCCTTTACCCCTTCAGAGAACTGACTGCAGCTGCGCTCAGTGATGTTTGCTTTCCCCTGAAGCACTCGGAATTGAGCCGATGTCTTTTTCTGATATGCTGTAAACCAGTCGGGGTCAGACAAAAAAGCATCACCATCTTATACATGATAGAGGATTATTCGTATTGGGAGGTCACTTACTTTCCAGTTCACGAGTGAACTGATTCATCTTCACGGTGGTATTCCAGTTCTCTTTCTCCAAGGCCGCATATTGAGCATCATGGCGATTGGATCCTTCGGCGTATTCAACCACCCTTGTCTCAAGATCAGGAAGAAGGAATAGCATTATCATCTAGAACAACAAGAAGCCAACAGAGTTTGGATCGCACTCTACCTTGAATCTTGGCAAGATCCTTGATTCGTTGAGCTCTGAGGTGGGAGACTTCTTTTCTGAGAGTCCCTAGCTCATCTTGACATTTGAGTTCTGCCATGGTCATTGCAGCTTGGTGCAAATCTTGACTCTCAAAATCCTCAAGCATACCCCACAGATATTGTGTCTTGCGGGCAGAGCGCTTGTTCATTTCCTATATATCAAAAGTAGGAAATTGAGGGTTGAATTAAGGAAATGAAATTGTGGAGATATGGTTACCTGAGCTATTTTGGTGCAATGGATCACCATCTTCTCCATGGTTCTCACATTCTGTTCATCCTCATCATTATTCACATCAAGCTAATTCGGATCAGATTTCCATTTAATGATGGATGAAGTCTCTACCACTGGAGGGTCTTCGCGTGGAATTTTCTCCTCCGTCACCACTACCTCTTGGGCAGATCGGGGAGGTCGTAGTGCCTTCTGAGTGGTAGCTGAGAGGGTGGATGGAGGAGGGCCAAAGCTTGGAGCAATATGAGTACCGGCGGCTTTAAAAGCGGAAGCCATCAACTTGGCTGGTGGGGCGGATTCTTCAGTAGAAGCTACAGCAGTGGTTTCTTGAGCGATGGCGGCCTCATCTGTCACGCCTAGGGAGGCCCTTGATAAAGGCCTCCTGATGAAAGGAACATGATTAGCATGACTCGTTTTAAAAGAATTTTTCCCAAATGACTCGAAGTATACCTTTGGGTCGTTTTTATTTTAAGAGTTGGAACCTTCCGAGTGATTTTCTCACTAGGGAGTGGTTCCTTCCCTTCAGCAGCAGTGGGAGGCGGAGAAGTTCCCTTGTTTACAGCCAGATCAGGGGGCTGCGAGCTCGAAGGCACTTCTTGCCTGTTTGAACTCGTTGGCCTATTTCTTTTCAGTACCAGGGGGATCACTTCTTCCTCTTCCTCAATCTCCTCATAAAGAATAAAGCCAGTCTCGATGTCGTCATCAGAGTCCTCCCTGACGTACCCTTTGTTCTTCTTCTTAGGGCGATCAGAGGCCATGTCCTTGCATGGCGCTTTGGTCGTTCTGCTTTGGAGGGAGGATGATCGGGCAATGGAGGGAGTGATACATAAACTTCACGTCCCTACACGTTTGAGCCAAGAAATTAGTCGAGTAGGAATAATAATCACTCGGGTAGTATATCAAAAGGGCTTACTTTTGGAGCTGGATTGAACGTCAGCCTGAATGGTTTAGGGCACTAGCCATTTTCCAGTATGGTGCCTCCTATGAAGAACTCACCCACCCAGCTTAGCACACAGCCTTAGCCGAAATCTCGAGCTCAGACTCCCTGGTGGGATCGTGGTGGGCGGAGTACTCAAACACTGGATGAACGCGCTCTTTCAAGGGTTGAATCATGTGCTATAAAGCTCATTACAATTCCCACTCCATGAAGACCATTTTTCTTAAGCTTGGCTATGAGCTTCAGAAGATCTTTCACTTGGTCCATCTCACTCGATTCAGGGACAGAGGACCAGGAAGAGGTGACTTCTGGACATTTGCCAACAAAAGGAGGAAGAACAGGAGTAAGGTTCGAACAATAGAACCACTCGCTATGCCATCCTTTATTGGAAGATTTGAGGGCAAGCGGGAAGTATTCTTTATTCCTACCCTCTCTAAGTTGGATTCCAGCACCACCAACAGCATTTGGAGCTTTGTTGTTGGGGTAAGGTTTCAAGTGAAAAATATAGCGAAAGAGATTCAAATGGGGAGTTATTCCCAAATATGCTTCACAGAGATAAACAAAAACAGACATTTGAAGGATTGAGTCGGGATTAAGGTGCGTAAACTCAATATCATAAAAATGGAGAAGACCGCGGAGAAAGGGGTGAGCAGGAAGCCCAAACCCCCGCGGGAAGAAAGATTCAAATACGATGATCTCGTCTGCCTTTGGAGTTGGACAAGATTCGCCACATGCGGCGCGCCAAGCCACAAATTCCTGACCAGGAAGAAGGTGTTGGCTCACCATTTTTTGCAGCCGGCGCTCCGTGGAAGTGGATCGCTTCCAGCTGCTTGCGCTGGTGCCAATGACAAGGTCTGGAGTAATGGAGGTGGCGGAGTCCGACATGGTGAATCGGGACTTGAGTTCTGATGATCGCCTTACAGCCGCTATCGCCTAACCGAAACCCTAGCGCAGATCTAGGAGATGGTAAACAGAAGAACGTCAACTCTGCTAAAGCAGTTATATCGCATTGGAGTTTCCAAGTCTTAGTCCGCAGATTCCGGATTGGGCTTGAGGCCCAGATTGGGATTGATTTGGGCTGGAGAACGAAGGAACAGATCAAAGCCCACCGAAGGAGCAATGTCTAGGATCTTGAATGTTTTGTCCAAGAACTACTCGAGCCTAGGACTACTCATACAAAAAAGGTTAACTACTCGGATTACAGAACTATTCGGGTAACAAATCAACTACTCGGATGGGCAAAAATTACATGAGAATATGAGTTTTTATAGCGTTTAGAATCATTTAGACGTTATAAATACTTATATATATATATATATATATATATATATATATATATATATATATATATATATATTCATGGCACAAGGGCCGGATTACAAAAGACCTCCGGCTTAGCACAATCAACCTAGGGCTTGTTGCTGGCTTGGAGGAAGGCCCCTATGGGGGAAGAAGAAGAACAAAGAAGAAAAGAGAAAAATAAGAACATAAAGAGGCGCCCCCGGAACCCTCAAGCCAACCACCCGTGGGTGTAGGACTTGAAGAGGCACTCCTGGAGCACCTCCCGCACCTCCCAGAGTTGCGGCACCTCCTCGAGGAAGATTAATATCTTCTCCTCACATCGCCATTTCACCATGGCGAAGTCAAAATCCCCCCACGCGGCTTGGACGGCGGCGGCGGCGGCGGACTCCCAGGCGTCCTGGGGAGGCGCCGCCAGGACCCCGAGTGGTCCTGGTGGAGGAGGAGGGGCTCCTCCGGGGGCTCCAGCACCGGCGGGAGCATTTCCGGCCATCTTTTCAACTGCGGGAGGCTAAGAATTTTTTGCGAAGAGGAAAAGGCAAGTACAATGGCGAGACTTGGGTTTGATCCGTGAACCATGAGTAGGTGGCTGGTACCACTCGGCTGACCGTCATGCTCCCCGAAGAGCCCTGGCCTTAGTTCTACTGGGACGGGATGCCCTAGGCTAATTGAAAGGTGACATACCCCACGAGGGTCCCAAGCTACTCCAAGAGACAACCGCAAAAGACTTGCCTCCCAAAGGAGCAGCTCAGAGCTGCGAACCACTCGGGAGCAATCACGTTGCAAATTACTCGGGGTAGGTGTCATCGCTGAATGATATGCTCCCCAATGAGCCACTAGCTGTTCTCTCCGGAGAAGCAGGTATTAGTAAGCATTAAAAAGCCCTACATGCTAGGCAGAATCTTGGACTTACTCCATGAGAGTCTTGTCTGAACAACCAGCGAGCAATATATATGCCCATGAGAGCAAAGCTAGCAGCAGCTTTAAAAGTTGCTGTAAATACCCATGCTGCAAATTTACAGCTTTGTTGCAAGCTTCCTTTTAGACTTTACACTACACTCTAAAAGATTCCCTCAACACTCTAAAAGATTCCCTCACCTACCAGACACTCTATAGAGCTGCTCCAAATACCCATGCTGCAAGCGTCCTTTCAGACTTTACACTACGCCATATAGAGCTTCTGCTAGCTTTGCTCTGAGGCATTAAGCTATTCACACAACGTGTTTTGGCTAGGTATTGAGCAGCTAAATTACAACCTGGATTAATGAATTATTTGTGGGTTAACTTATTAGTCCAAGGAAACTTTTTATTTAAAGGACTTTTTCCAGAGTTCTTCATAGTTCTCTTTGCAAATCCATTCGTAGAGCTGATAAATTTCCTTATACGCCAACAAAAGTTGAACTCCAACTATGAAGTACTCGGGGGCTACTGTGGAGGATATGGGCCACGGGGGTCTTCATCCTTGGCCCATAAAGCATCCAGAAGGGGACAGACCACACGGGAGAGTTCCCTGGACGTAAACAACTCGGCTTCAAGGAGAAGACTTGCTGCGCAAGGAAGGGGAACTTCCTAATCTACACGGGATCGGCAAGGGGGCTAACCGACTAAAAACAAATATAGCAATATCAGTTAAAAGGGATCTACTAGAGTAGAACTCCTCCATGCAACTCGGACTCCCTCTATTATATAAAGGGTGGAGGACGAGACCCAAAGACAAGTTTTCAGAGGCTCTAGGAAGTTCTCATAAGCTCTCGTGCTTCTAATCTCGCTGAAAGGCAGCAACAAAGAGCACCCCTCGAAACACAACACGCCTTGTAATGGAGATCCACCATATAATCCGAGAGCACAGGACTAGAGTATTACTTCCACCAAGAAGGCCTGAACCTGTCTTAAAAAGTGTCCCTGTCCTCCTGTGCTACCATCAGATCGGTTATCTTGACACCCCCCGAATCAACCTGAATATCAAATTCATTGCCGTCTAATACCCCCCAAGGTTACGGCCGACGACAAGTTTCTAGATTGTTCCAAGACCGAAGCCAAGTGAGAAGAGAGGAGAGAGCTGCTCGGGCAGAGGCAATATGCCCTGCTCCCGGCCGTTGGATGGCATCCAATGGCCATCGGACGGCGTCCGACGAGCCAGGGGCCGAAAAACGGCTAAGTCCCAAGCCTACCCGGAGAGAGGACTCTCTGTCGAACAGCGTCCGACCAGCCTTCGGACGGCATCTGACAGGGTTCAAAACCGAGGTCGAACACATCACGTGCACCCAGATCTACGCATAGTGCGCACCATCGGACGGCGTCCGACAGGCACTTCGAGCTCCAGTCGAATTAACTGTAGCCGCCCGATCAACCCTTGATTAAATCTCAACCGTCCACGTTCCGGGCGGTGTCCTAGGCTTATAAATAGAAGGGATTTCGTGGATTACAAGTTGAGGTTCTCATTTGCAACCATCCACCCCAAATAGAAGATAGAAGAGAAGAGAGAGTCTCCAATGATGCTGATAGGATTGGAGGCCTCGAGGGGGGTTGAAGAGGACTCTAAAGAGAAATTAACCCTATTTTTTATGTTTTCTTTGAATTAGTCAAATTAGGCTTAAGCTATCAATTTAACTAATTCGACTAACTACGACTAACTAGAACTACCGCGGAAACGAAGCAATTAAACTAGCAAAGGACAAATACAATAGCCGAAGCAGATATTGCAAGAATTAAAGTGCATAAAGGTAAATGAGACACAAGGGAGGCTCACCGGATTTTTTACGTGGTTCGGTGCAAGCACCTACTCCACGATGACGAATCACCCCGAAGAGTGACTGGTACTCTCTCGTCCCTTGCCGGCAATCCACTAGGTAGGCTTTTAGGCTGATGGGCCAAGGCTCGCCTCTTACCCGTACACCGAGGCCGAGTTCCACCACAAGCCGGTGGCTTACTCGACACCCCGACGCCTTGGAAGGCGCCGACCCCCACGTAGGAGGTGTTTTGTACAAGCGACGCTCGAGTGGAGTCCGGTTTTGACACGGAGACGGTGGGGACTTGGTCGCTTGCTCTTCTGGCAACCCCACGAGGTTGATGATGCACGGCTTCCGTCGGTCTTCTTGCCCAGAGAAGAGGAAGCACCCGGTTCCCACACCGGGTGACCCCGCCCGTGGCAAGGGTTTCCTTGGTGAAGGTTGAAGACGGTGTTGGTGAAGCTTGTCGACGGCTTGGACGAAGAAGCTAGGGGACGACAATGTGGGAGACTCAACTCCGGCAAAGGAAGGGCCCAAAGAGCACTCGACTAGAGACCAACCGGGAACCCCAAAACCTCACCACCCCATGAGAAAAACCAAGCCAAAAGCACCGGAGAACTGAGGGGAACCCTTGCACATACCTTCTCCTTCCTCCCCTCCCCCGCTCCTCTCCTCTCTCTCTCACCTAAACCCTAGGTGGAGGTGTGGACATGGGAAGGGGAACCCATGGGAGAAGCTCTCTCATGATCACAAGTGGAGGTGGAACAAAAATAATGAGCTCTCTTTGATTTTCTAGCCTCCCCCGAGTCCCTTATATAGCCCCTAACTTGTATAGGACACGTGTCAAACTGTGGCTCGATATGAGTTCAAACGAGTGGCTAGGATGGGTTCGACCTAGGCTCGGACTGCTCATCGTCCGATGAGCCCGCCTGGGCGTGCTGGACAGGTGCGCGGAGTGTGTTCGACAGTGTGCCTCACCCGCATCGGACGCATCCGACAAACATTTCGTTGGACGGTCTCAAAGACTTAGCCAAAATTTAGCTTCCCGTGCCCTGTGACCGGCTTACCGGACGCGTCCGATGCGCGTCGGACACGTCCGATGAACCTCCGGACGCGTCCGGTGACACCAAAAACTGGGCCACCCTAGGAGTCTTCTCTTCCTCTCTCTTCTCTCTCACCCCAACCAACTCTCCAAAGCTTCTGGATAGGATCGAATCAAAATGGGATAAGCTCAAGTGTATTTGGGAGGGAAATTTTGCGCCTAAGGCTTTTGATCAACTTGGTGGCTACGAAATCTTCCCCGTACATGACAACTTGGCCTCTGATGTTTCCGGGCCCACCTAGTGGCTTCGTGTAAGCTTAGTTTTGGTATTGATGACAACCGGACTTTGAGTTTCCTAGTTTCTTTTCTATTTTATTGTGTGAGTCTTCGGTCCTGTTCAAGCCTGCCTCCGTCTACATCAAGCTCAAGATTAACTCAAGCGAACACATGAGCCGGAGCATCACCTAAGCCTCTAAGCCATGAAAGATCCTAGCTTTTGCCAAGCCTAAGTCAAGTCCTATGATCAAGCCACCCATGCCAAGCACTAGCCTATGCTGCCTAAGTCAAGCGACCATATCAAGTGTATAAGCTAGCCTAGCCAAGCTCTAGAGCAAACCAAGTCCAAGACCAAGCCTAGTGCCAAGCCATAGCTTTGAGTGATGTTTTTGAGCCTTAACAGTGCCTAATCAAGTCCTCAAGTCCAAGACCAAGCCTAGTGCCAAGCCATAGCTTTGAGTGATGTTTTTGAGCCTTAACAGTGCCTAATCAAGTCCTAGACTCTTTTGAACCAAAGCCTAAAGAGCTAGAATCAAAGGAGAGCAAGAGAGAGTCTTAGCTGTGCACTGTCAGGCTCATCGGACGCGTCCAATAGCTCGGTCACAGGGGAGCCAACCCATATGCCATGTTCCAGTGTTGAAAAGCCCTCATCGGACGCGTCCGATAAGCCCAGATCGAGCAGCCAGTAAAGCCCCAGCAATTAAGTCATTTCTTCCCTCTAGCACATCCTCCCTGTCAGGCTCATCGGACGCGTCCGATGCCGGCCAGGCACGAGTCCGAACACCTCGCATGCACCTAGTCCGCACATGCCAGACTTTCATCGGACGCGTCCGATGAACGTCTCCAAGCTCGAGTCGAACTCTGCATAGCCGTCCGATCTCTGTCCGATTTAATCTCAACCGTCCACAATCCAAAGTCCCTAGGCTATAAATAGAGGGGATTTCGTGGGAATTAAGTTGAGGCTCTCATTTGCACCCACTTTGACCCAAGATCAGAGAAAGGAGAAGAGAGAAGAGAGAGGAGCCTCCCATGGTGTGCCCCCTAACCCTAGCCACCATGTCCCCATGATTTGAGCTTGGATTTGAGGAGAAGAAGGAAGGGAGAAGAAGGAAGGTCATCTCCAAGTGTTCCCCAAGCTTTGCCCAAGCTTTCCGCTTCATCCATGGTGAGTCCCCATGACCAAACCCTAGGTTCCATGGCCTCCACTAATTGAGCTCAGGATTTGAGAGAATTGAGAGGGCAAGGAAGGAAAGAAGAGGGAGAAACCCTAGAGTCCACCTATTGCTCTCAATTTTCCCCTTCATATGCTCCCCTCACCTCCCTTGGGGCTACCCACCTAGCCCAAGGTTGAGAAAGGTGAGCCTTTGCTCCGGCTTGTGTTCGTGCTCTTGGACAACTTCGCAAGGCAAGGCTTCACCGACCCGTACGTCTACTCAAGCCGTACCGGACAAGATCATCGCCAAGAAGTACCGTGACGACTCGTACCGCAAGCAAACCCAAAGCCCCGCTTTGGTCACCGAAAACGCGTTTCCGGTGCTCTCCTTGGAAGTGTCCTCGGTGTGCACAAGTCCTCCAACATGCGTGGGGCCGGCTCCGCTGTGGAGTCGGTGTGGTGGGATTCTCCGGTGTGTGGAGGATTGCCATCGCCTTTGTACCGGACGGCTACTCTCCATGTGTATGGTGAGGGCTTTCTTGTACTTGACCGCTAGGGACGAAAGGGTCCCGGGTCCCCGTTGAGGCGCCTGTGTGGTGCTCCGGTAAGACCTTGGTCAACGGTGAGTAGGTGCTCATGTGTTGGGCACCGAACATCGGTCAAACAAACCACCGTGTCACATTTACATTCTAGTTCTATTTGGAGATTGCCTGTGCCATGTGCCTTCGTGCCACGAGGAGTTGAGGAGTTGGGTTGAGCATCATTTGAAGTGTTGGCTTGCTTCCTCTAGTCGCTTCCGCACACCCATGACTAGACTTGTGTAGGACCTCGCTTGCTAGCTCAAGGTTTAGTGTCGTGCTTCCGCGCTTAATTTGAAACCAGTTAACACAAGGTGATAAATTGGCGTGTGTATAGAATTAGAAAAGGGTTAAAAATATTGAAAAGCCGCCAATTCACCCCTCTTGGCCTTGCATCCTTACACTTCGGCTCTAAGCAAACCACCCCGCGAACATCTGACACTCTCTCGAATGCTCTCGAACATTCTAGATGGACCTAGACTCCCCTGGAGAGACGACGACTCGAGTGCTCAATGGGACCGACTTGCTAGAGACTGAGAATCAGCTGCCATGCTATGCTTAGGGACACGCATGCAACCAAAAGACATGAAGAGAAGCTCATCCCCGCACCGCCTGCTGCCATGATGGCTGTAGCATAGATGGAAAGGAACTCCTCTGGGTTTTGGGTCCCATTGTACCTTTCCATGTGACCGGGCTTGAACTTGGAGGGCCACCTGACAGCGCGGAGCTCATCAGAGAAAGCCTTACAGCCCAAGGCATATGCTCGACCACCTTCTCCTGCAAAACCTAGCCTTGCGAAGACGTTGGTCCTGTTGCGCGGAGGAACTCTGGTTGAGCGAGAAGACTCTGCCTGGAGGAACTCTCTCCGGGACAGTCCTCCACGCTCCTTCCTCGTGGTCGCAACAATGCGCTCCTCACGAGGGGATCGTCCGTGATCGTCACGCGCACGCTTGCTCCGGTGGTCGCGGTGACCACGGGTATCTTGCTCGTCTTAGTCGTCGCCGTCGGAGACGAGGTCCGCGACCAATCGGGCGCTTCATTTATCGAGTCATTCCGGCGAGTTGATTATGCTGCATGGAGGAAGTGTTAACTTCACCTTTAGACTTAAGGCCTTTCGCCAGTCGCTCAAGGTGAGTAGCAACAGCGTCGCCCATGAGGGCAAGATTGTCCTGGTAAGCGGATCTCATAACCGTAGCCCGGGTTTGAAGTCGTTCCCGACTCTGCTCGAGGGGTTCAGGGACTCCTGAGGCTTCCGCGTCTTGCCCGACCGGAGTGTGGTTGCGCGGGGATTCCACCGGAGCAGGAGGAACGTCTGCCGGGGAGCTTGGCATAGGCGCGCGAGGCGGATCACCTCACTGACGCTTGCGCTGATCGCGGATCTGCGCCAAGGTTTGATTGATCTTGGCATCTAGGCTACGACGAACAACTTCTTGCTCGCGGGAAGCCGGTGTAGCCCCATCTTGTTGTCGAGCAGGATTAACATGCTCGATCTCTTCGGCTGCAGCAGCCTGCTCATGATCCCTTGAACTTCCTGCGCCGGCCATGTTGATGCTGCAACGGCCGTGTGTTGGGGCACTGGACGGCGTCATCACTGTGTCGCCACAGGAGGAATCGACCGACATGGCCCCGGAATCCGAAAGATCTAAACCAGCATAAAGATCGTCGGTTCCGTAATCATCGCCAATGACGGGAGTTTGATCCAGAACCATCTCTGGCACGTAGCCAGGGATCTCTGTCCCAGATACAGAAAACGATCGAGACCGAACGGATCGATCCGATCTGGCAGGGGATGAGACATCCTGCCCTTCTGAATCATAGCCTTCAGGAAGAGTTTCCTGGTCACCGATCGAGTTCGTCATGATCGAACAGGCTTGATCTACTAGTCCCCATAGACGGCGCCAACTGTCGACGATTGGGATATTGACCCCAAGTCAACTACAGGTTCTTGAGGAAGGGAGATAGAACACCTGCCGAGCAAGGCAAACAGCAATTCAACGAGCAACAGGGAGGCACAAGGTTTTTATCCTGGTTCAGGCCTCTCGAGGAGATAATAGCCCTACGTCCAGCCTTTCTTTCTATCAAAGAGGATTACAAGGTGGAACTCGACGAGACGAACAAGTCTCGGCGAGGTTATGGGCGTACAAGAAGTAGTATCCAAAGACCTTCTGCTCTCTACACGCCGTAGGGGCTCGATTTATTCAGTGTTGAACAACCCACCTACGGAGGGAGAATCGGGCCGGGCTAACTACGAGTACGTAACGAACTCATATACATGCCAAATACGTCCCTAGGTAGATAAGGTATACTCCAATTCTTGGGGGACCACGACGTCTGCTCCAATCCAGGAAACCACGTCCGGGTCTTCACGTAGCCGTGCAGAACTCTAGCTCGAGTCGGACTCGAACACGAAGTCTTGGCCGTTGCACATCATGCCAGCCAAGAAGCTGTTCGGCAGGATGCTCATGGGCTTGATAGAACCTTCTAGGGAGCTAAGCCCTAAGAGGCTGTTCGATTGGGCCGTCAGGGAGTGGGCCATGGTAATGGGCCGTAATTTTATCCCCGACATAACCCACAGCGTCCGGCTTTGGATCAGTACAGCCCTATCGGAATGATCATAACCATTCCGGATTCAAATTCAGGATAGCGGGTGGTAGTGAATGTCCGAGCTCCGACAACGAATACCAAGTGAACCACTGTTTGATTACCAAAGTTCACTCAATAAACTGAATCACACAATTTTGTGAACTTATTAAAACTTGTCTCGTTGTCCTCCCAACTGTCTATCTAGCTAGAGTAGCTTTCTCTTTATTTGTGTAATTATTTATCTTGTGTGTGTGTCACCGGTCCTTTTTATTTATCCTAACCCCCGTTACCTAGACTGGCTGGTATTTTAAATAATTAAGATATAGAGGATTGTCTCTTTAAACCCTCGTTCTCTGTGGATTCGATAACTCTAGGAATACTCCTGGTGAAAACTACAAGCGATATCCGTCCGCTTGCGGATTAATTTTTTTGAGCGTAAATATCGCCATCAATCCGCGCCTGGCAGGCGTTCCCCTGCTGTCAGCGAAACACTGTGCCGCGCAGCAAAGCCCACAGTGCATGCGATTTGACACAATAGGGAAAGGGAAAAATAGGTAAGTCCTTCGGCCACAACACACTGTGCATATGCGTTGAACAGTCAACATTAACAAAAAATATTCGGCAAAAAGTCCAGGAACAGAGTGGCTCGAGCTAAGTTACGACCCGCGCTGCAGTTCGAGCTCTTCCAGCTCAGCTTCCAGATCACGGATCCTCGGCCTCGCTTGAAGCAATTCTGACGCTCCCCTCCGACAACGCGGGACACGACGCCGCCGCCGCAGATCGTCCCGGTGATGCTGCCGAAAGCGGAGCAATCTCTCCAGCCGCAGCCGCAGCCGCTCGCCTCTCAGCATCCTCCAGCTAGGCCGCGAGCTCGGCCTTCGCCGTTGTTGCTTGCTCCGCGACCAGTTTAGCCTCGCAAAACTAAGCCTAGGCCTCTGCCAGCGTGGCCCCAGCTTGTCCGCCCTCAGCTTGGCGGCCATGAGCTCGGCCTTGATCTTGTCTGCCACCTCTGAAGGGGCCCGGACTTCGTCTCCTTCAACTCGGGCCTTAAGCGCCGCCTCAGCAACGGCCAAAGATTTCTCGAGTTCGGCCCTCACCCGAACGGCTTGCTCCGCGACATCCCACGATCGTTGGAGCGCGCCGTACAGCTGAGCGACTTCCTGCGCGAGCTTCCGTTTCTTCGCTAGGGGCTCGGCCCGTTGCGTAGCTCTCTGAGCGGCGTCCTGCGCCTCCTTGAGCTGTGCCTTAAGCCTGGCCACCGTGCCTTGTGGTAGGGCCTGGCCGGCCTTCTCTGCCAGAAGCCCCGCCTCCGCCGCGCTCTCGCCCTCCACGGAGGCCAGAAACGTAGGAGCCGCGCTGACCGCCATAATTGGACGTGGTCGGGGGCACGCCGCCACACCTACTGCCTCCAACCGCAACCGCTCCACCTCGGCCTCCGCTGCTTCTGCACGCTGGCGAGCGGTATGCAGCTCGCCTATAGAAATGGTGTTCAGGCGCTTTAGGAGATCCTTCCTCGCGAAACCAGGGGTAGGGTGCATTTTCAAGGCCGGCGGACCTTCCCTGGCAGAGCACTGCGCCCTGATGTCCGCCTGTTGCTCCACCCACTCTGGGGTAGCGGAGATCCAACCCGCGGACGCCAACGGGCCCACGCTAGGCATCAAGACACCAATCCAACCCGACAGCATGAGCACACGCACCTGCCAGTCCTAACCAGCCAGCAGCATGCGCCGGTCGGGCGTCGGTGGCGCTTTCCCAATTGGGGTCTTGAAGAAGTCTGCGATCCCCCAGCGATCGATCGGCCACCACCCATGTGTCGTGCGTCCTTCAACGCGCAGGGGTGTGACCCACAAGGAAGCTTCACCAGTGTCTACCTTCACCGTCTCCGCGACCTCCGTGGACGCGTCCAGCATCGCCATCGGTAGGCAAGTCAATGACCCCCACGAATCGGCTGCCTCTCCTTGCCCCGCGCGTCCGTTTGCCTCAACAACCCGGCATCCTCCAACAACTGCGGTAGGAATACCCCTCCTTCGGGGCTTGACCAGTTCGTCCTCGATCGCCCGGCCTTCGGAGGAAGGAGGCCGCACGTCGACTGACACCACGGCACTACGCACTACAGTCGGAAATACACATAGCAATCAAATACAGAGGTGGAACGGTAACGGGCAGCGCGGGAAACCTACACGCTGGTTCAAACTCCATGCCCTCATACACCCCCGGTGTAGGGCACAGAAAAAGCTCTGTGTCCAGCCCTCTGACGCGGCTCATGGTCGGCACGGCAGGCATCTTCCCGGGCCGGGTTACGACAGTCTTCTTCGAGGGCCCCCACCGTGGCGTCGCTCCCGACAATGGACCGGCGCGGGCGCGATATCCTCGTCGTCGCTACTCGGGCCGGCCGGTACGTCTGTTGGCGATAGTTATGCTTAAAGAAATTAATCCGCAAGCTCAAGGTTATCGTTGAAGCCTTTCACCCTAGAGTGTTCTGGGTTATCGAATCCACAGGAACAAGAAGCTACCAGCATTGAATTAATCTTATCTAGATGGGAGAGAGAACAATTAGGAAGGTCGAGAGGGTCTTCTGGTTTTGGTCACACTGGCCTAAGAGTGAGCACTCAGTTCTATGCTGGCTTTATTTACGTCGGAGCACGGCAGGCCCGCTACCCGCCCACCTTCACTTAAGAAGCCTGGAGAGTTACGGTCACCCCCGAAGGGCCCTACGGAGCCAACCCTAACGTGGTGGAACGTTACTAAGGATAGACAGGGCTGTCACCACCTGCTACACGACAGTCCGTTGGGTCTGGGCGTCAACCAAGGTAATTACTAGTCTAGACACCGCGTCTACACTAACAATTACTACTTTACTAGCGCGCCAAGTAAAGTATCCACAAAAGGGAAAGTAAATCTCACCAATTGCAAACGTGGTTCTCAGCAAATAAACTAGCATTGAACTGGAAGTACTTTATAAATAAAAGAGCAGGGCTACAGTGTTACCAGACAGAAGAGGAGAACTCCACTCGAAGCCGAGCTTTATTCCCGAGGTACAAGTAGGTGAAAGAGCCGGGGCCTCCGGCTCATCTCCAACACTCTCACCTCACCTCTCTTCCTACTCTAATTACAATGTGGAACTAAATCCTTCTCTTCACCATGATCACAAATAAAAGAGAGGACCTCTATTTATAGTGTGAAGGTGGAGTAGCTCTCAAGTAGAAGGTGGACTAGCTCTCAAGTAGAGTCCAAAGAATATTCTCCTTCAGCTTCTCTTTACTTGCCATGTGGCATGCTAAACCGACGTTTTAAGTCGGTTTTTGACACCATGACCGACTTCCACGTGTTCCTTGAGCCTTCCCCTACCTCTGGACCAAAGGAGAATCCAAGGCGCCAAAAAAAGTGGGTCGGCCGACCTGGCTCGCGTTCCTCCGGAGCTCATTTCTCCCTCATCCGAGCTCCAAATATAGCAAATAATATATGTGTTTCGATCGTCTCGACGAGCTCTTCAGCATGGTTCAGTCCATTTTGTCATTTGATGACTTTTCAAAATATGTTTAATTTAAACTCCATCTTTCATTCGATTTGCATACGGCCAATAAATCGTCTTTTCTTGTGTATGCCTGCAAAACATGAGATTACACCAAAACTTGTGGAACTCATTAATGTTAGCCTCAATGTAGTTGGAATTCCTTTATTTGTAGATATGTTGATGATCAAAAGCGTATAAAATATTACAAATAAGGACCGTCAACACACCCCACGCTAGATCTTTGCTCGTCCCGAGGAAAGGTTAGAATTTCAAACCACGGGTACAAGTCCAAAGTCAGGAATTTTGAATAACAACTTTGTAATATATTTAACCTTCAAGATTACTATTCTAAAATATTCCTCAAGACTTGTGAGTTTTTGATGTGTCTACAGGTCTTACCTTTAGTAGTTGACAAATGGAACAGCTTAACGAGAGGGAAAATCTCATTAATAGGCCTACTCAGAGTTTTTATCCATTTTAGAAAATAAATGCCCAGCTCATGATTATCCCTATAGTGATTCTCTCAAATCACTCAAGAGGTGTTTATATTCCTCACCAAGGCCGGTGCAGCCTTTATCCTACATCTAAGGTTCATGTGGAGCTCAAGGTAGGATATTGGGGTAGTTATGATACACACTTTTATCAGGCTAAAACTAGATCCTAATAAAGATAATGTTAATCTAATTTCCAATCATATAAGAAATAATATCCAGGGTTAAGGGAGAGAATGAACTCACACCAAGGGAATAAGAAGAAATACAAGTACAAGGATGTGTGGTACTAATGAGTCCAACACATCGATCTTGTATTTTGGGAATAATGGTCTCCTCCTTAAAATCCACTTTTCAAATTTTCGTCCCTTTTTCAAAAGAGATAAAGGAGGCCTAAAGAGATTTTTTTTCTCTCCTTTTTTTCTTTTCTCTTTCCCTTTTTTTTAAATATAGAAAGGAGACTTAGAATCAATAGTCTCTCTTTTTTTCTCTCTCTCTCTTTTATGCCTCTGTCAAATTTGGGACTTTATGAAAAGTTTTGACAAATGGATCATTTATTTTGGAGGACCATCATATAGGTAGGTATGGTGGCACCAGAAAATATGATTGGCTAAATGTTTCAGGGTGGAATATCTAGCAAAGATGTATGCTTAACTCCGAGGTGGAATTTCAGTGTTACCAGATATGAAAAGGCTAGCAATCAAAGGATACGCGAAGGAAAATGATTGGAATAGATAACATTTCTTAAGAGGATTCAGGTTTTAGCCCAACTCAGTATGATCAAAACTACAAATGAAGGCTCAAATATTATGATAAGCTTTTGGCTGTGGTAGGTAATAAATCACTAAGGAACATCTAGAGCTGGGAGTTTCATTTGAAAAATCAAAATTCTCTGAGTCTGCACTGACTAAAGAGAAATGCCTCTATCTTACTATATCACATAAGTCAACAACTTAGGTTATACCCCTCCTAAATAGTGTTTGTTCCCACAAGAAATGAGTACTATTAAAAGAATAATGCTCATCTCAGCTAGAATATGAAAACAGAGTTGTATCCAAATTCCAGGTGACTCATGGTGGAATTGATCTCTTTTTTAAAATTTTTTTTCTTTTCGTGGCATAACATGATCAATTCAAAAGTAGGAAGAGGTAAGGGGTCATACCTTTGGAAGTGTCGAAAGCTGACGATGGTTTCACGACCGCTTGTGCCGAGTTTTGCTTGCCAGGTGTTCATGGTACCTGTGATCTATGTTCAAAATATCTTGGCAGGAACTGTTAGTCTGAAGAATCAACCGGTGCTTAATGATGCAACGGTCGGAGTAGTTATGCACTCACGACACAAGTCAACACTTCCACTCAAAGGAAGGTAACACTCCATTTTATTCAACACAAAGCATTTTTTTATGATTTTTTTATTTATTTTTTTTGGAATGAAATAAATTAACTAAGGCGCATAACTAAGAAAGCAAATTTTATTGAAAGGGAAAGCTAAATACGCCTGGTCCTAATTTTAGCTGCAAGATTTATGGCAAACACGACTACGGGATTTGCAATGCTTGTTATACACAAACACATCTACAACCATTCGTTTAAAGGGATTTTGTCGTAGGAGCATTGGATGGTTGAAGATCTTGTAAAAGATGGCACCCACTAAATTTGTAGCTATGTCTAGTGAGAACGGTTCTTGGTGTTCTTCAAAGATGAAATTTCCGCGCTCATTACCAAGACCTTTTTTAACGGGTTCTACTCTTGGCATCTCAGGAATGTCCATAGACCAAACAAATTTAACATCGAATATTTGTCTATGACATTCTAAAGGTTCACCTACGCACTCAAAACTATCCATGCCCTTTTCTACACTCCCTCTCTCGACAAAAAGATATTCAGGCTTGTCCGAGTCGTGATGTGGTTCCTCCTCTTCAGTGAAGGGCTTAGAGGAACAAGGAACATTATAGAGATCACCCTCATCGAGACCCGAGGCCCAAAGTTCTTGAGAACTTGGACAAAGATAATCATGAATTTTCTTGTCAAGAACATGGGCTGAATTGCAGAAAGGATCAGGGTTTGAGGTATAGGATGGTTCGGGAATTTCTTCTATTGGTGGTTCTGGAATCTTAGGATCCTCTACTTTTTCATCAGGCTCAGGAGGTTCATCGTATATTTCTATGAAGGGAGTATTATTGAGAATTTTATCTAGGATTTCTCGTCCTTCCTCCACTGTCTTATACATAAAAGCTCCTCCAGAAGCTAAGTCCAAGAATTTAGCATTGTCCGAGTTGAGACCACAGACAAAATGCTGCATGAAAATTCGTTCTGGGATAACTAAATCCGGTCCCGAAAAGGCTAGATGGGTGTAACGAGCGCAAGCTGCTCCTAGGGATTCCTTCTCACCTTCCTCAAACGTCAGGGCCTTCATACTGAAGACCCGAGCAAGGCAGCTAGAGGGGGGGTGAATAGACTCCAATCAATTTTGACGCTTTCTTTTTGCACATGCAGCCCCTCTAAGCATTCCGTAAAAACTGCTTCGTGTCGGTGATCAAACCACGATGGACAACATGACAACTATGTGTACCCATGACTTGTATGGATGATATCCATATGAATATGTGGGATTTTAGAGCCACAATCCTTGTTGTCAAGTGTCCAATCAAGAGGAATCAATTCAAATCTTGCTTTTGAAAAGAGATCAAGACAAAACTTCAAAGCAACATTCAAAAAGCAAAAGCAGATTCTTTCAGAACTTGTCCTCTCATGGAGCAGGAGGTTCGTGGATTTAAAATGCTCTAAAAATCATGGAAATATTTCTCCCCATGTGCCAATGTGTCATGAAGCACTCCACCAAAAATCTCCTTAAAATTCCTTACAGAAAAAATATGAAAATTCAAACAACCCAAACTGCTTTCTGGAAAGCAAAAACAGATTCTTTAGAGTTTGTTTCTACTTGGAGCAGAGAGGTGATGGCTTTCTGTTGCTTCCAAAATTGTGGGAATTTTTCTCCCTATGCAAACATGAGTCCTGAAGCACTCCACCAAAAAATCATCTCAAGAATCCATCCACAGAAAAAAATGAAAAATCAAACACCACGAGCTGTCAAGAACTTTGAGCAGAAAGTTTGGGGCTCAGTTTTCACTTCATAGCTCCCAAATGGAGAAACCAGTGGACTTCAAATTTTTACCACAGATGGGTATGTGAGTCACGCATATTTGCCAACTAGAATCATCCCAAAATGTTTTTTCTAGATTTTGCTAAAAATATTTTACTGGCTGCTGCGCGGATGAAAATCTCTGGACAGATTTGCAACAAGTCAATAACTTGATCTCTTGCCTCTCATATGGCTGCAAAGAGTGTGGCAAATCATATTAGCAACCTCAAGGCTTCATAGACCATCAAGAACTAGCAAGAAATCACGAAGACTCATCTGCAAATAAGAACTCCAAAAAGGGAAAACAAAAGAAAGAAGAACTTGGAACAAATCAACACAAGACGATCATGAAGATGAGAGATTTCATTGCATAGGAGTTGGGGAATTACAAACCACACTCCATGCGGTCACAAGCACTCTAAGTGCCACCCTTACACACCCAACTCACCCTCTATATTTCTGAAATTTTAGCTCTAAGGAAATGAGGAGGAGGTGCTCCCCTCCACCACTATTTATAGCCCATGGGTGAGATGCCCTAACACCTAGAGCCCATTTCCATCCTTCATTTGAGGATGAGTGGCGTACAACACACACACTACAAGACACATTTCCGAGAGAGAATATTCTCCACATATTCCTCCGGGAAATATCTTCGCAGCATCTTCGATGGCTAGCCCACGCCTGAGCCCACCGGTCAGAACCAGCTTCGCCACAAGGTTACCGACGCCGCAGCCTCCAGCTGCCTCGGATTCCTCGCCATGGCTAAGCTTCTCGACTGCACCACCTCATGTGACTGCCAGGTCATCGAACTCGGTCGCCTGCACGCCTCCGGACGCAGCAGCCTCCAGCTGTCCCTGCGAAGCGTCAGCCACGTACCCGCCGATACCTACATCACTGAGGTGAACACACACGAAACCAACACACCTTACCTTACCTGCAAGGTTAGTCCATCACAAAATTACCAACACAATAATCCCTTCATTAAATCACAATTAGAAAGTCCGAACACACCACATGTTAGCTTAAATTCCACCGGACCACATCCGATCAAAACTATTACCTATCCTAAGCTCAGCACAATTGTCTGGTTCAAATTCCACGGCAATTTCCACAAATGCACCATTTAACATTCTTCAAAACACTTCAAATTCCATCTTGTCACATATATTCATCATAAAACCGGGGTACCCTCCACGGGTCTCAACACTCCCCCTTGATGAATATATTGACAAACCCTCGAAAAAATATTTTGAAGTTTTTTTATTTGTCGAACAAGGCATGTTGGAAATGCCAAATCACGCTTGGAGCAAAAGATAGGAACACATGTGTTCAAAATCTCCAAGTCGTGAGAGTCAAAACTTCCCAAGAAATTATCCCCCTATTTCAAGAAATGAATCTTGATATCTTTTTCAATTCTCCCCCTTTTGGCAATATAGACATCAAGAAATTTGAGGGAACAAGCACAAAGCATGATGCAAATGCAAATGCAAGTCCTAGGGAGCCTTGAAAATTATCCATTGGAACGTGAAGCACATGGCAAAGATATTCGAAGCAATGCAATTTTAGTTCGGTGCTCACAAGTTCAAGAGATGCTGGTAAATCGATTTTTCATATTGGAAGACGTGGCATAGAAAATCACGATCAAATGTCGTGGCCTAGCAAGGCATCAAGATGGCTTCGATAGAACACCATATGCGACCAGTTGAAAACAATGTAGTTACAAATCGACAGCTCAACTAACTAGCTTTTTTAAATTTAGGCAGGAGAGCCTCTAGCCTCATACCAATGGCTGACGGTGCCCAGCATTACACTGAAGGATTCACTCATCTTGGCTATCCGATGTCCTTCCAAGTTCATGCCTCTTTTGTGCACTGCCAAGCTATCTCGTGAAGGATGACCAGTGAGAGCTCTCCAAAACTTGAAATTGTATATTTTTGGTTTTTTAATTTACAAGAGCAAGATTTGACCAACAAAGATTTCACCAAGTTGCAAAGTTGACTGAACAAAGACTGCAAGGGCCTCATCAAGCAACAACATTCAGAAAGTGAAAATCTTATGCCACATCAAAGTTTTGGAAAACCAAAAACAATGCCAATTTTTAGACTAGACGACAATTGAACGAGCTAGCACAAGCTGAAATGTGAATAGTCTCGGCATCTTGCAAAGCCTAAATTCAAAAGCATAATAGACAAAGCTCCAAAAAGCAAAAGAAGTCTATATGCTAATGCAAAGTTTTCCGAAAACTCCCCCTCAACAAGTGAGTCAACAGTTTTATCCCAAAATAATGTGCAATAAAAACAACAACAATGAATAAGGAGACGGAAAACCAAGGAAATGCACCTTAGCAAAACAAAAAGAATTCGGCAAGAACAGAAACCACTCAAGCTCAGACTCGCTCTCATCTGCCGCCTGCGACTTACAAGAAAAGACAACTCTACACCTCGGTTACTAGAAATACGACATAGACCCGTCTACCCATAGACCTATAAGACTGTGTGGGATCAACCTAGCCAGAGGAGAGAAGGAAGCCTATTACGCATGATAGCAACCTAAGCACAAGATGAGAGGTCCGTGCCACTGCACACCAGAAGTCTAAGTGAAGAGTGCTGACAGCCTACACAATATAACCAAGCCCGAATGCAACCCAAATGCAATGCAGGGAAAGCAAAAAAAATATATTACATATAGTACAAGTAGCCCAAGCTCCCCTTAACTATAAGCTAGCCAAGCTCACAGCCCCGAGCTCTCCTCTGAGAGCCTCAAACCAAGCCTTGTCCAATGGCTTGGTGAAGATATCAGCCAACTGACGGTCGATCTCAACGAACTGCAAGACTATATCACCCTTCTCCACATGGTCTCTAAGAAAGTGATATCTCATATCAATGTGCTTTGTCCTAGAATGCTGCACTGGGTTTTTGGCAATGTTGATGGCAGAGGTGTTGTCACAGAGAAGTGGCACACTTGCTTGAACTAACCCAAAGTCCTTTAAGGTAGAGCAGAGTCAAACAACCTGACTGCAACATGCAGCAAGCAACAACATACTTCGGGCCTCAAAGTGGATCAAGAACACTCGACTGCTTCCTAGAGGACCAAGATACAAGAGAAGTGCCAAGAAATTGGCAGGTGTCAGAAGTGCTCTTCCTATCTATCCTATAGCCAGTAAAGTTTGCATCTGAGAAGGCTCTGAGAGATAGACAAGAGGCAGCCGAGAACCAGAGGCCAAAGATAGCGAAAGATCCGCTTCACCGCCTGAAGGTGAGACACTCTAGGTGAGGCCTGAAAGCAGGCACAAAGACACATAGCGAACTGGATGTCCGGCCGGGAGGAGGTGAGATAAAGCAGGGAGCCTATCATGCTACAATACTCCTTCTGGTCGACTGGCTCACCATTCTCATCGGGTCCTAAGGCAACAGTGGTTGCCATCGGAGTAGAGACCGGCTTGCTATCAGACATGGCAAACCGACTCAACAGGTCTTTTGTGTACTTACTCTGGTGAAGAAAGGTCCCTCTGGTGTTTGCTTGAACTGAAAGCCGAGAAAGAAGTTGAGCTCCCCCATCATGCTCATCTCAAATACCGAGCTCATCACCTCTGAGAACTCAGAAACAAGAGCACAGAAGGAACCACCAAAGATGATGTCATCGACATACACTTGCACCAGAAGAAAATCAGAGCCAACCCTACGGGTAAACAAGGTCTAGTCTACCTTACCCATTAGGAACCCATTGCTCACCAGGTAGGTTTTAAGCCTCTCATACCAGGCCCTGAGTGCTTGTTTTAGCCCATATAGAGCCTTATCAAGCTTATATACATGATTAGCATATCTTGAATTCTCAAACCTAGGAGGTTGCTTTACATACACTTCCTCCTTAATATAGCCATTCAGGAAAGCACTACGGACATCCATTTGATACAGCTTGAACCCATTGGATGCCATAAATGCCGCTAAGATCCTGATGGAATCTTGTCTAGCCACAGGAGCGTATGTCTCCTCAAAGTCTCCCATCGATCTGAGTGTAACCTTGAGCAACCAATATAGCCTTGTTTCTAACCACTACCCCATCCTCACTTTGCTTGTTCTTGAACACCCATTTAGTACCTATCACATTATGTTCTTTAGGGCGCTCAACAAGCTGCCACACTTTGTTCCTCTCAAAGTTCTCTAACTCTTCGAGCATCGCATTCACCCAATCAGGATTAGAAAGTGCATGGGTGACGTCCTTCAGTTCAAAGGAAGCAACAAAAGCATCAGATAAGCAAAGGTGAGAAAACCCAGACTTCGATCGGGTTAGCATCCTCTCGCTCAAACCACCGATCATCTGTGCAGGGGGATCGTCTTTCTGGATGTGACGAGGAGCCCTAGAAATGGCCTCTACCTCGGGAGCAGGAGAGGTAGGATCAGAGCCACCGGGCGAATCAGATTCTATAGGTGAGAACCTAGAAGCACAAGGTGAGAGCTGAGTAGAAGCTGAAGGTAAGACGTGAGACTGAGGAACAGCACTTGAAACTGGAGGCGCCACCGGTGGAGTCAAGTCGAGGTCAGATTCTGTAGAACCGTCATCTCCAACGACTCCCTCCTCGACAAAGATAGGCTCAAAGGACAAGTCGGATCCTGAGATATCTGGCCTTGCCCCAGGCATAGCCTCATCAAAGGTAACCTCACATGTCTCTACTACCCTGCGCCTCGCACTATCCCAAACGCGGTAATTAACCGCAGAAGCTGTATATCCAAGGAAAATGCCATCTGAAGATCGAGATTCAAATTTGTCCAAATTTCCAGACTTCAGAATAAAGCACTTGCATCCAAACACCCTGAAATGTGAAACACTTGGCTTACGCCCATATCGCAGTTCATAGGATGTGCGATGCAACTTGGATCTCAGAAACATCCTGTTTGAAACATAGCAAGCTGTAGAAATAGCCTCAGCCCAGAAATACCTAGGAGTAGAATATTCATCGAGCATAGTCCTAGCCATCTCTATCAAAGTGCGATTCTTTCTCTCCACAACGCCATTTTGTTGTGCGACGTGCGGAGAAAAAATTGATGCTCAACACCAGAATCAGAACAGAAGTTCTCAAATTATGCATTTTTGAACTCAGTGCCATTCTCTGAACGGATTGCGCGAAGCGCTCCTAGGAACTCAACAGAAAGCTTACGAATCAAGGAACGAAAATGGCCAAATGTTTCGTCCTTATTCACCATGAAATAGACCCAAGAGTATCGAGAATAGTCATCGACAACAACGAGCACATACCACTTGCCACCCACAGACTGCACACGAGAGGGATCAACAGTGTCCATGTGAAGCAATTGTGCAAGTGCATCAGTCATCACTAGGGTGACTAGTGGGCGAGCAGCGGCAACCATCTTCCCATGCCGACAAGGAGAACAAACAATGTCATTAACCATTTGAGTTTGGGCAAACCACGAATCAGATCCTGGCTGCTAACTCTGGTCAAGTGATCAAAACCAATGTGACCCAGTCTCCTATGCCAGAAGGAGGTGTCACGGGACTCTGAAGCAATCAAGCAATGAGAAGAGCCAACTGTAGATCGGAAATCAACACGAAAAACTCTCCCAAATCTATGAATCCCGCAAACAAAACTCCCTGAAGAATCAAGAATGCAACTTTCATTCCGCTTAAAACGAACCTCAAAACCCTCATCAGTCAGCTGAGAAACCGAAAGCAAATTATAGCGAAGCTTGCTGACAAGGGCCACATCCTTAAGAACAACCTGGTCACTAACCTGAATAGAGCCTCGAGCGAGCACACGACCTGACGAAGCATCCCCAAATGTGATTTTCTCACCCTGGGGCTCACGGACTAAGGAGGAGAACCACTGAGAGTTTCCGGTCATGTGGCGACAACACCCGGAATCGATGATCCACATGTCCCCCTTCCCAGCCCGACGCACCTCATCGTCGTCGGTGTGGTAGATGTTTGAGTCGCTGCCACCGCTATCGCCGTGTGCCATGAAGCACATGCCGGTGTAGTCGACGTCATCGTTCTCCAACGGCTCATCCTCACCATCATCCGAGTGTCCATCCTCCTTGTCGGAGATGACGGCTTCTTCCAGAGCGGCCAGCACCTTCTCGACCATGCGGCGTCCCTTCATCAGCTGCTTAGGTGGCTTCTTCTTGTCACCTCCACCACCGGCCTTGATGTTGCGGTTTTTGTTGATGTAGGCGTTCCGTGCCGGCGCGACGTAGTCATTCCACTCCTCTCCTCCAGACTTTGGACAATCACGCTTCATGTGGTTGACATCGCCATAACCGAAGCACCTCATGATGCCTCTCCTCCGATCAGCCACTCGTTTGTAAGAAAATGAGAACTTCCTGGCCAACAAGGCAAGCTGCTCCTCATGAATCTTGTCCATCTGATCATTGGACAGCTCACAGAAGGCAGAGAAGGAGAAACCGGCAACATCAGAAGAACCACGATCAGAGGGGTCAGCTATCAAGGCAGTGGATGAGGAACTGGGCTCTTTCGGGAGATGCTCAAGTTCGTGCGTCTTGAGACTAGCATAGAGCGCTTCTAAGGTCAGCGTCGAGAGATCTGCTGCCTGTCGGATTGCAGTAACCTTCACATCCCAGACCTTAAGATCCAAAGCAGAGAGAAAGTGCCTGGTGATCTCCAAATCGGTATATTTGACTTCAACCGAACGGACATCGGCAAGAATCTTGGTGAAGCGGGAGAAACATGAGTCAAGCATTTCACTCGGCTTCTGAGTAAATCGATTATACTCTCTTTTGTGTTGGTCTTGTCTCACCACCTTAACCTGAGCCGTCCCCTCATGGTAAGCTTGGAGGGTCGTCCAGATTTTGTGGGCTGTGGTGATGTCCGACACCCACTCGTACTCCCCTCGGCTAAGGCCTTGAATCGGAAAATTTCGAGCTTTTGCATTAAGCTCCACATCAGCTTGATTCGCGGCCGTCACCTCCTTGGAAAACTCATATGGGTCCTCGATCTTAAGCCAAACATTGTAGCCCTGAGCCATCACATATGTCTCCATCCTAGCCTTCCAATAGGAAAAATCGGCTTCGGAGAACACGGGGGGTTTGATGGAATACTTGTCCGCCATAGCTCAAATAGCAATATGGATCGGCTTCAAAAATCGGTCAAGATTTGCAAAGAAGCACCAAACCTGACTCTGATACCAGTTGAAGACCCGAGCAAGGCGGCTAGAGGGGGGTGAATAGACGCCAATCAATTTTGACGCTTTCTTTTTGCACATGCAGCCCCTCTAAGTATTCCGCAAAAACTGCTTCGTGTCGGTGATCGAACCGTGATGGACAACATTATAACTATATGTACCCAAGACTTGTATAGATGATATCCATATGAATATGTAGGGATTTTAGAGCCACAATCCTGGTTGTCAAGTGTCCAATCAAGAGGAATAAATTCAAATCTTGCTTTTGAAAAGAGATCAAGACAAAACTTCAAAGCAACTTTCAAAAAGCAAAAGCAGATTCTTTCAGAACTTGTCCTCTCGTGGAGCAGGAGGTTCGTGGATTTAAGATGCTCTAAAAATCATGAGAATTTTTCTCACTATGTGCCAATGTGTCATGAAGCACTCCACCAAAAATCACCTTAAACATCCTTACAGAAAAAATATGAAATTTAAACAACCCAATCTGCTTTCTGGAAAGCAAAAACAGATTCTTCAGAGTTTGTTTCTATTTGGAGCAAAGAGGTGATGGCTTTCTGTTGCTTCAAAAATTGTGGGAATTCTTCTCCCTATGCAAACATGAGTCGTGAAGCACTCCACCAAAAATCATCTTAAGAATCCATCCACAGAAAAAATGAAAAATCAAACACCACGAGCTGTCAAGAACTTTGAGCAGAAAGTTTGGGGCTCGGTTTTCACTTCATAGCTCCCAAATGGAGAAACCAGTGGACTTCAAATTTTTACCACAGATGGGTATATGAGTCACGCATCTTTTCCAATTGGAATCATCCCAAAATGTGTTTTCTAGATTTTTCTAAAAATATTTTACTGGCTGCTGCGCGGATGAAAATTTCTAGACAGATTTGCAACAAGTCAATAACTTGATCTCTTGCCTCTCATATGGTTGCAAAGAGTGTGGCAAATCATATTAGCATCCTCAAGGCTTCATAGACCATTCAGAACCAGCAAGAAATCACGAAGACTCATCTCCAAATAAGAACTCCAAAAAGGGGAAACAAAAGAAAGAAGAATTTGAAGCAAATCAACACAAGATGATCATGAAGATGAGAGATTTCATTGCATAGGAGTTGGGGAATTACAAACCACACTCCATGTGGTCACAAGCACTCTAGGTGCCACCCTTACACACCCAACTCACCCTCTACATTTCTGAAATTTCAGCTCTATGGGAATGAGGAGGAGGTGCTCCCCTCCACCTCTATTTATAGCCCATGGGTGAGATGCCCTAACACCTAGAGCCCATCTCCACCCTTCATTTGAGGATGAGTGGTGTACAACATACACACTACAAGACACATTTCCGAGAAAGAATATTCTCCACATATTCCTCCGGGTAATATGTTCGCAGCATCTTCGGTCGCCAGCCCACGCCTGGGCCCACCGGTCAGAACCAGCTTCGCCACCAGGTTACCGACGCCGCAGCCTCCAGCTGCCTCGGATTCCTCGCCATAGCTAAGCTTCTCGAGTGCACCACCTCATGTGACCGTCAGGTCATCGAACCCGATCGCCTGCACGTCTCCGGACGCACCAGCCTCCAGCTGTCCCCGCGAAGCGTCAGCCACGTACCCGCCGATACCTACATCACTGAGGTGAACACACACGAAACCAACACACCTTACCTTACCTGCAAGGTTAGTCCATCACAAAATTACCAACACAATAATCCCTTCATGAAATCACAATTAGGAAGTCCTAACACACCACGTGTCAGCTTAAATTCCATCGGACCACATCCGATCAAAACTATTACCTAGCCTAAGCTCAGCACAATTGTCCGGTTCCAATTCCACGGCAATTTCCACAAATGAACCATTTAACATTCTTTAAAACACTTCAAATTTCATCTTGTCACATATATTCATCATCAAATCGGGGTACCCTCCACATGGGTCTCAACGCTCCCCCTTGATGAATATATGGACAAACCCTCAAAAAAATATTTTGAAGTTTTTGGATTTGTCGAACAAGGCATGTTGGAAATACCAAATCACGCTTGGAGCTAAAGATAGGAACACATGTGTTCAAAATCTCTAAGTCGTGAGAGTCAAAATTTCCCAAGAAATTATCCCCCTTTTTAAAGAAATGAATGTTGATGTCTTTTTCAATTCTCCCCCTTTTGGCAATATAGACATCAAGAAATTTGAGGGAACAAGCACAAAACATGATGCAAATGCAAATGCAAGTCCTATGGAGCTTTGAAAATTATCCATTGGAACGTGAAGCACATGGCAAAGATGTTCGAAGCAATGCAATTTTAGTTCGGTGCTCACAAGTTCAAGAGATGCTAGTAAATCAATTTTTCATATTGGAAGACGTGGCATAGAAAATCACGATCAAACGTCGTGGCCTAGCAAGGCATCAAGACGGCTTCGATAGAACACCACATGCAACCAGTTGAAAACAATGTAGTTACAAATCGACAGCTCAACTAACTAGCTTTTTTAATTTTTTTTGTATTTCTTGCAAACATTTTGTTGAATTTAGGCAGGAGAGCCTCTAGCCTCATACCAATGGCCGACGGTGCCCAGCATTACACTGAAGGATTCACTCATCTTGGCTATCCGATGTCCTTCCAAGTTCATGCCTCTTTTGTGCAATGGCAAGCTATCTCGTAAAGGATGATCAGTGAGAGCTCTCCAAAACTTGAAATTGTATATTTTTTGTTTTTTAATTTACAAGAGCAAGATTTGACCAACAAAGATTTCACCAAGTTGCAAAGATGACTGAACAAAGACTGCAAGGGCCTCATCAAGCAACAACATTCAGAAAGTGAAAATCTTATGCCACATCGAAGTTTTGAAAAACCAAAAACAATGCCAATTTTTGGACTAGACGCCAATTGAACGAGCTAGCACAAGCTGAAATGTGAATAGTCTCGGCATCTTGCAAAGCCTAAATTCAAAAGCATAATAGACAAAGCTCCAAAAAGTAAAAGAAGTCTATATGCTAATGCAAAGTTTTCCGAGAACTCCCCCTCAACAAGTGAGTCAACAGTTTTATCCCAAAATAATGTGCAATAAAAACAGCAACAATGAATAAGGAGACGGAAAACCAAGAAAATGACCTGGGCAAAACAAAAAGAATTAGGCAAGAACAGAAACCACTCAAGCTCAGACTCGCTCTCATCTGCCGCCTGCGACTTACAAGAAAAGACAACTCTACACCTCGGTTACTAGAGATACGACACAGACCCTGTCTACCCATAGACCTATAAGACTGTGTGGGATCAACCTAGCCAGAGGAAGGAAGGAAGCCTATTACGCATGATAGCAACCTAAGCACAAGATGAGAGGTCCGTGCCACTGCACGCCAGAAGTCTAAGTGAAGAGTGCTAACAGCCTACACAATATAACCAAGCCCGAATGCAACCCAAATGCAATGCAGGGAAAGCAAAAAAAAATTACATATAGTACAAGTAGCCCAAGCTCCCCCTGACTATAAGCTAGCCAAGCTCACAACCCCGAGCTCTCCTCTGAGAGCCTCAAACCTAGCCTTGTCCAATGGCTTGGTGAAGATATCAGCCAACTGACGGTTGGTCTCAATGAACTGCAAGACTATATCACCCTTCTCCACATGGTCTCTAAAATAGTGATATCTCAGATCAATGTGCTTTGTCCTAGAATGCTGCACTGGGTTTTTGGCAATGTTGATGGCAGAGGTGTTGTCACAGAGAAGTGGCACACTTGCTTGAACTAACCCAGAGTCCTTCATGGTAGAGCAGAGCCAAACAACCTGACTGCAACATGCAGCAGCGGCAACATACTCAGCCTCAGCAGTGGACTGCGCAACACTCGACTGCTTCCTAGAGGACCAAGATACAAGAGAAGTGCCATGAAATTGACAGGTGCCAGAAGTGCTCTTCCTATCTATCCTACAGGCAGCAAAGTCTGCATCTGAGTTACGTCGGAGCACGGCAGGCCCGCTACCCGCCCACCTTCACTTAAGAAGCCTGGAGAGTTACGGTCACCCCCGAAGGGCCCTACGGAGCCAACCCTAACCTGGTGGAACGTTACTAAGGATAGACAGGGTTGTCACCACCTGCTACCATCCACGACAGTCCGTTGGGTCTGGGCGTCAACCAAGATAATTACTAGTCTAGACACCGCGTCTACACTAACAATTACTACTTTACTAGCGCGCCAAGTAAAGTATCCACAAAAGAGGAAGTAAATCTCACCAATTGCAAACGTGGTTCTCAGCAAATAAACTAGCATTGATTTGGAAGTACATTATAAATAAAAGAGCAGGGCTACAGTGTTACCAGACAGAAGAGGAGAACTCCACTCGAAGCCGAGCTTTATTCCCGAGGTACAAGTAGGAGAAAGAGCCGGCCTCCTACCATCTCCAACACTCTCACCTCACCTCTTCCTACTCTAATTACAATGTGGAACTAAATCCTTCTCTTCACCATGATCACAAATAAAAGAGAGGACCTCTATTTATAGTGTGAAGGTGGAGTAGCTCTCAAGTAGAAGGTGGACTAGCTCTCAAGTAGAGTCCAAAGAATATTCTCCTTCAGCTTCTCTTTACTTGCCATGTGGCATGCTAAACCGACGTTTTAAGTCGGTTTTTGACACCATGACCGACTTCCACGTGTTCCTTGAGCCTTCCCCTACCTCTGGACCAAAGGAGAATCCAAGGCGCCAAAAAAAGTGGGTCGGCCGACCTGGCTCGCGTTCCTCCGGAGCTCATTTCTCCCTCATCCGAGCACCAAATATACCAAATAATATATGTGTTTCGATCGTCTCGACGAGCTCTTCATGGTTCAGTCTATTTTGTCATTTGATGACTTTTCAAAATATGTTTAATTTAAACTCCATCTTTCATTCGATTTGCATACGGTCGATAAATCATCTTTTCTTGTGTATGCCTGCAAAACATGAGACTACACCAAAACTTGTGGAACTCATTAATGTTAGCCTCAATGTAGTTGGAATTCCTTTATTTTGTAGATATGTTGACGGTCAAAAGTGTATAAAATATTACAAATAAGGACCGTGAACAACGTCCTTCTCCTTTTCGTGGGCGCCGTGCCCTAGACCTGTGTAGAAAACAGAGCCCGAGATCAGCTGAGCGCCCCAACACCTGGCCCGCGTCAAGGAGAGAAGTTCACCTGCACCGGTGTCGTGCGCTTGCCTACCCGCGTCTCCACGCCCGCCTGCACCATGCCCGCCGCGGTAGGAGCCGGCACCGGGCTTCCCTCGCCCGACATCGCCGGCAAAGCTGGCACCCCGCCAGACGCCGCCAGAGATCCCCTGGTGGCGAGAGCGCCACCAGTGGCTGTACGATCAAAGGCTCCCCTGCGAATCCCGAGGCCTGCGTGGCCTCCTTGGCCACCTTCCACGTTCGCTGCAAAGAGTTAGTCCAGGCCATCAAGATTCGAAGGACGCACATGGCCTGAAATTTGATCGAACAACTTGTCCTTCGCGAATCTTCCGGGATGAGAATATTTTTCCATGGGCAGTAGCATGCCCGCGATCCTCGCGACATCGTGGGCCGAGAGTCCTGCAGAGCATCACGGACGGTCACGACGGACGCCGACCTGAAATCCAACAAAGAACTGCGGCAGACGCTTACCTTGATGGAAATCCCGGTCCAGATCCTCCCAGCCGCCCATCTCGGCCGACGCGCTTCGCGGCGCCAAATGGCCGATCCGATGTCGGACGGTTATCGACAATGTTGTAGCCCGTCAAACCCTTCTGGGCGCACTCCGTGATCTCATACGCCATCACTTGATCCTCCGGCAGGGGCTCGCGGCGCACGAAGATCGGAGTATCCGGAGCGGCCGCGGAATACTCCAAGTTCGAACCACCGCGGTTCAGGTAGAACCACCGCCGGGCCCAACCGTCGACCTTCGTCTTGACCTCGTACTCTGCGTATGTTCGGCTTCCCCAGGCCCGGCGCGCGGTAAGGTAGAAGACCCCGCCATTGCCCACACGATGGCCGACGGCCTTCAACTCGAAGTACTACTGGAAAAGGATCACCGTTGGGTGCACCCCGCAGTACGCTTCGCACAGGTGCGCGAAGATGGACAAATGGACGTAGGACTATGGGGACATGTCCTCCGGTCGTAGTTCCATAAAGGCGAAGAAGTCCGTCATAAACTGCGACTCCGACGCGCAGAACCCGCAGATGGCCGAGCTCTCGAAGCACACCAGCTCGGTAGGCTCGGGCTCTGGCTCCCGGGCTGCGACAGGAAGCCTCCAAGAACCCGGTTTCACGAAGCCGTCCCTCTCTAACTCCACCATCCTCTCCCTCGTGAGAATGCTCTTTTCGATGATCACCATGATCGCTGGAAGCAAGAAAGCAAGAAGGCAAGGGGCAAGATGGAAGGATGAAGATGGAGGCAAGGGGGATGTTCTGCGATATGGGTTCCCCCCAGACGCTGCCTTATCAAGGAAGGCAACGGTTGAAGCGGAGGTCGTGGGAGTCGTGCACGAGGAGGCTTAACCGCCCTACTTTTCCGTCAAATCAAAATTCAATGCTCAACCTTTTTGCCCTAGCGGCTCCGAAAAAACCCAGCTAAGTCTCCCGCGTGGCGCGTAAGGGTTGCTTTTCTCTAAACCTCAGACCGGCTCGCCGCGCGACCCGCTCGAGGCTCGGGGGCTGGCTGTTGGTGATTTGTGAGCAGCCCACCCCGAGATGGGCCTTGGGCCGGATCCGTACCGGCCTGCTGTGCGTGCAAAAAGCCTGAAAGGCCACCCTCGGCCGTACCAAGAGGAATGTTTGGCCCGCCGAGGTCATCCCCGGGCTTGACCAAGTCAACCACGTCTCCCTAGGTCCTAGCCAGGAGCGCGGCGCACCTCCCGGCTATCCTTAGCCCGAGAGAGGGTCCCGCGGACAGCCCGCCTATCCCTGAGCAGGTGGCGACAGCTGTCGGGCCCCACCAAACTTTCCCCGGGCTTGACCGAGAGGAACTGTACCTCCCCGGGGTATCTCTAGCCTGGGGAGAGACATGCGAGCAGCTCGATTTGTCATTTGCCCCTTGGGTAGGCGGCAATGGTTGTTACGCTACACGATGCCCCTAACGGGTGGCGCGGAGCTAGCTCTGTCCAGTCAATGCTATATTGGGGTTAAAGGGAAAGTGCTTTTCTCCCTGGGCAGGCTACTCCCCCGTGTAAGTGCACCAAGAGGAACACGTGTCCAGTACTAACCAGACCAGTTTCTCCTTGCAGACCACGGACAGGAGAAACCCCGGAATGAGACAAGGGCGCCGCTACTAAAGATGGACAAAGCAGAGGTATGCGTGGGGCCCGCCATATCAGTTCCGGGCGACCCGCCGTGCCTATAAAAGGAAAGGCCCCGAAGCCAAGCCAAGCAAAACAGAGCCCAAGATCTCTGTCCTCGGCGCCCAGAATCCGAAGCTTCCTTAGCATTAGCAGTAGTTCTTAGTCAAGTAGTGTCCTACACTCCCTTGTAAGAACAGGGCTGGTGCCTCCTAGCCCGGTCTCGGCACCTTTGTACTGTTTTCCACCATGTAATCAACGAAGGCTGGAGTAGAGCTATTATCCGGTAGTGGGGGCTCGAACCAGGATAAAATCACTTGTGTCTTCACGGTTTGTGCCTTTTCCCCTCTCTTTCTCCCCCTCTCTTTCTCACCGTACGCCGGATCTGTACCCGGATCGCCAAGTCGCACCAGGCGTAGTCCGGAAGACACATGCTCTGAGCCTCATGAGCTCGGCCATTGCCCCAAGTTGTTGAGAAGGGTTGTTGTTGGGCTTCACTCCAACTACAAATTCGTCTGCCGGTCCGTGGACCCGCTGCCCTCCGAGGCGCGTTTCCCAGACACCAACATATGGTTTCTCTCCATGATGCTCCGTGCTACCTGGTTTTATAGGAAAATCTTAAATCTTCGTTATCTTCGGAAATACTCATGGAGCCGTTCTAGGTGATCTCTTCAATTTCTGAAGACTTGGGGGCGAACCAAGGGGCAACCACAAATTTCTAGCGTGGATTCATTGTGTGATGCGCCGTCGCTCTTGCAAAAAAAAATGATATTTGTATCTGCAAACCCCATTTTGGCATTGTTTGTTTCAGCTTAAATTAAATTAAATGAACATTTGTTATTTTTGTATAAGTCAAATGATGCAATACTTTGAGCTATTTTTTGGGGTTTAAAATAGTTTTTCTTAGAGTTCGTAAAATAATTATTTTCATAATTTTTTAAACTCTTTAAGATATGTTTCGAAGGACAAAAACTTTTTCAGATTAAAAATTTCAGCAACTACCAACTCAAACAAAACAAGGCTAATGTCCGGAGGTCCTGTCCGATGTCCGGAGGTCCTGTCCGAAATGAAATCCTCTGCCATTGCTCACCCAATGTCATGTGGACCCTGATTTCATATGGCAGTGGGTGTAGCTGGTGCAGATATAAGCAAATTTCTTTGCTTCTCACTCTACAGCCGGTCTAATCCACACAAATGGGGCGCACACCTTCATGTTCCAAATCGGACGGTTGAGAGCCCCAAATCAACGAAGGAGCACTGTAGCAGCGCCAATGGCATCTCTCCCCCACTGCCCCCGCTCACTCACGCCTCCGCGAAGCTGGTTTGTCCGGTACTATAGATCCACGCGCAAGGGTTTCGGTTTCTGCTTCGATTGCCCGGCCAGCAACGGCGGCGGCGAGCGCGGCTGCGCCACTTCCTATCCGGCGTCGGCGGCAGCCTCCTGCGCTCTCTTTCCACTGGGGTATGAAGGATGTAGTGGGGAGTCCAGGGACATGGAGCGGCATGGCGCTACGGATGTCGCAATGCGTGTTCGCCGTTGCCTCCGTCGCCGCAATGGCCTCCGCGTTCGGCTTTTCCAACTACACCGCCTTCTGGTACTGCCCCTTGTCTTATGGATTTTGCATGTCCGCATCTCTGTTCAGGTCAAAACGTTAATTTTCTTGCAAATTCTTGAATTTTAATCAAGTCAGAAGCTGTCTGCCTCTAGGCAACCTTAGAGCACAATGCACCAACAATGCTAGAGTGTGATAAATTGCATCTCCATATAGGCTAGGATTTATTGGCTTGTAGAACTAAATAAGTAGAAAACAATGATGGATGAGTTGTTGCTCGCAAACTCATCAATATGGTATTTTGTTCCTAGTTTAAATGTCTTTTGCAATGTGGTCTAGTTGAACTGTATTGTGTTAACCTTAATATTTTGATTACCATGGGCCTCTTCGAGATGGCACACACTTCTAGGTTCTCAACCAGAGCAGCAAGCAGGAACCCTACCAAAACACCCCAGCTCTTTTGAATCTGGAGTTGTTTGCAGCACAGGAACCTAGAGTGACCTTTGACCAAGCTGCCACTCCTTGCATTTAACCCATTCTGCACAATATTGAGCACGAGACATTCTGTTTTCAAAAGCTTTCCTGTACAGACTACAGATAAAGAATAATCATGAAATTCCCTCATTTCTTCTCTGTACAAATCAAATGCTTTTGGTACTTTTAAATTCTTCATCTTTTCTATTGACAGATGCAGATTATTTCTAGGGAGACCGAAATTATGGTGGTGTAAAATCACAATGATTTGTATTCTATGGTTTTGTTTGTACTAGTAGTCACAAATTGAATGCAAAATGTTTCCTTTGAATGATTGCTCGTTTGAATATTGTTTGAAACTTTGAATGCATTTTTTTCATAACGGCCAAGCAGGCTACGAGACACGAGACAGGTTTGTGCTTTAATTGTGATGAGGTGTATCATCGCGGCCATTGGTGTAAGTGTTTATTCTATTTGGAAGTCATGAACGAGGAGGATGAAGGTGAGGAGCAGGAATTGGAGGAGATTCCTTCCCTGTCTGCCATGGCATTAAAGGCGGAAGCACCATGCAGGTGGAAATTGAGATGGGCGGAGTCCGTTTGTTGAGACTAGTGGATAGCGGAAGCACCCATAATTTCATTAGTGGACATGCGGCTAGTCAGTTGGCCACACCGCAGAGGAAGGGCTTGGACTTGCAGGTTTGAGTGGCTAATGGAGATCAATTACCTTGTCTTGGTAAGTTGCCCAACAGCATGTTCACCATTGGCCCGTACGCCTTCGAGGTTCCCTTTTTGGTGATTCCTTTGGGAGGATTTGATGTGGTGCTTGGTGTTCAATGGCTGCGCACGTTGGGAAATATGCAATGGAACTTTGAGCTTGGCCGGATGTATTGAATTTGGTGTTGAGTGCTCTTCACATGAAACATTAACCATGCAAATGGGTGGGTATGTGTTGTTGCGTATATACAGGCTGGCATGGCTCCATATAAAATGGACGGATAATTTCATTGCTAAACATAGTTTTTTGTTTGAGTGCGCCAACAGTGCCACCCTTTCCTTGAGTTGATGTCTCCCACCGTGCTCCGTCTTTGGCAGCCGGTAGTGTCACCCCTTGAATTGATAACTCCCACCATGCCTTTGATCACCTACCAAAAAGATCTGGAATGTTGAACATGATTTTTGGGTGTGCATGTTCATGTGTATGACTATGAATATTCTTGGTTTGCAGATACCTGTATGCTGTAGTACCTTTTTCTCTGTGATTAACATTTTATGAGAATTTTTTAGGGTAGGTATTTAATGAGAGCATTGTACATGTCATGAGTCTTAACTGTTCTATGGGTGCATCAATGATTTATCCTTTTAGCTTAACTTTTGTAATTGAAATTGTGAAATACAAAAATCTGAAGTTCTGAAATTGTTCAGAATTTCTTGTGCTGTTGCTCAAGTGTGTATTCATAACTTCCCTTGTATTCGTAAATGGTATTTACTCTCTCTTTTTCTCCAGTTACTTGATTGCTTCGATGGGCCTGCAGCTTCTTTGGAGTTTTGGGCTTGCTTGTCTTGATATCTATTCTTTAAAGACTAAAAGAGACCTTCATAACCCAGTGCTTGTAAGCCTGTTTGTTGTTGGTGACTGGGTAAGTCGTTCACTGTTGCCTCTTCTATTTTTCATACAACTACATTTTAATTAGCTAAAAGCACGAACTGAAAGTTGGGTGCATTTTATTATTCAAAGTTTCTTAAAAATTACTAAAATGGACAGTTTGTCAACCAAAGTTATGTATTTGGGCATTTAGCCAACAAAAAAACTCTGGCTTGTCCTTAATTGTTCATAATGTCTGGGACGAAAAACTAGTTTGTTTTTTTCTTCTGTTTTGGGTTGTTTAGCTCCACAGTTTGTGATGCATTTTATAATTTTAGTCGAACAGACCAATGGCTGTCATAAGCCCATAACTCTCTTTATAATGCTTATGTGAGAATGTCAGACAGGAGCCACACAGCTCAAATTCGCTGAGATGATGAAATGAGCTTTTTCGTCAGTTCTAACAGGGATGTGTCAAATACGTCCACCTAAATTGTTTTCTTTTCAAGCAACTTTTTTTGGTTCTCTCTCCCTTTTTTTAGAAATTTGTGGGCATGATTAAAATACAATCTAAATTTTGAAACTATCATTTATTTCTCTGGAATTTAAGTAATGATCTCTTAGTGAGATTTGTGTCATCTTAATTAATCTTTTTAGATCCTGAACTTTGCATCTGCCAATATCATTTTTCTTTCAACTAAATTGTTTGTGCTCTCATATGTTCGTTTGAAGAATTGGAGGAAAATATTAAAAAGAAATGCCATTTTTTTCTCTGGAATATCAGCATCGACCCCTCTTGATGAAATTTCAATACCATCATGAGCCATCATTTATTTCTTGAACTACTAAAATTTATCTCATTGGAACATTATTGCATGGATGTATTGCAGGTCACAGCGATCCTCTCGTTTGCAGCAGCCTCTGCTTCCGCTGGTGTGACTATTCTTTTTGAGAGAGATGTGCACTTCTGTCGGATGTACCCGCAGCTGTCATGTGGTCGGTACGAGCTTTCTGTCATCTTGGCATTCATAACATGGTCTTTCATCGCCACATCTGCTGTTTCCATGTTTTGGCTACTAGCGTCACTTTGACCGAACTCCCATGTGTTTATGATCACGGTCATATTGTGCTATCCATCTGGATCTCATCGATTGTACTCTGATTGAGACATTTACATTTCTGTTAATGAGGCAGTTAGACAAAATGGGACTTTGTATGTTTTTTTTTCATCATTGGCTCGCTGGTCAGTTAGGTATTTCAAATGATCTTGGGCACGACAGATTCAGCTAGCCATATGTCTGCAAATTATTCTCCGCTTAGACACGATTTCAGGATGCAGGATGCCCCAAATTTTGTACAGGGATGCACAACTCATTTTTACGTCATCAACGCGCATTTGAGAATTACGTGCCAGGGCTCTGCTCATCTGCCATTCGGCAGCATGTACATCTCTTAAAACAAAAAGGTGGAATGCATGTCTGAGGCTTATAATCAGCCTTCTCTTTATTGAATCAATACCTTCACTCCGTACTGCATTTTTAAGTTGATAGTTCGACATTTCTTAAGCCCTTACTGAAAACTAGTTTACAGCAATAACTAATATATTCAACTCATATACGTATTTTTGGACCTAATATTGAAATATAATAAATTTCATTTGTGTTGCGGGTTCTTGGTTGAACGCTCTAGTTTCCGGTCCAGAGGGTGAGATGGAGGGGCCATGCCAAATGGTGATGTGGTCCTACGACAATGGTTGTACTGTACCTCCAGACAGTTATTCCTGGGTTTTTTTAGGCATTAAAAGCGTGCCTTTTCTTCCTTCATTTCTTCTCTTTTTTGAAGCGCTAAGCGCTGATTACACTGGGAAACAAACTAACAAGCTGATAAAAAGTAGGCCTTGTTCTTTTCAGCGTATCGTTGCGTTGGTGTAACACTGTATCAATTTGAATGCCCTCGAAAAGAGGTCTAAAGATTATAAAAAATAGTTTTAGAATCTTTGGAAGGACTACTAAAAGTTATGAAAAAATCGTTACAAATTATCATAACATATAAGCTATATAAAAATAACAAAATTTGCTACAGTAATACGCAACAGCACGATACGATGAAAAGAACAAGGCCCTAGGAAGCTCTAGATGATACGCCATCGGATACGCCGCTATCCGTCGATGCAGGCTGTGAAACATCTTACTTTGTTCATGAAGTACGACTTGACTGTGAAACACATTATTTATGTGATATTATTTTAAGGGATCGGCTCCTGTGCAGACGCCTGCATTTAACCTTCCTGTGCAGGCGCCTGCACGGAAGTGCAAAACACAGGTGATTTTGATTTTGTGGCGGATTTACTCTCCGTCCCGACGACGAAACCGCGTGTGAGCCAGAACGTGAACTTCGCTAGTGCTCATAAGCACGTAGTCCTCGTGCATGGCCTGGCCTAGTACAGGACGAGCAAGTCCAAGGACCTGGACAGCCCAAGCGCTATTGCATGGCTAATTTCTAAAAATAATAACAAATATATAATAAATAGAAAAAATGATAACATACTAAATTCTAAAAAACAGAAAATAAAATATATATGGGACCGTCTTTTGACACGATCGCTCAGATTTGTTCTCAATTGCGATCAAGCACAAATCGAAAAATTTTTATGCCCCATGAAACCCAACCGCCCATCTGCATGTAAAGAAAAAACAACCCTACCCACTCCCACTTTTATTTCCTTCCCACGCCACACACTTCCATGAGCCGCCAAAACATGGTGAATTCTTTCTAAAAACATGATGAATTGACAATATTCCAAGTTTCAGATCTAGAAAATTATCGAAAAAATAGTACAAGAGAGCACTACTAAAAATTTCGAAAACAACGATAAAAACTCACATAAACAAGAAACACAAAGACCGCAAGTGTTCTACATGCGAAATAGCAAATTTCAAGTGCTTCACTTAAATTTCAAAACATAATCACATAAATTTCAAGTGAAACTAACTACTGAAATTTCGTCGTTAATTCACTGAAATTTTTGAAATGGATAACCTTCCCACACTAATGGTCCCGCTCATTATTGCCGACTAGAAAATACCCGTTAGTACATGCGTAAATAGCAAATTTCAAAGGCTTCGCTTAAATTTCAAAACATAATCACATAAACAGAAACACAAGATCGCAAGTGTTCTACAAGCGTAAATAGCAAATTTCAAGGCTTCACTTAAATTTCAAAACATAATCACATAAATTTCAATTGAAACTAACTACTGAAATTTCATCGTTATTTCAATCGAAATTTTTGAAATGGATAACCTTCCGCACTAATGGTCCTACTATTATTGCCGACTAGAAAATACTTATTAGTACAGATATTTTTAACACAAATAACATTAAAAAGGGTAAAAAATTCAATGATAAATGAGTGCCAAAATCAGAACTAACATCCGTAAAATGAACGGACATAGAGACATACCTTTCATTTTAGAAAACAGAGAAAGATTGACCTTCTCCAACATTGGAGAACCTTTGGCTAATAGTTCTTCGCCGATCAACACAAAAATTTAAAACAACCGAGACCATCCATCAACGAAACAGAAACAAAGATTTACAAAACCAAATCCAAATCCAACAAAAAACATAGATCTACAAACTTTGACCTATAAATCATCAATACCATGGATAAATTGGGGTTAAAATGCTCAAGGTCTCCATAAACATGAGAAACAAAAATCAAAAAATAGCAAAGGGAACCTGATTCAGACACACACCTAGGCACAATCCGCATCCACAGATGCAGATATCAACGGCGGACTCAACACAATGCCTTCTACGGCTAACACAACTCATGCATCTGTGTCTCCCCTCACGAGGTGCCGGGCGCGGGCATAGGGGTCGCCGACAAGCAACAAATCACCTCGCTCTAACTCTTGGTGGGAGAACCAACCAAGCATGCTCATGGATCCTCATCTACTCACCTCTTTTTTCTCTCTTCACTCTCTCAGCCTCAAAAGGCAAACACGGAGACACATGTGAAAAGACCACACGGAAGGAAAAGCAAATGACAGCTACTATATATCATGATGGCGTGAAGACAAAGACAAGCTCAGGCAAGAACTCTCCATGGGTGCATGAATAAAAAGTTTATCAAGTGGTTGTGACCGCTAGATAGTCTGCAGCTGGGAAAAAATTTGGGAGGAGTCACCGCCCGAGACGACAAAGAGACCACACAGACAACCCTTCTCTTTCGAGCGAAGGCCAAAAAAAAAAAATTGCACAACACGTGGACGGATTGCGGACGCCTTTTACGGAAGCAAAACCAAATCTATAATAAAACAGAGAACAAAATAAATCTATCATAAACAAATGACATACTAAATTCTAAAAAACAAATAACAAAATAAATCTATAATAAACAAATAACATATTGAATTCTAAAAACCAAATAAAACAAATAAATCTATAATAAACAAAAACTAAATAAATAGATTTTTCAATACAAATCTATACAAATTTCACATACCGTAGATATAGAAAAACTGTTTAGACAAAGTGAAAAAATAAACTAAAGAAAAACAGACATAAGCAACCATGTATAATTTAATATTAATGTATTTAATTCTTGTTTATCAACCTGATAAGAAAAAAAGTAAAAAAATGCATGCAACGCGTTTGCATGCAACGTCGGCGGTTAGCAAGCGGCGTTACTTTCGCCGCCGCTTGCATGCACCGAGCCATGAGCCATCGATGGCCCCAGAATTGTGAATGCAGCGGTGCATCCAATGATGTGTTGTTGCGCGTGCGGCACGTGTGCCGTGCGCGTGCCAGCTTATGCAACGGGACTTACTGTAAAAATCGCTGCACAGATAGCAAGATGCGGCGCCTTACAGCAAGCAAAACCGTTATTTTAAACGATCTTTTGTCTTATATCATTATGTCGAACAATAATGTTTTGACCGACATATATATTAATTAATGGCAATGTTTCACATACCATATATATGGAGATATCGAATCAATAATATAGGCACATGTAGACTGCTTATTTGTGCGGGCCGCACGGCCCGGTTTTTGGGACCGGCTTTTCGAGCCCGCCAACCGGCCGTGCCCGGCCCGGCCGGCGTCGGGATCGAAAACTGGCTCGAGCCCGCCCGACGCTCAAAGCCCGCCCGGCCGACGGCCGGCCCGACCGCAATGACTTAATCGACAAAATCTGGTTCGGCCCGACTCGCCCGACCGCGAACCTGAATGAGGCCGAGCCCGCCCGATGCACCGGTCCGGCGGCCGGCTTTTTTGGGCGGGCTCGGCCGGATTATCGGGCAGGCTTCCGTGAATGTGTCTAGGCACATGTTAAGAACAATGATGGATAGAACTACTCCGTGCAGATGAGATTGTTATCTTTAATGTGCCATAAGTTTGTAGTCTCGTGTGATATATCTATATGGTCATTTGATCTGAGATCTTTATTGATCTCAAACTTATATTGTCCTTTGATCCGATATTTTTATTGATCTCAAGCATGCATAGTTGTATATTTTGGAACTATCAAACTATTCATCGTAACAGGGAAGCTATAAAAGGCATCTTACGGGTTTGCTATCAAACGTGACGTGGAATGTAAGAGATCAAGATAGAATTTGCCCCTTCTTGGTAATGAGAAAGATATATCCACTCGATGTGAATGGATAAGGAGATACAAGGTCATGCCAATGTGATTAAAGAAGGAGATGTTTGGCTACGCGAGTGTGACTACTAACATTGCTTTGGAACACGTGGGGAGGCTTCACCCACTCTTCTTCTGCTGCTAACGTGTCACAACAGTAACAATCTATGATCCTTTATCCTCATATTCCCTGAGTGATCGCGTAAAAAAAATATTTTTTGCTAGCATAGCCTACGCGTTCTCTTTCACTTTGCTAGCTGTTTTCATCTTCTAGTTTGTAGTTTGTTTACCATTCTTTCGACTACTTTTATGATTTACTCAACTTATTAGTAAATTGTTTACCCTTACTATATCATCTCACTGATTTTAACTTATTGGTAGAATTACCCTTCCAGAATCTATTGGTTCGGATTGTATGTAAGCCGATAGTTTCTTTATCTACCACCCTTTTTTGATCTTTTTTTTTTCGTCACAGATTCAAATCTGCTGGCACGCGGCAAACCTTAATTCGTCGCTGATAGTGACTCTAAACCATAAGCTTTAAATGTGTTTAGGCTAAATCACGTTTTGGCGCCAACACATGTGTATGTGCTTTCTTGCCAGCATCAAGTGCTCGCATTTCCACCCGTGAGAAGCGACGATGTTGTTGTCCTTCCCTCCTCCTCGAAGCAATCGTAGTGTCCGTGCCCTCCCCTCCTTCCATTGCAGCAACAATTCTTTGCTCTGGTAGTGCTCGTTAGCGTCACTGTCCTTCCCTCCGGTGTGAGCTACGGTGCTACTAGGTTGAGGTAGAATGGGTTGGTTTTATAATGGATTTCTTTGCATGGGTGAAAATGGTGTTGATGTAGCTAATGGGTTAGGGTGGGATGGGTTTTAAGTTGAAATGGATTGGTTTGAATTGGTTTGTGTTTGAAAAGGTTTAGGTTCAAATGGTTTCAACCCATGGGTTTGTATTAAATGGTTTCATATGGTTCTATAATATATCAAAATTTTTACATGTGCGTCCTACCTATTCAATTTTACCTGCCAACTTGCACAAAGTTACTTTTAGATATGTAGAGTCATAATAAAAAAAATCAGCCAATTTTAAAGATTTTTTATAGTGTAAATGTGAGGTTTAAAAAAAATGAGATTTTTATAATTGACCTAGCCATGGGCGGCCTCAGCCAGGCCGACCTGAGCAGTATACTAGGCCGGCTTGGGGTTCGATCTAGAGCCCGCCCGTCGGGTTGAGGCTAGGCCCAAAGAAAACACGAAATATCATTGGGTCAGACTGGGCTTCAGTCCAGGCTCGAGCCCGAAACCGAGAAAAAGCAACAGACCGAGCCGAGCTCGGGCCTAGTCTCGTGGAACCGGGCTTTTCTAAGCCTGGCCCGGCCCATCATTTGACAGATCTAATTTATAGAAAAGCACTAGATTTTACATGTGGGCCCCGCTTATTTTGTTTGACCTGCGAATTTACACTAAGTTGTGTCAAGGTGTACATGGTCATGACAAAAAATTTAAAAAATTTCAATGATTTTTTTATGATGTGAACATAAGGTTTAAAAAAACTCTAAACCCATATGAGAGTTGAGAGGTGTGATTTGAATTGACTTGTGATCGGATAAGAATGGGCTGGACTGGTTTGAGCTCACGTAAAAATAGGGTGGGGTGGAGTGGACATGGGTTGGGTTTGAACCCATGACATTTCCCTTTTTTTCTCTAGCAGCGGCGACGCCAACATCCTTCCCTCCTACCCAAACAGCGGCAATGCCGGCGTCCTTCCCTCTTCCCGAGGAGCATTGACGAGGACCGACCCTGATCTTTAGGGTAATTTGGCTTCCAACAAATAGTAACCATCATGCACATGCTATCAAATTTTGGTTTCAATCAAACGCAACATGGTTCTATGCGAATTATTTGTTGTGCCCTACGTTGGACATCGCTAAAACGTGCAGTGATGATCCCGAGCAAAGCAGCAAACCCATTAGAGACACGTACGGTTGGGCTGAAAGCACACGAAACCACCCCCGTCGCGTCCTGCCGGCGCCCGGCAGCCACTCGTTCGCCGCCTGAGCGTCGTTTTGTGCACGACGGCAGCTCCACAGCCCCACGCTTCATCCTCCTCTCGCGTCCATGTCCACGCACCTTTCGCCGCTCTCAGCCAGGAGAGACTAGCGACTACCTTGCATCTTTTTCGTCCACTTACCAGAGCTTTCGGTTCGAGCCCTCGATTTGGCTGCGGCATCTATCACATAAACAAGGTGCGGTAAGGTTTTTATGCAGCACTATAGTTCTTTCGCTAAGAATGTAGTACCGGCTTTCAAAGTTCGCTCAAGTTAGGAGAAGTTAGAAGACATGATAATGAACGCACCGAAAAATTAATCGAATTCCTTGTTAGTCACTAAAATTTGGTCAAATCAACAATTTATCATCTTTTATTTTTCAAATTCTTTCCCAAATACCATTTTCATCAATTCTCAGTTAGATTTTGCCATAAGAAATAGTCGTTAATGCTCAAAATACCCATTATTAATTTTTAGATTAAAACGGTAAAATATTTCACCTCCTATATTTTAACTCTAGATTGATTAATCGAAAATTTAAATTTTATGTAAAAACATGTTCCACTTGTCAATAAAACACCATAATTATATATATTTATATTTTTTATCTTGTTTTTATAAGACATGGTAGGTTGATGAGTACATCATCGGCAAGTCTACACTACTTCTTCGACTACGTTGGTAGTGGACCTTGGAAAGCAACAAGATGGCATGATTTCTCATGCGAAGCCTTTTAAGCCTTCATCAATGGGAAGTCCAGCATGCATACACTATGGACTGTGAAACCCCTGGCCATCGGGCCCAGTTTGATAGAACATTCAAGTCATCGCCAAGTCAGGTTCGTCCATCCAGGAGCAGTACATCTTCAAATAGATGCGCAGACCACATAAAGAGCTTTGTTTTCGAAGTTCTACCGCCCCAAGGAAAGCTTAGGAGATAAGTTTTCCAGCGCTTCCAGCCCCACTACAACATTCCTTTGCGAGCATCGAGAATCATTGAACTACGGAGATGGACAGAATTTGCCTATCGCTGTGTGACCGTCTTTTCGGGCCCAAAACCTGTGTACACCTAGTGTTTCGTACGTGTGGGTCTCTGTGTGGGTAGCGGCTGTCCCCTAGATGCCGCACGACATGGTCTCCATCGTGCTTCGTCTTCCTTGGGTTTTATTTGGTTGAGTTGTACATTTCATGTGAAACTAGCACATTCTCAACAAGACCATGCTATCGAAACCCCAATTCAGATTGTTCATCATCTATATTTTGCAATTTAAGATTGATTCTTCCATGTTTTTTAGGTTTCCTGCAGGAACCGTCCTTCGTGGTCAGGTCGATCGTGTCTTGGTTCAATCGATAACGCTCGTTGTGGTAGTTTAGCGATCGCCGGAACTTCCAGTCACCTACATGGTTGGTAGCTGGATTGTTCAGGCCTCCTGACATCTACCAGAATTACACATCTAATCTCCCAGAAGATCGGGACTTTGTGCCCATTCCCATCATAGGTACCATTAATTTTAAAATAAAATTTACATCCCAATATGTTTAAAATGTACTTTCAAATTCGAGTGCACATAAATTTTTGAATCCATATAAATTTGTGTCACAATTTTATGAAATTTATATCGTTTATTTATGATTTTGTTTGTATTTTTATTATAATAAAAGGATGGGCGAAGGTCATTTTTAACGCCCGACTTAACAACTAAGACCACACATTGATAGAAGCATTGTTCGCCTACACGGCCGTTTAGACCGTTTACACACCGTTTAAACGCTACTCAGTAGTCAACTGTGTAGGCCGTGTATGCCGTTTAATCCGTATAATCCCGTTTCATCCGTTTTTTGGCCCGTTTAATCGGCCGTATAGTCCGACTATTCGCTAAACGAAGAGTGATCGACTGTTTAGCATTTACCGTTTAGGCTAACACTGGATAGAAGTAGCATATGGAGAAAGAATTTCATGCAACAGGGGGAAATTATTGACCTTAAAAAAAGGGAAATTATGGATTTGGCTAATTTTTACTTTTTAACCCAAGGGCAGGAGTTCTATTAATTCATTTAACGGAGTAAAATACATGAAAAAACAACTCTAGTGAAAAGCACCAAAGTGCAACCGCAACAGAAATGATGCGGACATGACGTAAAGGTGACCACCTTGTCTATAACAACCGGCCAACTACACCTAAAGCCGGACAACAACATGACCAAGGAATCACTTAAGCAACCAACTTAAGTAACGAAAACTCATCTAACAAACAGAAACACTTTGGACACCATGGGCCTCGGGTATCCTTCTAGAAGGCCGATATAGCAGCAAACGAGGGCGGCCCAAGCCATCTAGAAGGAGATAGATATCACTCGGACTATACGTGACTTGGATGTCAAGGAAAGTTGTGAGCATCGTTGAGCTCTACTAATTTTAGTGGCATTGATGACGTATATATTTGTGCTAGGGAGTTCTTGGACCTTTCACGGAACCCTAGCGAGGCTTCGGCGAATATTTAAGCTGCTTCAAGATGATCTAAGCATGACCGGGCGAGTGAAGAGGTTATGTGTATGTTTAGGAGTAGCTAGGTTTTTACTTTTGTCGCCCATGCTTCAAGAGGGGTCTAATTGGTTCGATCATGCCAAGTCTCTCCTTCTCTTAACCCTCAAGCCTTCAACAAATAGTTAAAGATCCCAATCTGCTCAAATTACTTAAACCGTGTCTTTTCAGTGCTCATCGGACTGGGTCCGACCGCCATCGGACTGGTTCTGATGGGCCCAAACCCTAAGAACCGTTTTCTGTTGCTGGTTGGACGGAGTCCGACTCCATCGGACTGGGTCCAATGGGTACTGTAATGGCTAGTTTTTGGAGTTTTCCCGAGCTCTAACGACTAGTTTCTCTCCGAGGGTTATAAATTGATTTCGGCCATTTTTGATGCTCCACTTCACCGATAGCCAACATCTACTCATCTTAGGGGTGTTCTAGAGCCATTCCTCTACCAATTCATCGAGCACCTACCTTCCCCCAAACCAAGCTTCATGGAATTCCTTCGATTTGGCATGATCGAGGCGATTTGAGCTTATTACTCTTGAAGACGATGTACTTCTTGGAGGAGTGGGCTTGGGAGTAGGCCTTGGCGTGTGGCTACTCTCGAGTCGGTGTATTGGTGATGGAGTCCACCTTGCCGGAGTGGCGGAACGACTACCGGGGAGTAAGTGAGGCGTGTGGTTCAAGAGGGAGCCAGTCCTTGTGCGCAAGGGCTAGCCTCAACGGAGAGTAGGAGTTGTGACTCCGAACTTCGGTGAAACAAATACCGTGTCAATTCTCTTTTGTCTCATTTACTTCCGTATTTATCTTTCGCACGAATTGCTAAATTGCTTGATTGTTTTGATGAGATGGATTAGATTACTAGTGCGTGTTGTTTATTTTGCTTCCGCTTAATAGGGCACTAGAATCTAGGATTGGGTCACTCTTAATTGTGTTTCTTAATCAAGTATAACCCAAAAGAAATTTAAAATTGCCTATTCACCCTCTCTACGCCTTAGAGATCCTTTCAAGTGGTATCAGAGCTTAGGTTCTCCCGTTGTTGCTTTACCGCTAGGAGATAGCCACCAAGGAGGGGGCTAAGATTGATAAAGGAAAAGCTACTACTTTCGATGGTACAAATTACTCTCATTAAAAAATTAGAATGCAATGTTATATAAAAGCTCTTAGCTTTGATGTTTGGATTGCTTGTGAGACCTGCTATCCGGCTCCCGTCAATCCCTTGTCTCTCACTTTCATTGAGATGTAATATCGGCGTTACAATGCCATAGCTAGGAATGCCTTACTTTTCAATGTAAGTGTTGACGTGTTCAATCGTATTAGCAATCTCACTAAAGCTAGTGAAATGTGAAAAACTTTGAAACAAATTCATGTTGGTAGTTCGGAGTTAGTAGAGGAGAAATTAGCTCTCGCTAGAAGACAATTTGATCATTTCAAGATGCTACCTAATGAGAGTGTGAATGATATGTTCTCTAGGTTGATCCCGATCATCAATGACATTGGCATGTGTGGCAAGCCTATGGAGGATATTGATGCATGCCGAAAAATTCTCGACATCATTCAATTCGAGTTCAACCCATTAGTTATTATGCTTCAAAATAGTAGCAAAACGATGAAGGCTCTCACTCCAACCAAGCTACTTGGAAAGCTTGCCTCGTATGAGATGAGGATCAATGGGTATGAAGATGCTCCGCATGCAAAAAAGATTATTGCTCTTCCTGCTCAAGCCAAAGCAAAGAAGAAGGTTGAAGAAAGTAATGATGATTGCTCCGATGCAGGGATTCCGAAGATAGAAGAGTTAGCTCTTCTCACCAAGCGCTCAAGAAAGTTGATCAAGTGAATAACCTTTAGGAACGGAGGCTCATATCAAGGTGAAAACCTATCTCCGAAATGCGATGCTATGAATGTTGAGAGAAGGGTCATTTGGCGGTGGATTGTCCCATGAATAAGAAGAGCAAAAACAAGTTTAGAGATAAAGAAGAAGTTGAAGATGAGAAGAAGTATAGATACTACCGCAAGAACGAGAACAAGTTCAAGGACAAAAAGAAGGCTCTTGTAGTTGAGAAGTAAAAAAGAAGGAGTGCTCAAACTCTTCATCGTCATCCTCCTCATCCGATGAATAAGAAAACACAAAAACTCATGGTTTAGACGGACTCGCCATCAAGGAGAATGATCCACCGGCTATCCCAACACAAAGACTTTGTCTCATTGCCAACAAGCAAAATGGGATCATTCGGGGAGTGGATCACCGATGATGAAGACTCTTAGGCAGACACCTCCGAGGATGAATCTCATATCACCAAGATCTCTGGAGTCGCCATCAACAAATCTCCACCCTCAATGTGTCTTATGACTTTGAAATATAAAGTAACAAATGAAAAATCCTATCTAGTTGAGCTTACTAGCTTAATTGATGAATTAAATAATGCTATAGAGAAGAAAAAGTCTAAATGCAAAATGTTGATGAAGGTACACAAAGAGCTTTCTAATGAATTTGAAACCTTGCTTGAGAAACATGATTCTCTAGAAGATGATTACGATGGTCTTAATTGTCAAATTGAAATTATAGAAAATGATCAAGTTAGGACCAAGTCTAATAACAATCTTGTCATAAATGATTGCTCAATTATTAAATGTGATGTGGGTATGACTTGTGATTTAATTGACACAATTAACGGTCCTTATAGCTTATCTCTTAAGACACCACTTGCCTTATCACTTACCATCACCTCTAATACTGGCTCTTCAACATCCACTAGTGCCACACTCTCATTTGAAAATATGTGCAATTTGGGTAATTGTGGTTTTGCTTTTTGTTCTAATGAGCTAGTTAAGGAAAATTTGATTCTAAATGATAGAATTGAGCAATTAGATACTAAATTGGCTAAATTAATTGTTGGGAGCTCAAACCTTAACAAAGTGCTTGGGAGCAAAGGTACAACTTGGGCAAGCATGGTTTGGAGTTCAACCCCGGGGATTTGCCCAAGGGCGGTTGGAGTAAACCCAAGCTCACTTTTATCAAGGCGAGCACTCATTGTCACTTGTGTAAAGGCAAAGATCATAAAGTCGTTGCTTGCACTTTAGCTAGATCATCCAAATTCATGTCTCAAACTCATGTTTTAAATGCTAGCTTCATGTTGTTAAAAAGGAACGGCTTCACTTTTGCTAAGTACATCGGTACTCCCAAAAATGATAAAAATATGAAAGCCATTTAGGTGCCCAAGTGTTTGATGACTAACCCTAAAGGACCCAATAAGAAATCTTGGGGTACCTAAATCCCAAACTTGATTTTGTGTGTGTAGGTGAACTACAAGAGCGGTGGTCGGTATTGAATTTTTTATAGCGGTTGTACTCAACATATGACCGGCTCCTCTCGTACGTTCACCTCACTGAAAATGGAAAAGGACCCGACCACAAGATCACATTTGAGGATAACTCCAAGCACAAGGTAATCGGTATCCATCTCAAATGTTCTTCTGGTTAAAGTTTGCAATTTCAATCTTCTCTCCGTAGCTCAAGTGTGTGATTTGGATTTTGATTGCCATTTTTCTAGTAGTGGCGTTCGTGTCGTTTCTTCGGTTGATCAAACTGTTGCTTTCGAGGGCAGACAAATTTCAAACTTGTATTTAGTCAATTTCACAAATTGTGATTCTTCGCAAACCAAGAGTTGTCTTCTCGCCAAATCTTCAGTTGGTTGGTTATGGCATAGACGTCTTGTACATGTCGGAATGGGCACTTTGAAAAAAGTTTTTAAACACAAACTAGTTGTTGGAATGAAGGATGTGAAATTTGATAAAAATCGATTGTGTAGCACTTGCCAAGCCGGTAACCAAGTGGCTAATCCTCATCATTTGAAGACGTTTATGTCAACATCCCGACCACTTGAACTTTTTCATATGGATTTGTTTGGCCCAACCACCTATACTAGTATAGGAGGTAATTCTTATTGTCTTGTGGTTGTTAATGGTTTTTCTCGTTTTATTTGGGTGTTTTCATTGCAAACAAAACTTTTACCGATGATGTTTTCAAACGATTTGCTGTAAAAGCACAAAAGGAGTTCGATACCTATATAAAGAAAGTGAGGAGTGATAACGGCACCGAGTTAACTAATTCAAACGTTGAAGATTTTTGTGATGAGTTAAGTATCAAGCATGAGTTCTCGGCGGTCTATACTCCTCAACAAAACGGAGTAGTGGAGAGGAAGAACCGGACTTTAATCGAGTTGGCGTGGACGATGCTTGATGAGTACGGCACACCATATGCATTTTGGGTAGAAACCATTAACACGACGTGTCATGCAATCAACCACCTCTACCTCCACCGACTCCTTCACAAGACCTCATATGAACTTCTAGTGGGACGAAGGCCCAACATCTCATATTTCCGAGTCTTCGGGTGCAAGGTATACATATATAGGAAGAGGACTAATTTGGGTAAGTTCCAAAAGAGGTGTGACACCGGTATCATGCTAGGTTACTCTTCTCACTTTAAAGCTTTTCGTGTCTACCATTTCTTCTCCGGTCGTGTTGAAGAGGCCTACGATGTTAAATTTGATGAATCTAAAGGCTCACAAGATAAGCGAGATGTTATGAGCAATGTAGGTGATGAGCCACTCCGCGACGTCATGGATTTGATTGAGGTGGGTGAAGTTCGACCCTCACCGGAGCTAAAGGATGAAGACGAAGATGAACTCTCCACCTCTATTGATCCTCCATCAGAAGCTCAACGCACCTCTCCAACGATAAAAGAAAGAGAATTGGACGAGACTCAAATCGATCATATTGATCAAGCTCAAGAGTAAGGTGATGATTAATAAATATCCGTCTAACAACATCGTTCTATCGCCAAGGATCATCCCATCAACCAAGTTATCGGTAATATCAATCAAGGTACAAGAACTCGTTCTCATATCATAAGCTATTGTGAGCATCACTGTTGGTGATCCGTAAGCGGCCCATCCCAAGGTGGGCCTTGGGCCGATTCCGTACCGGCCCACCACACGTACAAAGGGCCCAAAAGGCTGCCCTTGGCTGTACTAAAGGAAACGTCTAGCTCGCCAGGGTCATCCCCGGGCTTGAGCAAGTCAACTGCGCCTCCTTGGGTCCCAACCAGGAACATGGCACGCCTCCCAGGCTATCCTTAGCCCGGGAGAGGGTCCCGCGGGTAGTCCGCCTGTCCTTGGGCAGGTGGTAACAACTGTCATGTCCCACCACACTTTTCTCGGCCTTGACCAGGAAGAACTGTATCTCCCCGGGATCTGCAGCCCGGGGAGAAGCACGCGGGCAGCTCGCCTTGTCGTTTATTCACATGGGTAGGTGGCAGCGGTTATTACGCTACGCGACGTCCCCAACGGGTGGCGCGAGGCTGGCTCGGTCTAGTCAATGCTATATTGGGGATAAAGGGAAATTGCTTTCTCCCCAAAGCAGGCTTCTCCCCGTATAGGCACTCCCAGATGAACACGTGTCCAGTACTAACCAGACCAGCTTCTCTTTGCAGGTCACAGACAGGACGGAGCCCCGAAATGAGACAAGGGCACCGCCACTAAAGCAAGGATGGACGCGGGGCCCGCCGCATCATCTCCGGGCGACCCGCAGCACGTATAAAAGGAAAGGCCCCGGATCCATTCGAGGCCAGGTGGAATAGTGAAACAAGCAGCATACGCATCCGAAGCTTCCTTAGCACTAGTCGTAGTCTTTAGCCATCCGAGTGTCCTACACTTCCCTGTAAGCTCGGGATCGGTGCCTTCAAGCCCGGTCTCGGCACCTCTTGTACTGTTTTCCACCATATAATCAACAAGGCTGGAGTAGAGCTGTTACCCGTAGTGGGGGCTCGAACCAGGGTAAATCGCTTGTGTCTTCACGGTTTGTATTGCTTTCTCTCTGTCTCTCTCTCTTCCTCACTGTACTACGGATCTGTACCCAGATCGCCAAGTCGCACCTGGCTTAGTCCGGGAAGACCGCGTGGCCTGAGCCCCCGCAGGCTCGGCCGCCGCCTCGGGTTGCTGAGAAGGGTTGTCGTTGGGCCTCACTCTAACTACAAATTCGTCTGCTGGTCCGTGGACCCGCGGCCCCTCCGAGGCCCGCTTCCCAAACACCGATAGCTGGCGCCCGCCGTGGGGCCCATGAGCAGCCCTCAGCAGTCTGTTCCCTCAGACATGCTTGAGATTCCGAGCAGCGACGAGGTCCTGGACCTCGAGTTCGATGAGTGCGATGATCTAGACGACTTGGTCCCATCATACGAGGGCTGGTGAGAGGAGTACCTCGCCGAGGCCTGGGCTGATGAGATGGAGGTCAACGCCTCTCTCGCCCCAGGGGCAGAGCTTCGCCCCGAGGAGTCGCTCCCTGAGCCGGACCCCATCGAAACCCACGTCAGCGAGACTCCCATGGATTTCGAGCTACTGGGTGATTCCGCTTCCGCTGGTGACACCGGGACGTTTCCCCCGGCCTCACGCACGTCTCGCTGCGTCTTCGCAGCCTCAGCCGACGACGATGCCGGAAACGTGGAGGCCCAGGAGCAGCAGCGCCGCCGCGCTGCGGCCTAGGACTTCTTCCGTGATTCCGTCCACCGCGTCATGACTGGGATCTGCCGCGAGGACAGCTTGCGCACCCCGGCGCAGGGCAGGCTGATCGATTCTCTCATCGAGACCATGGCCAACCCGCTCCTGCGCAGCCAGCAGAAGGCGCGCGCATTCGCCGCGGTCGTCCGCGACCTATAGAAGGACCCCCGTGGTTTCACCATGGCTGACCTAGGTCCAGCCATGGCTGAGGGCCTCGGTGACATCACCTGCGGCATCGTCCGGCACGAGGAGCAGAACGGCGGAGCGCGCACAGGCAGCTCTCGCCATGGTGGCTCTCAAAGCCGCTCCCGCTGCCACCGCCGCCGTTCACGCCAGGCCCAGACTGTCTCCTCCACCAGCGGTTCGCAGCGCGCCCTGGGCGGAGTATTCTCTCACCTAGGCCGCTTCAGGATGCCACTCCCTCGAAGGCCACGCTAGGGTGCTCTGCCTTCTCCCGCGCTCTCCGTGAGGCGCTGAGGTTCAAGCCCGGGCCAATCGAGAAGTTCGACGGGAGTAAAAACCCCGAGGAGTTCCTGTCCATCTACACCACCGCCGTCCGGGCCATGGAGGGAGACGAGGCCGTCCTGGTCAACTACTTCCCCACTGTGCTCGAAGGCATGGCCCGAACCTAGTTGTTCAACCAGCGGTCCGGTTCTATCCGCAGTTGGGCCCAGCTTCAAGATGCCCTCCGCACGAGCTTCCAGGAATGTTACGCCCGCTCTGGGCGCCCCCAAGACCTCAAGCTTGTGGTGCAGCGAGACGATGAGAGTCTCCAGGATTTTGTTTGCCGGTTCGTGAGAGCCCGCAACACGATCCCCTGCATCTCGGACGAGGCTATCATTGAGGCCTTCAAGGATGGTGTGAGGGACCGGTGCTACACTGAGCCCGACAAGATCATCGCGGCGGTTGAGCCCGACCACCAGTGCCGCCGCCAAGGCGTCCTCTGCCGTCGCGCCCCCGGCGTCGTCCGCAAAGGCGTCGGAAGAACCTCCCTAGCGGAGGCAAGCCGCGTGGCGGCCAGGGGGCACCTCAGGGCCGGCCTCCCCGTCAGCAGCAGCACGGCAGAGTTGAGGACCCGTTCCATGACCCCAATCTCTTCTGCCGCCTCCACCAGCGCCACAGCCACGACCTGCGCAACTGTCGTACGTGGGCCCGCAAACTGGAGGACTTTTACGCTGGCCGCGATCCCATGCCCGAGCTACACGAGGGCGCGGCGGCAGTACCTCCTCCGCAGGGTGGCCAGGACCAGGGTTTTCCTGAGGTACGCGAGCTAAAGGCCGCGTCTCGCGAGGTCCTCCACATCTCTCACGGCGAGCCCGCGACAAAGTCCCTGCCTTGGTCCAGCTAGGCCATCACCTTTTCGGTGACGGACTGCCCTGTCGGGCTCTCCAAGCCGCAGCGCCTCCCACTAGTCTTGTGCCCCACCATTGGCAACACCCGAGTTGACCTCTCCTCGTGGACAGCGGGAGCTCGCTGGACATCATCGCCGCACGCGTTCTAGGTCTCATGCAAGTCCCGTGCTCCAAGATACGGGACATCACCGTCCCTTTCCATGGGATCGTTCCTCCTCTGCCGCAAGCGCGACGGCTAGCGCTGCGGCCGCGTCTTCATTGGCACGGACCTAGGCGTGCGCCGCCAATGCGGCTGCCTGGCCAGCGACAACGGGGCCCGCAGCGACGGGGCCAGCGACCTCCTCCTCCTCCCCCGCGGGCTGGATCGGCGGCGACGGAGGGAGTGGCGGTGGCAGATCCGCAAACAATGCCTCCCGCCAAGCGTGCATAAAGTAGGAGTTACGGTCAGAAGACATGGCTCCAAGCACTCTTCCTTTTTCCCTCTTTGATCTCCCTCTATTCGGGTCTGGCGCTCTCTGCTTTCTATTCTAAGGCAGGCACAGGCTAGGCGTGAAGGCCACGCAACGTGCTGCGCCTCGTTTTATAGACCAGCGGCAACACGGCATCCCATCGCTCTGCGGGCTACCCGAAGTGTCGCTGCGCGTGAAGGGACGGGTAATTAAAACCCACCACGCGAGCTGAAGAGGCGCGCGCGCACGCGCCCTCTCGTAGAATACTAGCCGCGTCGGTCGCCACGTGACACGTGCCCTGGTTCCGCTGTCAGCGAGGGGAAAGATCACCGCTCGTCGAGGCCCAATACACGAACCTGGCCCACCAATGCGAACAAGGCCCGAAGACGTCTCCTCGGTCTGACGCGTGGCTTGGGCCAGGTACATGAACCGTCGCGGGTTGGTCCGCCTCCGCATCCGCGCCTGGCAAACGTGCCCCTGCCATCAGTGAAACACTGTACTGTGTAGCAGAGCTCACAGTACATGCGATTTGACGCAATAAACTAAGAAAAAATGGCTAAGCTCTCCAGCCATAGTACGCGGTGCTTATCCATTAAGCAAGCGGCAAAAAATATATGTTCATGGCGCGAACTTCGGGAACAAAGTAGCCCGGGTTAAGCTATGACCCGTGCTGCAGCTGCCAGCTGGAGCCTTTCTAGCTCGGTTTCTAAGTCTCGGATCCGCTTTCGCGCCTAAAGCAATTCTATAGCTTGCGAGTCCACCTCATTTAGTTCCTGGCGCCATTTAGCCTGGGCGTCAATAAGGTCTTGCGCCTGCTTCTGCATGGATTCCGCCTCGGTCTTGGACTTCGTCTCGGCCTCCCAAAGCGTAGCAATCTCCTCCGTGAGCTTATCGCGGGCTTCCTCAAGCCCGCGCACGGTGTAGTTGCACTCGGATAGAGTAGCCTCCAGCTCCTTCGAGGCCGCCTCCCTACGCCTGCGCTCTTCATCAAAGGCAGCCCGGGCTCGGCCTGCCTCTTCACGGGCCTCCTGGGCTTGGCTCGCTGCGACCTTCTCCGTTTCCTAGGCCTAGGCAAAACTTGCCACGGCCTCCTGCTCTTTCTACCGCGCCGCTTGGAGCATGGCCTCTAGCTCGGCGACGCGGGCGGTTCCACGAACCTCGTTCGCAGCAGCCAGCGCGTTCGAGCGCTCCATCTGAGCCCGAGCTTGCGCGAGCTCAGCGGAAAGACGTTCGATCTCTGCCGCATGGTTGCTGGACCGCCCACGCGCTGCCTCCATCAATGAGGACAGGCCAACCATAGCGGCGTAGGACTGAAACAAGAGGAAACAAATCAAGTCATGAAAAGGTCAATGCCTAAGCATGATACGCGAGCTCCAGGATGTTACCTTCTTGTTGAGAGAAAGCATGCTCTTCACCCTCTCCTCAGCAGCTTCCCACACGGCTTGATCGAACCCGTGGAGATGCGCCTCATGGAACGGCAGGGGCGCGCAGCTTATGGACTCCAGGCCACTCCCTTCCGACGACGCGGGACGCGATGCCGCCGCCGCAGATTGTACTGGCGATGCTGCCGGAAGCAGGGCAATCGCTCCAGCTACGGTCGCCCGCCTCTCAACATCCTCCACCTGGGCCGCAAGCTCGGCCTTCGCCACTATCGCTTGCTCCACGGCCAGTTTGGCCTCGCCAAGCTTAGCCCGGGCCCCTGCCAGCATGGCCTCTAGCTCGTCCGCCCTCTACTTGGCAGCCGTAAGCTCGGCCTCGTTCCTGTCCGCCGCCTCTGGGAGAGCCCGGACCTCGTCTCCTCTGACATGGGCCTTAAGCGCCGCCTCAGCAGCGGCCAAAGATTCCTCGATTCCAGCCCTCGCCCGAACGGCTTGCTCCGCAACATCTCGCGATTGCTGGAGTTCGCCAAGGAGCTAGAGGACCTCCTGCGCGAGCTTCCGTCTTTCCATTGAGGGCTCAGCCTGTTCCGCGGCCCTCTGAGCGGCATATTGCGCCTCCTTGAGCTGCGCCTTAAGCCTGTCCACCGCGGCCTCCGCCAGGTCCTGGCCAACCTTCGCCGCCCGAAGCTCCACCTCCACCGCACTCTCGCCCTCTGCGGGAGCCAAAAACGTGGGTGCCGCGCCGATCTCCATGACTAGACGTGGTCGAAGGGGCGCCACCACGCCTACTGCCTCCAGCCGCAACCACTCAGCCTCTGCCTTTTCTGCACGCTCGCGGGTAGTATGCAGCTCGCCTATGGTAATGGCGTACTGCCGTCTTAGGAGACCTTTCCTCTCCAGCCCGGGAGTAGGATGGATCTTCAGGGCCGGCGAACCTTCCTCGGCAGACTGTTGCGCCCTGGCGCTATCCTGTAGCTCCACCCATTCCGGGGTTGCGGAGATCCAGCCCGCGGATACCAGCGGGCCCACGCTGGGCACCGAGACACTTAACCAGCCTGACAGCACGAGCACGTGCACCGGCCAGACCCAACCAACTAGCAACATGCGCCGGTTAGGCGCCGAGTGCGCTTTCCCGACCGAGGTCTTGAAGTAGTCAGCAATCCCCATGCGATCAATCGGCCGCCACCCATGTGCCGTGCGTACTTCGACGCGCAGGGGTGTGACCCACAAAGAAGCCCCGCCGGTGTCGACCTGCACCGTCTTCGCGACCTCGTCAGACGCGTCCAGCACCGCCATCGATAGGCAAGACGATGACCCCCTCGAATCGGCTGACTCTTGCCTCGCGCGTCCGTCGGCCTCATCAACCCGACGGCATCCAGCCGCTGCATCAAGGATACCCCACCTTTGGGCTCGATCGGTTCGTCCTCAATCGCCCTGTCTTCTGCAGAAGGAGGCAGCACTTCAACTGCCACCTCGACGCAACGCACTGCGAACGAAGACACACATAGCAACTAGACATAGAAGCAGAATGATAACAAGCAGCGCGGGAAACTTACGCACTGGTTCAAGCTCTGTGCCCTCGTACACCCCCGGTGTAGGGCGTAGAAAAAGCTCCGTCTCCAGCCCACCGATGCGGCTTGTGGTGGGCACGACTGTTTTCTTCAGGCCTGCAGGGACCTTATTCGAGGGCCCCCACCGCGGCGTCACTACCGGCAATGGACCCGCCGCTGGCGCGAAATCCTCATCGTCTCTGCCCTGAACAGGCCGGTACGTCCTCCTCTTCTTCGTAGGCAGCGCGCCATGGACCCTCGCGGGAAGCAGAGCTCAAAATCAGCCAAGCGCCCAACACTGGGCCCGCATCAAGGGAAGAAACTCACCTGCGCCGGCACCCTGCATTTTCCTATTTGCATCTTCGCGCCTGCCTGCGCCACACTCGCCGCGGTCGAGACTGGCGCCGGGCTTCCCTCTCCCGACATCACCGGCAGGGCTGACGTCCCGCCAGACGCCGCCCGTAATCCCCCCAGCGGCGAGCGCGCCGCCAGAGGCTGAACGACCAAAGGCTCCCCTGTGGAGCCCGTGGCCTGCGTGGCCTCCTTGGCCACCTTCCAAGTTCGCTGCAAATAATCAGCACAAGCCGTCAAGACTTCAAAGGCGCACGTGGCCTGGAATTTAGTCAAACACCCTACGGGCACGTACCGCGGACAATTTATTCCTTACGAGTCTTCTTGGATGGGGATTCTTGTCCATGTACAGTAGCATGCCCGCGATCCTCGCGGCGTCGCGGACCGGGAGTCCTGCGAAGTGTCGCAGACGGTCACAACATGCGCCGATCCAAAATCAATCGAGCGGCGGCGGCGGCCACTTTGATGGAAGTCGGTCCGGATCCTCCGGCCGCCCATCTCGGCCGACGCATCGCTTATGGCGCCCGTGATCCGATGCGGACTAAGCTATTGACAACATCATAGCCCGTTAGGCCCTTCTTGGCAAGCCCCTCGATCTCGTATGCCGTCACTTCATCCTCCGGCAAGGGCTCGCTGCACGCAAAGATCGGAGTATCCGGTGCGGCCGCAGAATACTCCAAGTTCGAGCCCCCGCGGTTCAGATAGAACCACCGTCGGGCCCAACCATCGACTTTCGTCCTTATCTCGTACTCCGGGTATGTTTGGCTCTCCCAGGCCCGGCGCGCGGTCAGATAGAAGACCCCGCCGTTGTCCACGCGGTGGTCGACGGGCTTCAACTCGAAGTAGTGCTGAAGGAGGCTCACCGTGGGTCGCACCCTGCAGAACGCCCCGCACAGATGCGCGAAGATGGACAAATGGACGAAGGACTGCGGAGACAAGTTATCTGGCCACAACTCCGTGAAGGCGAAGAGATCCGTCATGAACTGCGACTCCGTCGCGCGAAACCCGCAGATGGCCGAACTCTCAAAGCACACCAGCTAGGCGGGCTTGGGCTCTGGCTCCCGGGCTGTGCCGGGAAGCCTCCAAGAACCCGGCTTCACAAAGTCGTCTCTCTCTAACTCCGCCATCCTCTCCCTCGTAAGAGTGCTATCTCCAATGAACACCATGATCGCCGGAAAGCAAGAAAGTGAGAAGGCAAGGGGCGAAATGGAGAAACAAAGACAAAGGCAAAGGGATGATTCTGCAGTGAGAGTCCCCCCTAAAAAACACTGCCTTATCAAGGAAGGCAACGTTCGAAGCGGAGATCGTGGGAGTCATGCCCAGGAAGACGTAACTACCCCACCTTTCCGTCAAATCAAATTCAATGCTCAGACCTTGGCTCCCGCGGCTCCAGAAAACCCTAGCCAAATCTTCCCGTGCAAACGCGAGAGGGGGATTTTTTCTAAACCTCAGACCGGCTCGCCATGCGACCCGCTCGAGGCTCGGGGGCTGGCTGTTGGTGATCCGTAACCGGCTCATCCCGAGGTGGGCCTTGGGCCGATTCCGTACCGGCCCACCGCACGTACAAAGGGCCCAAAAGGCCGCCCATGGCCGTACTAAAGGAAACGTCTAGCCCGCCAGGGTCATCCCCGGGCTTGACCAAGTCAACCGCGCCTCCTTGGGTCCCAACCAAGAACGTGGCGCGCCTCCTGGGCTATCCATAGCCCGGAAGAGGGTCCCGCGGGCAGTCCGCCTGTCCGTGGGCAAGTGGTGACAACTGTCATGTCCCACCACACTTTCCCTCGTCTTGACCAGGAAGAACTGTATCTTCCTGGGATCCGCAGCCCGGGGAGAAGCACGCAGGCAGCTCGCCTTGTCATTTACTCTCTTGGCGGTAGCGGCGGTTTATTACGCTTCTGCGACGCTTCTAACAGGTGGCGCGAGGCTGGCTCGGTTCAGTCAATGCTATATTGGGGATAAAGGGAAAGCGCTTTCTCCCCAAAGCAGACTTATCCCCCGTATAGGCACTCACAGACGAACACGTGTCCAGTACTAACCGGACCAGCTTCTCTTTGCAGGCCACAGACAGGACGGAACCTCGGAATGAGACAAGGGCACCGTCACTAAAGCAAAGATGGATGCGGGGCCTGCCGCATCAGCTCCGGGCAACCCGCCGCGCCTATAAAAGGAAAGGCCCTGGATCCGTTCGAGGCCAGGTGGAATAGCGAAACACGCATCATACGCATCCGAAGCTTCCTTAGCAATAATCGTAGTCCTTAGCCATCCGAGTGTCCTACACTTCCCTGTAAGCTCGGGATCGGTGAATTCAAACCCAGTCACGGCACCTCTTGTACTGTTTTCCACCATATGATCAACAGGGCTGGAGTAGAGCTGTTACCCTGCAGTGGGGGCTCGAACCAGGGTAAATTGTTTGTGTCTTCACGGTTTGTATTGCTTTCTCTCTGTCTCTTTCTTCCTCACCATACGACGGATCTGTACCCGGATAGCCAAGTCGCACCGGGCTTAGTCCGGGAAGACCGCGTGGCCTGAGCCCCCGCAGGCTCGTCCGCCGCCCCGGACTGCTGAGAAGGGTTGTCGTTGGGCCTCACTCCAACTACAAATTCGTCTGCCGGTCCGTGGACCCGCGGCCCCTTCGAGACGCGTTTCCCAGACACCGACAATCATGCTTTTGTCTCCATTGTTGAGCCTAGAAATATTGAAAAGTCATTGGCGGATGCGGATTGGGTAATTACCATGCACAAAGAATTGAATAACTTCACCTGCAATGAAGCGAGCTTGTGGAGAGGCCAAAAGATCACAACGTGATTGGCACCAAATGGGTTTTCCGCAACAAGGCAAGATTAGTGGCGCAAAGATTCACTAAAGATGAAGGTCCCGATTATGGAGAAACATATGTGCCGATTGCTCGACTCGAAGCTATACGGTTACTCTTGATATTTGCCTCTCTCTATAACAGTGTTCTTTATCAAATGGATGTTAAGAGTGCATTTTTAAATGATTTTCTTAATGAGCTTGTGTTTTTTGAACAACCGCGTGGTTTTGAAAACCTTGAATACCCTAACCTTGTCTATAAGCTCACTAAGACGTTTTACGGTCTTAAACAAGCTCCTAGAGTATGGTATGAGCGTCTTAGGGACTTTCTCCTATAGATGGGATTCAAAATGGGTGCGATTGATTCCACTTTGTTTCTCAAGACTATCGACAATAATTTATTCACTTGTCGAATTTATGTTGATGATATTATATTTAGATGCATTAATCAAGTTCTTTGCGAGGATTTTGGAAATATGATGTCCAAGGATTTTGAGATGTCAATGATTGGAGAGCTTACCTTTTTCCTTGAATTTTAAATCAAACAACTCAAGGATGGGATCTTTGTGTGCCAAGAAAAATATACTAAGGATCTTCTCAAGCGCTTCTCGATGACGGATTGCAAGCCGATCAAAACACCTATGACCACAAATGGACATCTAGATTTGAATGAAGGAGGGAAGCCCGTGGACCAAAATGTATATCGCTCCATGATCGGTTCGCTTCTTTATCTCACCACATCTCGACCCGATATATTATTTAGTGTGTGCATGTGTGCTCGCTTCAAGCTTCCCCTAATGAAGTGCATCTAATTGCCGTAAAACGTATTTTGAGATATTTAAAATTCACCCCTAGTCTAGGACTTTGGTACTCAAGAGAGCGCGTGTTGAGCTTCTTGGCTATTTCGACTCTTGCAAAATTGACCGCAAAAGTATCTCGGGAGGTTGTTACTAGAACGCTCACTCGTGTCATGTGCTTCGAGGAAGCAAAACTCCGTGATCACATTTGGTTGACCCACCACCACCACGACCAGTCACCACCTCTGGTTGATCTACGAGCCGCCAACTGCACATTTGTCCTAACACCATTTGACTCCCATTGGAAGGAGGGGGGAGTCGAGCAGGAGGAGAGCTGGAGGGAACGGCATCGACGAAGAACGGAAGCCTAATGCCAATGTTGCATCCAAGAGATTGTCGGTCTGACCACCACGCGTCCCACCGAAGACGGTCTGAAGTTTCATTCATATAACTTTGAAGTTTTTTTACTTTGCACCTCACCGATGCCGACCACAAATATTTGAACTTTTTTTTACTTTGCACAATTCCAAGATGTGACTTTGACTACTAGTTATTGGCATAATAAATTTTAACATCTCAAGGAAATTTATTAGGCGAATGCTTGTGATCGGGCGTCGGACGCACGTGGTTCAGCAACTGTGATTACCGCGCACTGCTGTTAGAAAAAAAGCACGAACTGACTGCTCTATTTAATTTTCTCATTTTTGTCTCTATTTCATCCGGAGGAAAAAAATTCATAGACAAATTTCAAAATTCATCTAAAATACTAATTAACTTATTTTAAATACTTTTTTATATTTTTATTTTTTCATTAGCCAAATTGTTTCAATAGTCTATACAGATTGTTTTCAATAGGCTAAACTAATTGTTTCAGCAGGTTGGACATATTGTTTCAATAGAAAAAACTAATTGTTGCACTTGGCTAGACATATCATTCCAATAGGCTAAACTAATTGTTTCAACAGTCCAAATTTTTTTGTTCCAATAGGTTGTACAAATTGTTTTAACAGACTAGATATATTGTTTCAATAAGCTAACTAATTGTTTCAACATGCCAAACATATTGTTCCAATAGGTTGTACAAATTATTTCATCAGGCTAGACAAATTGTTTCAATAGGCTAAACTAGTTGTTTCAGCAGGCTATATATATTGTTTCAATAAGCTAAACCAATTGTTTTAGCATGCTATATATATTGTTCCAATAGGCTAAACCAACTGTTTCACTTGGTTATACGTTCACTAGGCAAAAGTAATTGTTTCAGCAAGGTAGCCATATTTTTTTAACAGGCTAAACTTATTGTTGCATTAGGATAATAAATTGTTTTAGTAAATTTTTATATAACAACATTGGTCTTGTCTTGTTCGTAAAAATGCGAGGAACGCAGCGGTGCAAACGGTTCGTGCTTTGGAACAACCAGTCAAAATCTATGACCGTCGAAAGAGAAAATTGAAAAAAATCTTTTCGCTTACGTCGTCGTTGGCGTCATTGTAGGCAAACAGGGAGGGATTCACGAGCACGCTGTAGCGGCCTTTGATTTAGGGGAAGAACGGAGGCGAAACAATGGCAGGAGAAGTTTGTTCTAGTAGGGCGCCGAATTGTCTTGGATTGGCCTTGTTTGGGCCGATCGGCCAAGACCTCATGACGTCAAACGACGCGTCTGAGTCGGACGTCCGTCCCCACGTCGTCGCCATTTATTATTATTGCAGTGCCTTTTGAAATGAGTCTGCACCATGTAATTATTTTTAAAAATATTTATGACATAAGTTTTGAAACTTTGACATGTACTCCCTCCGTTTTTTTATAGGGTGTATTTTATTTCGTTAGGACAAAGGTTTGACCAACAATTACTCCATTAATATGTCATTTATATGACATAAAATCATACTCATATGTAAGTACTTTTAAATACAAATCTACCAATATCAATGTTGTGTCATAAAAGTTATGTATTAATAAAGTAATTGTTGGTCAAACCTTTGTCCTAACAAAACAAAATACGTCCTATAAAAAAAAATGGAGGGAGTATTGTATCTTGAGCATCAATTTTTTGTGATCGGACAATAAAAGTCTCCCGTCAAACATTTTTTAAAAATAAACGGGGTGCTTTATATAATAGTAATTGTTATGTTAAAGGATATATACCTTTAAAAAGGCCTTGCTGCAGTATAAATTCCTCGTGCGCTCCATTTCTTACCCCCATTTCTTGTGGTGTCCTGTTCCCAGGAGCCAGCTGAAGCAGTTGAGAATCGGTGAAACCACACGTCTCCTTCGTCTCCTCCCTGGTCCCTGCTCTACTCTCCTGTCTTCCCCAGACGGCCAGAGATCAGAAGCCCACCTGAGGTGAACCTTTCTTGCAAAACTCTCACCCCTCCTTTCTCAAAAAAAAAAAAAAAAACTCTCACCCCTCCTCCATTGTCTTACATCAAATCCTCGCTTTTTGTTTAATTTCCTGTTGGAATCGTTACAAAAAATAAAAAAAATCCTCGGTCGTAGCATGTTGGATCAATGGAACTGATTTAGTAAAGGAGTAATCTGAGATGATTTAGGTGGGCATGCAATGACTATGAGATTAACAAGTATGGGAAAAAATTTGATGGCTGGGTCTAGTTGTTTTGTGGGCGTGTGCGAGCGCGTGCGCGGTACGCCTGATAAATTTTTTCAGGATGTCAGGCGGCTTCGTTGGAAGGAAAAAACGATGCTTTTGATAAACGGGCCAGTAATTGAATCTATGTTTTGATGTTTCTGCTGTTTAGTGGAGTATGCGGAGTCCCGTGATTAATTTCTTGTCAGTCCGAGGCAAGATGCAAATTTCTCTCTCTCTTTTTTTAATGGGAAGGCAGGAGCACTGCCAATTTCATTGAAGACAAAAGAAACTGTATAAATATACAAGAGACAGCAAAAAGGAAAGACGACACAGAAAGCGGGTTAAGCCATGATTGCAATAGAGTTCCTTTTTTTAAAAAAGGAAAACTTGCTTACTTGTAGTCAATTATCATTATGCAACCAGTTTTGCTGCTTATGTAACCAGGTCCTTACTTTGTCGACTTGTTTGGCAACAGCTGGAAAGGGGGAGAAAATTTAGAAGAGGGAATTCGTAGTAAGATGAGGCATGGGAAGTTGATTTTTAATCCCAATCTCTTGTTTAGTATGTGATGGGAATTAAAGTGAGAATTTAAAAGTGAGTTATTTTTTGTTTCTTTGTTTCATAGGTCTAAACACAATGGGAAAAAATGTGAGGTATTTAACTTTTAGCTACAAATTTCCTATCCCTGAAACAAATTACCATGGAAGAGATGGAGAAGTTAAGCCCCTTAGTTTGTCTTTAACATCCCACTAGGAATGTCATTGTTTCACAAGATTAAGCTTAGAATTGGTCGATTGGCATTCCATTATGTTCAGTATTTATTTGCATAATTTTTGTTAACCTGAGGTCTATAACCAGGCACTTTTGATTGGCCATGACGATGATGGTGGCTGATCTTACCTTTTCAACATCTATATCTAAAACGAATATCCCAAGGTACGGAATATCGTTGAATGAGAGGGTCTTGGTTAAGCGATATCCAATACTTTGCACAGAAGCTTGGTCAGCTGAATCCGATAAACATGGTGCCAATGGTCGGGCAATAAAGATGGTCCCAACAAATGATTTGATGAGGAGCAAGGGTGGTGGCCGTGTAACACCAGAAACAGTTAATGGTTCTCTGAATAGTGTTGTGTACAGCTCAACCAAGGCATCCACTAATGGTTCTCTGAAGGATGCTGTCAATGGTTCAACCAAATCAGTCCTTAACGGTTCTCAAAAGGTAGTTGTTAGTGGCACTAGTCTGGTGAAAAGCAGCAAGAAGTCTGCCCTAGTTAAGACGCGGGAGAAAACGAGAGCTAAAGATTATCCTTTTGAAGAGGAGCTGAAGGTTTTGCCTTCTGACGAGGGATTCAGTTGGGCAAAAGATAACTACAACACTTTGCAGAGGAGCGTAGATATCTGGTCTTTCGTGCTTTCTCTTCGAATCCGTGTTCTCTTTGACAATGCGAAATGGGCCTATGCAGGTGGATTCTCCGAGGAAAAGCAGGTACCAGTTTATGGTGTATATGTAACCAATTGAATAAGTAATTCATTAAGTCCAAAGTTTGGAATTGAAAAGTCACCACTTCCTTTAAGCATCCTATGTGAAGTTTAGATTCAAATTCATTTTATCAGCCTATGAGCAAATTTCTTAAGACTGGTGCCAAAATACATTGGATGGCATCTTTCTGGACTGAAATGAAATGATTCTTGTTTTACTGAACATATGGACTGAAGAGACCTTTCAATTCACAGAAAATTCGAAGGAGGAAAACTGCTTCATGGTTAAGAGAACAAGTATTGCAGCTTGGCCCAACTTTTATTAAGCTTGGACAGTTATCCTCCACAAGGTCTGATTTGTTTCCAAGGGAATTCGTGGATGAGCTTGCGAAACTGCAGGTACCTTCTTGGCATTTCCATACTGGTAAAGGTGTATTATTACTCTTTCGTTTTCTATTAAACTAGAATTCTGGTTTTTGGTTATATATTAGTATTACATGAGCTTGTTCATTTTTCCTGTATTCATTGTGACTATGTTGCTGCAATTCTAAGATAAAATTATTGTAAGTTCATAATGATGAACGACGAGACACAACTCTTTGTCATAATAATGAATCAAAAGAATCAAGACAATACTTTTAGCATAATAAGCTACAACTGCTGTATTGTAGTAAATCTAAGGACCAAGTGTAAGAATTGTAACATACATTTTGCTGTTTTGCAGGACAGAGTACCTGCATTTTCTCCTGAGAAGGCAAAGGCTTTCATAGAGAACGAAATGTGCTGTCCAATTGAAGTTGTGTACAAAGAATTTGATGATCGTCCAATAGCTGCTGCTAGTCTTGGTCAGGTGCTTAGTTCTATACTTTTCGCATACACATTTTTCTATTCGTTAAGAACTGAGGGCGTAGTGTATCATATAATATAATATTTTTCTTAAAAGATTTCTTTCTATAACATTTACTTTGTTCAATTCCAGCTTTGTAGTAGCTAACACCGCTGCACTATATTAGGAGGATAAATGGAACATATGATTTGCTTGATTTTCTTTGGATTTGGTAAAACTATATAATCACAATACCTAATGCTTCTCTTCTACTCTATAGCAGCTTTGATTATCTTTATGCTGCATTTTATGAATGTCCAATTAGAATTCTTGTACTTGTTCAGGTACATCGTGCGGTGCTTCATAATGGAGAGAGGGTTGCAGTGAAGGTTCAGAGACCAGGACTCAGAAAACTTTTTGACATTGACCTAAGTAAGAAAGATATGTTGCTTGTGTTCGTAAATATAGATTCTTTTCTTATTTAACAAAAAAAAATAGAAGTTGAAATTGCATGCTTTTTATTGTAAAAAAGGTTGCCTGCTATTCTATTCTATTTCCAATAAATTTTTTATGAATTTTTCCTTTTATCCAGAGGTACACAAAATTATGCTCTTTTTGTTCCTTTCTTCTCCTTTGTCTTGTCCTTTTATCTTTTTCATATTTTAATTCTTTTTGGTAATTATAGTTTTTACGTGCATGCATTCATATCCTTTTTAAACTTTTGCTAATTATAGTTTTTATGTGCGTAGTTACATACAAAAAATGTCTTTGATTTGGTCATTTGAAATGGTAATCTTGAAGGTTTATTCTCTGCTGTCTTGCAGGAAATTTAAAGCTAGTAGCTGAGTACTTTCAGAGAAGTGCAACATTTGGAGGTCCTTCAAGGGACTGGATTGGTATTTATGAGGAATGTTCCAAGTAAGTACACACATAGTCTTCTTAGATGACCCTTTTTTATGCTTTATTAATGACAGCTAATTATTGAGTTCTGTTGATTTCATAGTTATTTTCTATGCCAGTCTATCGTTTGTTTCCACTACTTTCTGGCCAAAATATTTGTTGACATGGCAAGCAATGTCCATTTCTATACGATTTTCTTGCATATCACAGTTTCAATATTTTTTTCAGATAAATAAGTGATGTCTGTGTTGTCATGTCAATTTACAATCCAGTCAAGTCTGTATAAGTATTTATCCATTTTAATAGGATCTAGTCCTTTGAAGGGGAAAAACAACATTGAAGTAATACGTTGGTCGAGTAAAGGCAAAAAATGAATCATGGGAAGGCCATGTGTTTACTAGTTATTTGGGAGGCGATAGCTCAAAAAAGTGTAAAATCACTTGCTTGGCTTAGATGTTTATCAGTTGCATTGGGACAGAAGCTTCACAGTTGACACATATGTTAAATACATTGAGCTGTGGCCAAGTCTCATACCTTCGCCAAGTTAAAGTCCAGGACCCCAGCCATGCAACAACTGAGGAGTGCACTAGACGCACTACTGTCTACTGCTGGCTGGTGGAGTTTTGAGATAAAGAGATAGATTGAGTCCAAAGGATATAAGTATAGTCTTAATCAATTTAGTGATAAAAGTCCTAGTTCAAATACTCCTTCGGGATAAAGATCTTGTATAAGTTGGTTGTGAGGCTTGGCTATTTGAGTTGTCCGGATTTATATTACTAGATCAATTAACAAAGAAATTAGTTAGATACTTGCCTAGCTCAAAGCTGTGAGTTGGCTGGAGATGAGCTCCAGCGTCAGTTGAAGGAGAGCAGGACTTTGGCCATACCTTCTGGCTTCTGCAATCCCTAGCAAGAAAGGTGTTATCTCATGCCGCCCTCTGCTGTCTCAGTGGGTGCCACACAGGAGACCACCACAAAACACATTGAACATCTTTGGTTAGAAAAATGCAACATTAGTTGTGCTTGCCATTTTTTCATAGACTGATATTGTTAATAGTATATTGTATAGGGGTTTATTTGCTATTTTTCTTCACCTGTATCTTGTATATCCTGGCCCATTTTGGCCCGTAGTCATTGCTGCCCATCTATCATGGTATCAGAGCCATGTACCTAAACCCTAACTCCCCTTAGGGTTTCCTCCACAGCAGCCGCCTCCGCCGGGTTACTCACCGGCACCTCCACCGCCGTGCCTCCTCTTCTTCCTCTCCTATTCGTCCTCCTCGCCAGATCCGTGCCGCGCCAGATCCGCGTCGTCCTCCTTGCCAGATCCACGCCGTGCCATCTGTGCCACGCCGCCTCGCCAACATGCGCCGCCCTACCCTTGCTTCGGCCTTGCGGTGCGGTAGCCACCGCCACACGCCAAAAAAGGTGTGGGGGCTGCGCCACGCCAGCCTTAGTTCGGCCAGCGCCCTGTAGCCGCCGAGCCATGCTGCCGAGGACCGCCAGCACAAGCGCCCTACTCTGCTGGCGGCATCGCCACCTACTCCGCAGATCTTTGGGGTTGTTGCCCGCATCGCTGTCCCGACGTAGTTTTGTTCTAGCAATGTCAAGACTGGGGCCGCCTACTCGGTCCGCCGCCGCCGCCTCTTCATGGCAAGCTCAAGATGAGCTGGGCTCGCATCCCCACCATCTCTGCGGTTTGATGCGCCCCACAAGTGGTCTTTGATGGGACAAGCTACCGGTCATGGGCCCCATGCTTCGTGTGTGTCTCGATAGTCATCGTCTTTAGGGTCATCTCACTGGGTCCACTCCGCGGCCTCCTACTCCGATTCCTCCAGAGGAGCCTCGGCCTGCTGTAGATGGCACTCCTGTTTCTGATGCCGCTAAGGAATCCTATGAGAAGGCTGTGGAGCAATATGTTGCAGATGTCGATACATTGGAGGCCTAGCAGGCGAATGAGGCTCGTGCTGTTGCTATCCTCATTGGCAGCATGAAGGTTGAGCTTGGATTGGATTTTGTCAGCTTGCCCTTCTCGCATGAGATATGGACACTTGCAGTCTCTCTGTGAGCCGAACAGTGATGCACTCTACACTTCGTTGCTAGACCTTGCTAGCTCGCTCGCTCGGTAGGACAATACCGCAGATGACTTCTATCAGCAGATCACGGATGTGTGGCGTCAGCTTGACTCACATGATCCAGACTACTGCCGTGCATGTCGCTGCTGTCTTCTACGTCAGGCTGCTGAGCGACGTCGTCGCCTATTCGAGTTCCTTAGGCGCCTTAGGCCTGAGTTTGAGTAGCTTCGTGCTCAGCTCTTGGCTCGCTTGCCGCAGTCTTCATTGGTCGAGGCTGTTACCCTAGTTCGGGCGGAGGAGACTCGCCTTCGTGGTGGTCTCTCGACCGCCCCGTCCGTCCTCGCCGTTCCTGCAACTTCGGCGGCGCCCGTCTCTACTAAACCCTCGGCTGACACCGCCCCTTCTTCCTCGACACCTGTAGGAGCCATTCTTTGCCGCCGCCGTTCTCGATCATCGGCTTGTACTACAACCATCGCAAGCGGTGCAGCCGCACCATTGAGCGGCCGCAGGCGGCCTCAGAACCGCAGGAGGAGCACAAGTGGAAACCTGCGGGTAGTCCCATCGGTAGTCGCGACTCTTCCTTCGTCGCCTGACTATGTTCGCCTTCTTCACGACATTAGTCAGCGCCTGGAGCGTATCGAGCGCTGTGATGCTTGTCCAGTCTCAGCTCTTGACACCGTCAACCTAGCCACTCAAGCCTCGCTCAGGTATACCACAACACTGGATTCTCGACTCTGGGGCTTCCTTCCACATGACCTCTGATCCTACCTTCCTTGGCCCTTTGAGCTCACCTATTACTCCCGTGTCCATCAAGACAGCAGATTGCACGCGCCTTTCTGTCACTGGTCGGGGCACTCTTCATACTTCATCCTTTTATGTTCCATCCGTTTCACATGCCCCTTCTCTTGATATGCAGCTTATTTTTGCCGGTTAGCTTACTGATCACCATTGCCGTGTTATACTTGATTCTGATCATTGTTCCATTCAGGATCGCCATATGGGGACTCTTAACTTGCATCGGTCGCCGCTCGTGACTCCGCGTCTTTGGGAGCTTGACTGGCTTCGCCTTCCCTCCGCGTCCGCTTCTACCATCTCCAGTTGCCAGTTGTCTACTTCCACTGATGTCACTGCCTTCACTACCACCGCCTCCACTAGTTTTGCTCATTGGCATCATCGGTTAGGGCACATATGTGGGTCCCGTCTTTCTTCTTTAGTTAGTCGTGGTGTCCTTAGGAAGGTTTCTGGTGATACCTCCCTAACCTCCTGTATTGGTTGTAAGCTTGGCAGGCAGATACAGCTTTCATATTCTACTAGTGCCTTTGTGTCTTTTCTACCCTTTGATTTGGTTCACTCTGATGTATGGGGCCCAACACCCTTCGTGTCGAAAGGGGAGCACCGTTGGTATGTCATCTTTGTTGATGATTATTCTCGATATACTTGGATCTATCTTTTGACATCTCGTGCTCAGGTGTTGCCTGCTTACAAGGCCTTCTCCGCTATGGTTCACACTCAGTTTGGTTCTCCTGTTCGTGTCTTTCGCGCTGATTTTGCTGGCGAGTGCTTGTCTGCGTCTCTTCGACAGTACCTTCTTGAGCAGGGCACGCTTCCACAGTATTCCTGCACTGTTGCCCATGCTCAGAAGGGGTTGCTGAGCGCAAACATCGTCACGTCCTTGAGACAGCTCGTGCTATAATGCTTCCTTCTTTTGTTCTCATTTTTGGGGTGATGCCATCTCTACAGCAGTCTATCTCATTAACATTTAGCCCTCAGTTGCCCTTGGTGGTGTCACCGCCTTCGAGCGACTATTTGGCTACTCTCCTCCATATAGTCATCTTCGCTCTTTTGGCTGTGTTGTCTTTATCCTTCAGTCTCGTAAGCACACAAAGCTGACTGGTCAATCAGCGAAGTGTGTTTTTCTTGGTTATGACTCTGAGCGCAAAGGTGCTCGTTGTTGGGATCCCGCTGCTCGTCGGATCAGAGTATCCCATGACGTCATCTTTGATGAGTCTCATTCTTACTTTACTCCTGATCCGTTCTCTCATTCTCAGTCGTTTGCTGACTCTCTCTATTTCCTTACCCTACCAGATCCCTTGTCTTTTCCTCGATTCCGATCACACTTGCCTAGTACGACACCACCACCACCACCACCTTCTCTACCACCTCCTTAGCCGACATTGCTTTCTGCACCACCACCACCGCCATCACTACCACATTTACCGACACCGCTTTCTTCACCACCACCGCCACCACCTTCCTCTTGCCCACCACCACCGCCCTTCCCTATTTCTCATCCACCTGTTCGTGTCCATTACTCTTGTTGTCCACCTCTTCCTTCTAATTCTCCCTCCATTCTAGGACCAGCTCCTCTTTCGGTTCTCGAGTCTCCTCCTGACACTTCTACACCTTCTTCTGGGGACTCTCCTGTCAATGTTCTGGAGTCTTCCCCAGCTCCACCTCGGTACGCTCTTCGTGATCGGTGCACAATTCTCCGTCTTGATCGTTATGGCTTTGCTGCTCCGACTACCTCTACTTCTGAGCCCACTTCCTTTCGTGATGCTGTCACTCATCCTGAGTGGTAGTTCGCTATGGCTGAGGAGCTTGCGGCCCTAGAGCGTACCCACACTTGGGACCTTGTTCCTCTTCTTCTGTGATACCCATCACCTGCAAGTGGGTCTACAAGATCAAGACTCGCTCTGATGGTTCTCTTGCGCACTACAAGGCTCGTCTTGTTGCCCGTGGTTTTCAGCAAGAGCTTGGTGTGGACTTTGGTGAGACTTTGCCCCTGTTGCCCATCGGACCACTGTTCACAGTTTTGTGGCCGTTGCTTTAGTCCGCTAGTGGACCATATCCCAGCTTGACGTGCAGAATGCCTTTCTTCACGGTCAGCTGCGTGAGGAGGTCTACATGCACCCACCTCCTGGCTACTCTGTTCCTGATGGTCATGTTTGTCTTCTTCGTCGCTCTCTTTATGGACTAAAGCAGGCCCCTCGTGCCTGGTTTGAACGCTTCACCTCTGTTGTTACCGCTGCTGGCTTTGTTGCGAGTCAGCATGACCCTGCTATCTTTGTTCACTAGTCTCCTCGTGGTCGGACACTTCTTTTTTATGTGGATGATATGCTTATCACCGGGGATGATCCTCAGTTTGTTGCTTTTGTTAAGGCGCGCCTCGGTGAGCAGTTTCAGATGTCCGATCTGGGTCCTCTTCGGTACTTCCTTGGGATAGAGGTTAGTTCCACACCTGAGGGCTATTATCTCTCTCAGCAGAAATACATTCATGACCTCCTTGCTCATGCCTGTCTCACTGATCAACGCATGGTTGACACTCCCGTGGAGCTTCACCTTCAGCTTCGTCCCAAAGATGGTGACCCTCTTGTAGATTCTACTCGCTATCGCTCCCTTGTTGGGAGTCTTGTTTATCTTGGTATTACTCATCCTGACATCTCTCATGCTGTTCACATTCTGAGTCAGTTTATGTCTGCCCCTACTCAGATACACTACAGTCACCTTCTCCGTGTCCTGCGGTACCTTCGTGGTACTATTGATCACCGTCTATTCTTCTCTCGCTCCAGCTCCTTGCAACTTCAGGCCTACTCTGATGCTTTTTGGGCTAGTGATCCCTCTGATCGCAAGTTCATCTCTGCCTATTATGTTTTCCTTGGCTCTTTCTTGATTGCCTGGAAGACAAAGAAGCAGCAGGCTGTTTCCCGCTCTAGTATTGAGGCTGAGTTGCGGGCGTTGGCTTCTGTGACGGCTGAGGTGGCTTTTGGCAGATTTTGGGGTTACTATCTTCTCCCCTACGACAGTGCGATCTGATAGCACCGGCGCCATTAGTATTGCTCGTGATCTAGTGAAGTATGAGCTTGCGAAGCATATTAGCGTCGATGCATCATATGTCTGGTCACAGTTGCAGCAACAGGTGGTTGATCTCGAGTTTGTGCCTTCAGAGCTTCAGCTTGCATACTTCTTCACCAAGACACAAACTAGAGCTATGCATGATTTCCATCTCTCCAAACTCAATGTAGTAGATGCACCTTGAGTTTGAGGGGGGGTGTTAATAGTATATTGTATAGGGGTTTATTTGCTATTTTCCTTCACCTGTATCTTGTATATCTTGGCCCATTTTGGCCCATAGTCATTGCTGCACATCTATCAGATATCACAATATCCTGGATTTCATATATCTCTTTTTTATTTGAAAACTGATTTTCTAACCGAAGTTTACTCCATGATTTCAGAATTTTGTATGAAGAAATTGATTACATCAATGAAGGAAAGAATGCGGACAGATTTCGCCGAGATTTCAGAAATATAAAGTGGGTTCGCGTGCCAGTATGTTTCTTCAACCTCAGATGTTTTTTTTTGCGTTGTCTTCTGCGCTCCACCCCAAGGACAACTAAAAACTTGTAATCCTACGTACAAGAATTTGCCCTGTTTGGAACCACCACGGCTGCACAGCTGTGGCTTCCAGAAGCTTAAGTGTTTGGTTCTACTGAGCTTCAAGAGCTTTGACAAACAGCTTTGAAAAGCTGGAGACTGCTGAAATCAAGCCATTCCAAACTGGCCTAAATCGGCTCTATACAGGCCTCTTCTAAATGCAAATCCCATTGGGAAGCCCTACCGTAATCAATCTGGTCCTTCCACCCCCACCATGGTGTCCTCTTGCAAGTTGCACTCAACTCCTGCTCTTATTCTCATTGGCACATAGCATTGTGACTGGATACAAAATATGAAAATATGTAGCATCCTAAATGGCCTTTTGATTGATTAGTGCAACACCATGTCGTTTGCATTTCAATATTGAAAAGAAATATGTGGGGTATAAATCCTGTTTGTATATTTGTTCTTTTATCCGTTTTGTTTGTTTTCTTATTTCCATGGGCAACTGTACTGATTTGCCTCCCTTGGGGAGGCCTACAGCAGAGAGTTGGAATGTTTTCTATTACCAGAATTGGTAGGTTTGGGTTGATTTGTAGCAGTAAGGCTTTGGTTAGTACATTTTAACTGAACATTTTTATTGCATTCATCTAATTTAAGGTGTTTAAACTTTATCTAGATGGAGCAGTGAAGCAAGCCCCTTCATTTGTTTTCTTAATCCTGCTATCATATTTTACATGGGTTGTTATTATTCTTGCTTTTCTAGCTTATCATGTGGGACTACACAACTGAAAAGGTGTTAACACTGGAGTATGTTCCTGGTACGTGCCAACTGTTTCCTGTAAAAAGCACATGTATGATGTATACTGTTGGATTAATATTTCTTTGCTTTTGATAGTTTGTAATTTAATGATGATTATCCATTCATTAAGTATACTCCCTTTTTGGTTCGGCTTAAAAGTTAAATGTTTGGCTGGCTTATAAGCGGAAAAGGTTGAGGGCCCTCGAAAAAGGCTAAAAAATATATTAAAGCATATTTTTGGGATATTTGAGAAAACCCCAACAAAGTCTCGAAGAAATAGCTACAAAATGCTACATCGTAAGACTTGTAAGAAATGACAAATTTGAAGCTTTACCCAGCTTTTAAGCTAAAAAAAGGATCATCTTAATTTTACATTTTATATTACAAGTTGACAAAATAATTATGATGCTTTGTCGATTAATTTTTTTTCTTTGTAGTTCTTTACCTTCTGAATTGAAGCAGAATAGGCTCAGACAAACTCCAGTCCAGTTATAATGAGCAATAATGTAGTTATTATACCTTTTTCTTGCATATTAGTTCTTTAGTTTATTTGAAAGTATTTAATAGATAAATCCATAGTTGATCTCTTATTGCTCATGTATGGTCATGGTACTCTTAGATTAGATACTTGTATAGGGTTTTTCTTACATTTGTCTCTTCAACTTGTACATGTATATAGAACCCATTGGGTCCCCATCTAATGCGTAAACTGCAATCCTAACATGGTATCAAGCCAGGGGGGCCTAAGGGCTAAGGTTTCCCTCTCTCCACCTTGCAGCCGGATTGAGCACCAAAAAGCAACATGCATTTCTACATTTCAAATTAATGAGTTTATAAATATGCTTGTTCCTATTATCATATATTGGAACGGAGGGGGGGGGGGGGTACTCCCCCTTGTTGAATTTTTTTAATGAGTTTACCTTCTTGATCAAGTGTCACTACTAAACTTTTTATATGATTTTTTCATATGCACCCAAACTATTGTGGGCCATCCATTTTACATGGTTGAATGCACCATACATGTTTGATCCAACGGCCCCGTCAAATCTTACCCACAGAAGTATTATTGTTATATCTCTGTTGCCTTCCCATGTAATTTGTGCAGCAAAGTTCTCACACGAATTGTTTGATGACCATGGTCCTTTCAGTTGTAACTTGAAAGTATATATGTTGTTATAAAATCTTTATTTTTAAGAAATTATTTTAATTAATCTGCTCATTTATACAGGTATTAAAATAAATAATTTGGGTATTCTTGACAGCCGTGGTTATAGTCGTTCCCTGATTGCATCCCGTGCAATAGAATCTTACCTAATTCAGGTGGATATTTTCTTCACTATGCTTGCTATGTTCCATGCTTAGTTTGATTGACTTTATTTATAAAAAGCTCTAGTTGCGATACCAATTATTGATTTTAGGAAAACCCACTCTTACTAAAAATGACAATTCAATGTTGGGCCATTGCCTTCTGCCCACGCCGATCTATTACTGGTTAGATCCAATAAAAATGGCGGACAATTTCTAATACTGCTTTTTTCATTGGACAATAAGTATTAACTGTGAAGAGCTATTAACTGGCTGGTTTCAGCCACTAAGTCATCCTAACATCTTCACATTTTCTTTTAAATTTTAATGAGATTTTCTCGGATATATTGCCCTAACCTCTATGTTCAGTCCTGAACACTTGTATATACCTAGCATACTGTAGCAAAATTCTGTAATGGTTCAGCACAAATACCAAAATTTTAATTTTGGAAGCATTGTATCTCTGTCTGTTTTCATTCCATAATTCCAGAATTTTGCTTGTGAAAGTGTAAGAATTTCACCAATACATATGTAAAAGTTATGTAGAACACACATTCATTTGAAGTTATCTGTTCTTGTCATATGTGTCGTAAAAGAGTTGGAACCATGAAGATGGTATTGTAAATTTGTAATTTCTAGTGCTAGTTCTTGTCATGCATGCTTTGTAAGGGTGGAGCCATGTGGATGGCATTGTAACTTCAAGTAGTGCTAGTATGGCTAGATTTCTTATAGGAGTCTTAAGGTGTCTTCTTTCATAGGATCCCTGCATTGTTTCCATGTAACTATGTGCTTGCTTTATCTTTATGAGAGCAAAGCTTTAACTCATCCATTTTCCTAGAATTCAATTTCCTGTGTTTTGTGGAGCATCTTCCATGTGCAACCTTGATACCAAGTTAGTTTCTATTTAAGAAACTAGACATTTTAAATATTATATGTATGGTGGTTTGGCCATAAGGTTTTTCATATTGTGTAAAACAACAGATATTGAAGACTGGTTTCTTCCATGCTGATCCTCATCCTGGAAACCTTGCTATAGACAAGGATGGCTCGCTAATATATTATGATTTTGGAATGATGGGTGAAATAAAAGCATTCACTCGAGATAGATTACTCTCCTTGTTCTATGCTGTGTACGAGAAGGATGCAAACAAGGTATATGCATCTTTTCATAAGCAAGGACAAATATGGTAGTCGTGTTTGCCTAAAATTTACCTTGCATGGTGTTGGCGATATTAAGATTCTCATCTCATATGGCAACTCATCCTTTGTCTCTCAGTCATTATTTCTATCTTGCAGGTTATGAAAGCTCTTATTGATCTGGAAGCTCTGCAGCCAACAGGAGACCTGTCACCAGTTTGTAGAACATATTTTTCGTCAGTGAGGTAGCCACTAAAGAAATTGTATGTAATAGCTTTCCCCTTCTTTGGTTATGTAGGTAAGAAGATCCATACGGTTTTTCCTGGACAATCTCCTAAGCCAGACACCAGATCAGCAGCAGACTCTGGCTGCAATTGGAGAGGTTGTCTGTCCTTATAGTCTCGATAGAATTAGTTTAAATGCAGTTAATCTTCGCTCTATCTTTTTTGCCACTTTCAGGACTTGTTTGCGATAGCACAAGATCAACCTTTCCGTTTTCCTTCCACATTTACATTTGTCATAAGGGCATTCTCAACTCTTGAAGGTTGTCCATTCTAGTATATCCCTCAAATCATTATCATATCATTCTTCACCTTGCTTTGCTTATTATCACTTCTAATTATTTTCCTGATTTTGATGAACACATGGACTCTGTGCCTCTATCATCTGGTACACAGAATGCATTATCTTCTTGAATATAAGCTTGCTCAAGGAAATTCTTGATTTTGTTATAAACAATAACAAAGGAAAATGCATTTCGATCTATTGTAGAAAAATATTTACTGGATCATTTTGGAAAGTCAAACTGAAAAACTGATTTCACTTATCTTTGTGTTAACATAAGATCTGTGGGTTCATGGTAAATCACATTTTTGTAGTTTTTGGAAATGTAGTACCTGTCGTTGGCCTGAGCCAGACAACAAATTTGTAATGGGCTGCCCGGCAGAGCAACTAGGCGAAACTCGCAGAGCAGCTCAGGGAAGCTGAACGAACACGAAGTAGCTAGCCTGTGAGCTGTAACTTGTCCTCTATTATTATAGGCCCCCACTATGTATAGCGCGGGGGGAGGGGGGGGCATTTTTACATTTCATGATATAGCATCTCATACGGGGTAAAGCGAAGGCAAAGAAGTCTTTACTGAAAAAGACTTCTTGGCCCCTGACCCGCTCCCTTTGGCGAGAGCACTGAAGGAAAAACACCCTCAGACCCGAAGCTAAGAACCCTTGCTTTTCCATCTAAAGCAAGGTTAGAAGGGGGATTACAGGGGGACCCGGTTGTTACGGCCAGCTATCATATCCCTCTGCCACATGATACTGGTTGTTACGTCTAGTTAGCATATCCTCTTGCCATGCGATAGATGCCTGACGCCTGTTGCAGACCATACTTCTATCCCCTAACCTTCTTGGCGCCCATGAAACTGCCTTTGCCCCGCGTAGTGGACTTGGGCGCCTCTAGTTCCAGGCCGGATCTCCGCGAGGCAACTCCCATTCCCTGGTCCCCATCTCCTTTGCTCCGCCTTCGCCTCGTACCAAGGGTGCGAGGACCCCCCTGGGTGGACATCTCCTTCGCTCCACTTTTTCCTTGCGCCCGGGGGGCGAAGCTTCCTCTGGGTAAACATCTCCTTCGCTCCACCTTTGCCTCGCACCCTGGAGGTGAGGCTTCCTCTCCAGGCTGGTTCGTCTCTCCTATTCGTAGGGGTGGGTGTCGCCTACTACAACAGTACCCATCTAGTTATCATGAGCTAATGTTCTAGCATACACTATACATGCAATCAAATGTTACTATCCATGCAATCAAATGTTGAATACACACCGTATTGGTCCGGCGTGACCAATGGAGCTAATACTGTGAGCATCGGACTGGTTTGATGTGAATACTGAATATAGATGACCAAGCTTGGAGCGTCGGACTGGTTTGGCATACAAATAATTTTACGACAGACTTGCTCGGCATATACGTGATAACCACTATATTGTACTGGACAGAAAAGAAGGTAAAGGACGTGTCGGCGTGAATGGGAAATTGTTTGGTCATGATAAAATGGACTTGGCTTTTGAAAAGAATTTGCTTCAAACTATTTTAATGAGAGTGGGATCCTAATCCACTACCACACCAGAGATTGTATAGCTTCTGTTAGAAGTGTGAAAATGAACTGCTCAATTCGATGGGCCCAAAATGGGCTGTAATATACATGTACAGGAGAGAAGGTGAAATATGCAAAAAGGCCTCTAAAGACCTATACAATAGCAGAGAAGTCCTATACAATAGCTTTTCTAACACCCCCTCAAACTCATGGTGGGTCAACAACATTGAGTTTGGAAATGTATACATCATGATGCGCTCTAGTCTGAGCCTTGGTGAAGAAGTCAGCAAGCTGAAGGGCCGAAGTCACATACTGAAGAGTAATCACTTGATTTTGCACTTGAGAGTGAACATAGTGAGCTACAACGCCAATGTGCTTGGTGAACTCATGCTTCACAGGATCGTGGGCAATGCTAATGGCGCCAGTGCTGTTGGAGCACACCATTGTCGAAGTGGTGATAGGAACTCCAAGATCACCAAGAAGCCAACGGTTAATTGATTTCGCCGTGGCGAAGAGAACCTGGCTCACCTCATCTTTGGGCGAGACATCGCATCCTATTGCTTGGTCCTCCAGGAGATCAACTAGGAGCCGAGGAAGACATTGTAGGTCAAGACGGACTTGCGATCAGTGGGATCGCTAGCCCATGTAGCATCCGAGTAAGCCTGCAACTGAAGAGAGCTAGAGCTGGAGAAGAGTAGGCGACGATCGGCCGTACCACGCAGGTAGTGAAGGACCCGAAGAAGATGCCCATAGTGCACACTTGTAGGAGACGTCATAAACTGACTGAGGATATGAACGGCATGCGAAATATCCAAACGAGTGATGCCCAAGTACACAAGGCTCCCCACTAGGTGACGGTAGCGAGTGGGATCCTCAAGGGGAACTACTCATCCGTGAGACAAGCACGATCAAGAAGCTCTTGAATGTACTTGCGCTGAGAAAGGTAGTAGCCCTCTGGTATATGATCAACCTCAATCCCTAGGAAGCACTGAATAGGACTCAGATCAGGCATTTGAAACTGCTCACTGAGGCGACCCTTGACAAAGGCTATATACTTAGTATCGTCACTAGTGATGATATGTCATTAACATACAGGAGAAGCAAGGTGCGACCTCGAGCAGAAGTGTGGACAAAAAAAGCTGGGTCGTGAGGACTGGGAACAAGACCAGCATCAGCAAGAACATACGCAAGACGCTCAAACCAGACCCATGGAGCCTGCTTGAGGCCATAGAGAGCGTCTGAGACGAATCATGAAGCCTTGAGGAACACTGTACTCGGGAGGAGGATACATGTAAACGTCCTCACGAAGATCACCATGAAGAAAGGTGTTCTTCACATCTAGTTGAGAGATAGTCCAGTGGCGAACTGTAGCCACGGCTTTGAGAGAAAGAACAATGGTCCGATGAACAACAGGGGCAAAGGTCTCACCGTAGTCAAGACCGTACTCCTGCTGGAAACCACGAGCCACAAGGCAAGCCTTGTAGCGCTCAAGAGAACCATCAGAGCGGGTTTAAACCTTAAAAACCCACATGCAAGTGATGGGATGAGCAGTAGAAGGACAGGGAACAAGAGCCCAAATGCCAGTACGCTCAAGTGCAGCCAACTCCTCAGACATGGCAAACTGCCAATCAGGGTGAGCAAGAGTCTCGCGATAGGAGGAAGGCTCAGGAAGAAGGGTGACAGAAGCCAAAAACCCATAGCGGACAGGGGGAGCGAGAGTGGACCTATCATGGAGAGCATACCGTGGGGGTGGTGGAGCGAGATCAACGGAAGGAACCGGTGGACGGCAAGAGTAGTGAAAAAGAACAGGTGGATGCGACGGCAGAGGTGGTGGGGATGGCGAGGAAGAAACAGGTGGTGGTTGTGGAGACTGCAAGGAAGGTGGTGGAGGTGGTGGAGCTGAGAATGGAGAAGATGGAGTAGGCAGAGTCTCAACAGGTGAAGTGGAAGAAGAGGGAACTGCCGAGGTGGGGGACAAGTAGTAGTGATATGTGGGGAAGCGAACGGAGGAACGATGAACCGCTCAGGAAGACTCAAAATAAAGAGGGACTCAAGTAAGGGAGAAGTGTGATGTGGAGAGTCAAAGGAGCGAGAGTCGTCAAAGAAGGAGCAGGACTCATCAAACTGGATATCTCGGGAGACCAGAATCCGACGAGCAAGGGGATTCCAACAACGAAAACCCTTGCGCTCAGAATCATAGCCAAGAAAGGCACACCGGACTAATCGAAGGAAAGCGTCGTCTCTCCGAGGCCGAGAAGAACGTGACAACATGACCAAAAGCGAAGGTGGTGATCTTGAGGAAAGGCGATCAAGAGACACTCAAAGGGAGTAGAGCCTTGAAGGGCAATAGATGGCTGCATGTTGATGAGATAAACAGCCGTGGAAGTAGCCTCAGCCCAGAGGTGTGAGGGAACAGAGGCAGAGAGCATCAGGGCCCGAGTAGTCTCAAGAATATAGCGATGTTTGCTCTCAGCAACTCCATTCTGAGTATGAGCACCAGTGCAAGAGTATTGAGGGAGGGTGCCATGACCCAAGAGAACCTGTCTAAGAGCATTAGAAAGATACTCGCCAGCAGAGTCAGCGGGAAACACGAATGAGAGAGTCGAAATGTGTGTGAGTCATGGCAGCAAAGGCCTAGTAAGCAGCTAGTACTTGATCACGAGATTTGAGAAATTAGATCCAAGTAAAGCGAGAGAAATCATCAACAAAGATAACAAACCAGTGATGGCCCTTTTCGAAACGAAGGGTGCAGGTCCCCATACATCAGTGTGAACTAAAGCAAAAGGACAATCCCACACAGACTAACTGTTGGAATAAGGCAGCTGTAGCTGTTTATCATATAGCCCTGACAGGGGAGGGAGGCATCACGAGAAACTTTCCCAAAAACACCAAGACTCATAAGAGATGATAAGAGAGGACTCAACATATGACCCAACCGATGATGCCACAGAGCAAAACTGGTGCAGGTGGTGGTGGTGGTGAAGGCAGTGGCATCGGATGCGACGATCGACTGGCTGAGATGTGGTGTAGCAGCGGAAGGAAGGCGAACCCAGTCAAGCTCCCATAGCCATGGGGAGTCACGGGTGCGCCTGCCGGTACCAACTAGGATCCCCGAACTGCGAGCCTGGATAAAACTGGAGTCAGACTCGAAAGTAATGCTGAAACCAAGATCAGTAAGTTGGCCAGCAGAGATTAGCTGCATAGTGAGACAAGGCACATAAGAAACAAAGGGAACACTAAAAGATGATCTGTATAGAGTGCCTTGTCCAGCAACTAAGAGGAAGGTGCCATCAGCTATTTTCACAATCACTGGACTAGTTGGGAACCTCATAGAGGTGAGGTGAGTGGAATCAGGAGTCATGTGAAAGGAAGCTCCAGAGTCCAAATACCTGATACCTGATCCAGTAGAGGAAGACTGGCTGGCAGTGACAGAGGAGGCCTTAGGAGACCTAGAGAGCTCAAGGTGCTCAACGCGCTGAACTAGAGTCTGGGCCTACTCGGGAGCACGAGACTCAGAGCTTCGAGAAGGACCAGCCTTCGCCGCCACCATGTAGCGCCAGACAAGGGCCTGCTGCCTATCATGGAGGGTCCTGCACTGCTGGATGGTGTGCCCCCTCCGACAATAGTAGTTGCAGAAGCTATAAGAGCCCCCTGCAGCAGGTGTCGCTGTTATGGTCGGTGTAAAAGCAGCGGGCACCACCACCCCGCCTGCTGCCTGACCACGAACAGGCACAGGAGGAGCCGCAGCAGGAGGAAGCGACGAAGGCACCGAAAGCAGAGGCAGCTCTGGAGCACCCAACACGGTAGCCGGTGATGAGAGAATGCCACAGAGGCGAGTCCCCTCAGTCTGGACGAGGCGAACGAGTTAGGAGCTGAGCACGAAGGGGCTCAAACTCTGGATGGAGCCGGCTGAGAAACTGGAAAACCCTCGCACCAAGACGGTGATCCCGAAGGCGAACACACTGCGAGCAGTGGACGTCGGGAGTAGGCTCCAGAGCATCTAGCTGACGGTAAACATTGCCGAACCGCCGGTGGAAGTCGTCAACAGTGAAGTCCTGCTGCTGGAGTGTCTCGGCCTCACGCAGAAGAGAAGTGTAGAGCACCTGACTGCTGGGCTGGTATGTAGCTTGGACGTAAAGCCACATCGCCCGAGGAGACTCCAGGGGAACTGCGCCAACAGCAAGATCTGAACGCATACTACCGACGAGGACATGAACAACACGATTCTCAGCAGCAGTCCAATCGCCCAGACGCTCAACCGCGGTGTTGTATGTCTGGACAGAGGTGTCATAAGCCAGCTGGACAACGGGATCAATAGGAGCACCATCCGCAGCAGGCTGAGGAGCAGGACCAGGGGCCGCAGGCAACGCTGGAGGAAGAGTGGTGCTGGTGAGATGTCCCCAGAGCCCCTGGCTGTTGAGGCAGACGCAGAGGAGAGTGGACCAGTCGCGAAAGTTTGATCCGTCAAACTGAATGCTCGAAAGCTGAGCCGGTCCGGAGTAGCGAGACGACGAAGCCATGGCGCAGATCACCGAAACCGCAGTGACGACAAGACAACCAAGCAAGCAGAGACGCCGATCAGAAGCCCTCCCGGGGGCAAGATGGCCCGGCGGCCTAGAAGCGGCCGGCAGTAGCGGCATGGCCTAGCTAGCCGCTGGCCGGGCGCGCTACCCGGCGGCTCGCCCGACTTAGCGCGGGAGGAGGCGGCGCCGGTGTGGCCAGCCTGGCTCGGCGGGAGGAAGCGACGGCGACAGGTCAGCGCCGTCGGCGGCCATGACCATGAGCAAAAAAGCGGCGGTGGCTGGAGGGGCTGAGGAGGAAAACCCTAACCCTAGGATTGGCTCTATACCATGTTAGAAGTGTGAAAATGAACTGCTCAATTTGATGGACCCAAAATAGGTTGTAATATACATGTACAGGAGAGAAGGTGAAATATGCAAAAAGGCCCCTAAAGACCTATACAATAGCAGAGAAGTCCTATACAATAGCTATTCTAATAGCTTCAATTGTTGTTAGCTAATTTTGGAGTACCTTGTGTTACTCCCACACCTCTTCGATGTGATAACACTAGAGTTGTACAAAATGCTAATAATCCTATGAAGCATGAACTTACGAAGCATATTGGGGTTGATTCTTCCTTCACTCGACCTCATTGTCAACAAAAGACAATTACTCTTCAGTACGTGTCATCAGAACTGCAAGTTGCGGACTTTTTCACTAAAGCACAAATTCGACACTCAAACTCGGTGCTCCAGACCCTCCTCTGCTACCTTGAGTTTGAACAGGGGTGTTAACGATATATTGGGACATATCCAGGCCCATAGAGGTCCATACCCACTGCGGCCCATATTGAAGCCCATTATATATACCTATCCAAGGCTATTGTACATGCATCTCTTTTCTCTCAAATCTTCTCTAAAGGTAACAAAAAATGACCCGGTTTTCATAGATGGGGGTGTAAGCTGTTAAATAACCGGTTTCGTAGTTGGGGTGTAGAATGGATTTTTGGAATAGTTGAGGGATGTAATATGATGGACTTATTCCTATAAAAAAGTGCTTTCATAGAATTATTACTTGATTAGGTTTTATAAATATATTGAGGGATTGCCTGGTTAGATCAAAGCAGAGCAATAAATTTTTTTTCTTTATCTGCCTCTTCCCCTTCTTCTTCACGCTACCATGTGTATCACGCACAAGCCACTCACTTGGGCATTCAGTGGTCCTTTGTCACCATAGATTTGAACGTCACAGAAGCTTATATCTTGACGACATGCTTCAGCTTGCTATACATTTCTATATATATAATAAGCTAAACTGGGATTTGTGGATTTATTATTTATTACAGTTAACTATTTGTTGGTTAATGACTGACTTTTAGTACAATATATCACAGGTATTGGATACACATTAGATCCAGATTTTTCCTTTGTGAAAGTCTCTGCACCATATGCACAGGTTATCATTATTATCCTTCTATCTATATTCTGTGGTGATGTTTCTCTTTTATTTATTTTGGCTCATGTATTCCCTTTCTCTTTGCTTTCCTATTTCTTTCTAAAGAGGCTGCTACAGTTTAAATTTTATTTACAAGATAAATCATCCGATTTAGGATACTGTTTGTGATTCACGGTTCTGTATCATACTTGGTAATACAGATTAGATTTTTCTCATAGCAGAAGTGCTGCTATCTTCTGAATATTTTTCTGTGCATGCAAGCCTAATTTTTATTTTTTACATCAGGAACTGCTAGACTTGAAACAGAGGCGAAGAGGTGGACCTGAACTTGTCCAGGAGATAAGAAAGCAAGCAAATGATGTCAGGATAATCATGGCCAACAATGAATATTTCTTTACTTTTCCTAGGCATCTAGTTATGCATATTTCATTTCCAAAATTTATATTTTCAGCAATCACAGACCGTTATCTCCATACATGACAGGCTCGTGAATCTACCGTCTCAATGCCCTACAGAATCCAACGAATCGAAGATTTCGTAGGGCAACTTGAGTCAGGTGATCTGAAACTCAGGGTCAGAGTACTCGAGGTATGGTACTGCTGACGACCTTTCTTGCTACATCTTGTCAAGGTTGTCGACTTGTCGTACACAAGTTAATGTTGTACCCCTTCATTTTCTGCCCATACAAGTTAATGATAAATGTTAGGGTGGCTTGTGTTGTCATCATGCACTCTATACATGGTCTTTTGAGCTATTGCAATACAAGTGACCTTTTTTCTAGAGTGGCAATAGAGCTGCATTTAATTAATAAAGAATGGTAATACAAGTAACAACGAACAACATTTCATACCCACACTTCTTTTTTGTTCAACATCCTACCAGAGTAGGGTTTTAATACCTGCACTTTTCCTTTCCCCTTGGAGGAGCAATTTCTGCCCCACGAGTCCTGGGGTGACCAGCTCTTTGGCTCAGGGACTGGCCAAATCTCTGAGCCTTATAGTGGCCGCCTTGCGCATTTGATTTCCTCCTCTGCGGTTTCCGCACCTTCACCGCTGAGCTCAACCATGCTGGACCTGTGCTTCTCTGAGCTCCGCCTCTTTCTGTATACCAAAAGCTCCTGTCTTCCCTTTTGCAGCCCGACTTCTCCGCACTCATCTACATGCAACACCTGCTACTGCTCTGTCCGTAGGACGCTGCCATTAGTCTTTCTTGTAGCGCCACCATCACCAGCACTGCTTCTGTTCTTCGGTTCTTCTTGTACCATTGTACCAAAACCTCTCTATTTTCGGTGCAGCAACCCTAGCTGTGTGTTTGTGGTTGGCTGGCTTCGCACACATATTTTGTTGATTTGTCCAAGAATTGTTGCTGGTGCTGCTGTGTGTGTCATGCTAGTTGTTGTCTGCTGCTGCTAACTATCCATGTCGTCTGAGTCTTTTTCTTTTCTAGTGCTGCTGCTTCTGTCATGTCTATCCAAGTCTGCTACCCTCAATCATCAAGATTCGAGATCACCTAACCAGGTGAGTCCACAAATTCGTTTTCAGTAAACTGATTTCTTTGCTAACCACACTATCCTCTCGAATGGAGTGTGGTATTATAGTCCTCTCCTTCCTTTTGGCATGGCAGCAGCCATCCCTTCTCTTTGATCATGGTAGCTTTTATAATGCCATTGCTTCTCTCTGCCACGGCTCATCCCTTCACAGCTCCACCATCTCAGGCTTACATCTGCACCTCCGTGCTTTATCTTTCCCTCAGTAGCTTGATTTTATAACTATTGCCTTGTTCGTTTTGGCTCTCCGTTGCGTTGCGTTTCGTTCAGCTGCGCAGGCCCGCGTTCAAACTACGTTGGCGCGCGCTGAAACGAACGCAACGCAGCCGAATTGAACGCCGAAACGAACGTGACCTATATCTTCTTCGGATTGATTCAATGACTATTCGTGTTGGTTTGGGTATAGCCTGTGCAAGGTTTTAAATCACTTTTTTTTTTTTGCGGATTCATGGCGAGGCTTGGAAAAAAGCTATAAAACCTATCACGGAAGCTATCCTATATAGCAATTTAGCAATAAGCTATATAATATGTGAAATATTTGTATAATATTGGTCAACATCAAACCAAACAAGAACATACATCTTACTTTGTAAGTATTATACATGGCCATATGGTAATGAGTAGAATAAGTGACCGCAATTTATTCTTCTATATGTTCTGTCAGGTTCAGCCAGCATCATGTGTGCGCGGCGAACCTGACCAAGTGGTTCGGCTGGCTAGTGCCGATGTGTTATTAGATAAAGAGTCTGTTATCTTTACTTTCCTAGTTTGGTATTAGAGTTTGTTACAAGTTTGTTGAGTTTGTATCAGAGTCTACTAAGCATATTTCCATGTTTAGCGTTGGCTATATAATAGCCAGGTCAAGAAGAAGTAAAGATAAGCAACATATTATCTTTGTTGCTTCTTAATTTTTCCCTTCTCCCTCTCCTCCCTCGTGTGGCACGGTTTGCCCGTGGCTTGAGAATCTACGGCGCCCTCCAAAGGCCGTCCTAGGGCCCCAATTCAACGTCCCGTGCACAACTACGACATTCGTCGTCGCGCACGCAACATCTTGGTATCAGAACCACTCGTTGTTGACGTCATGGCCAACGGTGATGGTGATTGTTCCGAGGAGACTACGACCAAGGCGATGCTAGAAGATGTTCTCCGGAAAGTCGAGAACATATCGATAGTGCAAGATGGCCACAAGGCGCAATTAGCCATGGTCTCTACACGACTGGATTGGCATGGCTCGCGCATCGCCAAGTTCGATGAAATAGCCACCGCAACGCTCGTGGATGATGCCGCCGACAAAAACCTTGGCCAACCAACCTCTAGGGGAGGCCGTTTACGCCCACCCTACGCGGCCCAGTTGCTCGACTGAGAACTCTAGCGGCACTAGGCTCCTTCGGCCCGTCAAAGGTGGTGGCGGGTTTGGCTGCCATGGCGGCGGGGCGGTGGGAGACTCAATGGTGGCGGGCCTGGGAGCAGCGGCGGCAGTGGAGGTAGACGCGACACGGCTGCTGCAGAGGGGCGGCCACTCAAACCTCATCGATGCGAATTCCCCACCTACGAGGGCATTGACGACCCTCTCTACTCACTAAATACTTGCGAGCTTTTCTTCAAAGGCCAATACACACCGGAGGACGAGCGGGTTCGCACGGAAGCTTATCACTTGCGTTGTGAGGCTTAGCAGTGGTATGTTGTCTAGGAAGAAGAATCCAAAGAGCTGACATGGAAGCAATTCAAGGATTGTCTCAATTTACGCTTCGCTCCCCCCGACTCGCCGCAACCCTCTTTGGAGATCAAACAACTCCAGTAGACAAGGACGGTGGCTCAATATCAAAAGGAGTTTGAATCATTGCTTCCTCGTGCCAATCTCAAGAAGATCAAAAGATTGACATGTTCACGGCAAGTTTTAAGGAAAAGATATCCATTGAGTCTGGATGCACCAAAGACCCTGGCGAAGGCTATGAGCTTGGCTCGAGCTCACGAGCGTCTCCTGGACATGGGCGATGTTTGACCATCAACCAAGGCGGCACCCAAGAGTGGGGGTTTTAGGCCGACGCTACCTCAGCTGTTAGTTCGGCAGGGCATGTAGCTTCACCTGCTACCACCAAAGAGGGCAGCGTGCAACGACAGGAGGTCAGTTGATTCGGATGTTGACGCGGGCGCAGATGGAAGAGCGTTGTCAGAAGGGTCTATGTAACAATTGCAACGACAAATATACACCGGGGCATGTATGTCACCAGGTTTTTAGCTTGGAGGTGGTGCCGAATTCTGCCTGTGATAACAGCGGCGACACCCATGAGACCCTGTCTATTTTCCTCCTGGCTCTCATCGGGATTGATACCAATCGCATCATGCGTCTTCTGATCCGCCTCAACAATCGTTAGCTTGTTGCCCTAGTGGACTCGGGTTCCACCCATAATTTTATTTCTGACAACGCAGTGGAGCCGGCCACTAAATTCATACAAGTCGCTGTTGCCAACCCAAGGTAACAAATGCGGTGTTCGGCAACCCAAGGGACTGCCTCCCTCACGTTCTTATTACTATCGCATTCACCTTCTTAAAGGAACATATGTGGTGGCAGTTCAGCCTTATCGTTTGGGCATCATCCGGTTAGCACGTCGGCATTCTCTTCACCGGTGCTATTGGTTAAAAAGAAGGATAATTCTTGCCGGTTTAGCGTTGATTACCGTACGTTGGATGATAAAACCATTAAGGATAAATTTCCTATTCTAGTGGTCAAGGAATTGTTTGAGGAGTTAAAAGGGGTTCGTTTCTTCGCCAAGTTGGATCTCCGCTCGAGGTATCACCAAGTGCGCATGCATCCCGACGACATACACAAGACGGTGTTTCGTCATACCATGGCCACTTTGAATTTTTGGAGTTACCATTTGGCCTTTCCAATGCTCCGGCCACGTTTCTGCGTCGTTTTGTGCTTGTTTTCTTTGATGATATTCTCATTTACAGCAAAGCTTGGGCGGAACATCTCTATCATGTGCGTTTGGTGCTGCAGGAATTGATCAAGCATGGACACGTTCCAAGTGCTCTTTTGGGACTTCATCCATGGCGTATCTTGGCCATGTGGTCACAATTGAGGGTGTCGCCATGGATGGGCAAAAGGTAGTTGGCCGACCCCAACCACCGTTCGAGTTGTTCGAGCTTTCCTTGGCCTGACAGGCTACTACTGTAGTTTTATTGCAAATTATGGTGCAATTGCCGCCCCCTCACTCACCGACCACGACCTCCTGCGAGCCTAAGCCGCTACAAAGACGTTCAATGGTTACATCTGGGTCACCTCCCTTTATATAGTGGATGATAGACGCGTTTGACTCCTACTTTAACCTACCATGCCTTTTACAACACAGAGTCCATGTAACTTGCTAATACACATATTAGACACTAACTTCTAACATTATTATCTTTTCAATTTTGTTAGCTATTTTAGGGATCTGATTAGATTCGATCTGAGTCATTTCTTAGCGTCCAAGATAAATTAGTTCTTAGTTTTTTTAACTTCTAAGTTAGTCCTTTGTATTCTTTACCAATCATGCAAGCAATGAAGTAAAATTGAGATCTAATCTCATAGGCGATGGCTTTGATTAATAGACTAGATGCTATCATTTGAAGATGTCGGCAATGTGTATGCCTTCTATTTGAGGGTGGGTGAGTGGGGTTGGGGTGTGTTGCGATTAAGAGCATAAGTGTTGATATTTTTTGTTATGCCCAGACAACATAAACACTAATGGTCACTAAGCTAGGGTTCCATCTCACCAAATCCATCCGGATAAATGTGGAAGATACAATTAGAGGGGAGTTAGAGGATAGACTGGGAAGAGCAAGGCAATTGGATTGGTAAAACAGATGATTAGGATGGCTAATTGGAGAAAGGGGATTCAGGAAGAACAATACAGAGGAGATTAGACAAATCTATTCTGATCGATGTCTTCTTTTCTCTGTGAGCTTGTATCTTGTAGTGGCTGCAAATAGGCTGTACCAGATGTGGGCGGCCAATTTCAGGTCCTTGTCCATGACACTGTCGCACAAGCTGGAGCTAAACATGAGGATTAATCCAAGCCGCCAATTCCATGCGGTTTTATCACTAAGCCAACGCCACGAATTTTGGAACAACTCCTATATTGTTTGAGTTGGTGGTTAGGAATTTAATCCTTCCAGCTTGTGATCTCCTGAGAATAATACTGTGAGGCGTGAGCTTGGCCATGGTGCTTCATATAGGATAAACCCATGACCATCATCATGGGCGTATCAGCGTATGAGATGTGGACGTTGGGGTTACAGTCTTTGCTGAAGCACAGAGGAGACGAGACAAATCAATTCTCATTGATGCCTTCTTTCCTTTTTTTCACTTCTCTCGTAGTGTAGCTATCCAGCCCAATTCCAGGCTCATGCCCATTACATTTTTCTGTTACTCTATATTATGTGATACTTTGTGCTTGCTATTATTATTGATGGACATAGGCTCCACACCTATCAAGTTTTTCATCTTTTTTTAATCCCCTTGTGGTCTATGCTAAAAACTTCTCCTTGGTCTGTCTATTATCAGAACTGCTATTTCAAGAAAACTGGTTTTCTTCTTGTCCTTTTTTTTTGTATTTTTCTTTACTTGCAATGTAAAGTCATATATTAAATTAATGTCATTTGCAGTCCGAACGAGCTGCTAGTAAAGCTACTGTACTTCAGATGGCGACAATGTATACAGCCATGGGTGGTACTCTCTTGAATGTTGGGGTTACATTGAGTAGTCAAGGGAACCAAATCATCGCAAATGGGTCTTTCATTGGTGCAGGTAGGATTTTCTTGCTTGTTTCCTGGATATTTCTTTCAATGTAATCTTCATATGGTGATCCTATCCATTCATATTCAATTTTCCCTCATTTTGTGGTGTTTTCTTTCTTCAAATGAACACATATAACCTTTTAATTTATGAATAAATGTAGAATTAACCTGAATTTAAGTTAAGGCCCATTGGCTAATGATACTTGAAAAATATATGGTGTTATTGCTGAATTGTCTAATCATTTGATCGAACTTAAAATATGCAGGAATTTTCTTGGCGTTACTGATAAGGTCTATGCAAAGAGTAAAAAAACTCGACAAGTTCGAGACAATGATATGATTTTCGTACATCATTTTCTATGACCTTTTTGGCATTGCTGGAAAGCTAGTGACATGTCAAACAGCAAACAAAAAAAAAAGGTTGAACTTCTCTAAAAGAATTACAAGGCAACATTCATAGATGTGGATAGCTTTTGTAGGAAACCCCTCGTTCTTTCTGAAAATACTGTAACTTGTGTATGACCTATAAATCTGCAGAAGCTGTATAAAATCTTTGAACTACTGGGTTACTATCAGATTAACCAGTTGAAACGGAATATAAAACTTCCTGAAATTTATTATTTTTCGGACTATTCAGTGTAATATTTTTTTAATAACTCTTTCAAGAGTTTTTAGAAATATTCTTAACAATCTCAAAAATATTTTTAATCATTTTAAAATTTTTCCATGCCTTTTTTAAAAGCTCTCAACTTTTGACTCAATCGAACCGAACTGCGAATCAAAGAGTGTTTAAGGCACATGTCATGGCTACATGCAAAAAAGGTGTCTCATAAGCCCCAATGATGTGATATGGTGCTCGTTCTTTCGACAGATAGATTTAAATTGATTGGTGGAGAACTCGATGTAAATGATCTGGTTTTCAATCAGAATTGATCGAAATCGGTAATCGCAACACCATCGTCTTTGTTCGTTATCAACCATGCGCGATCAGTTAACCTCACCAGGAAGGTTAGCTTCCACAAGCGAATCGAGAACACAAGAAAAGTGAAGAAGAAGCAACTTAAATTGAAAATTAATATTAATCTCACAAAGTTGTTGTTCTCGAGTAACACGGGCCAAAGCACAAAACAAAGGTGACGCAACACTGAACATCACCAGTAAATTCAAGACGTCATATTGATTTTGTGATTCCGGTTGACCGAAGTGGAATTTGCTTCTGAAACTAGGTCCGTCGAAAAGCTCTCGTTGCGGGCTTGTCCATGCATACTAAGAACGTCGAAAATGGGTGTCTTATGACCTAGTTATGGCCCTTTGAAGCCAAGTGCTTCTAGGTGGCCAAATCGGACTCTGTCTCGCGTATGACTTGGACCATAGGTCGACGTGATGATGTGTAATGTCCTTTCTATTTCAAACCATGGTTCCTGACAATAACAACGAAATCATGACAATAACAACGAAATCATTAGGTAGTAACTCGTCATTTATAATATTTGAATGTGAACTTAAAAACGAGCTCTCCTAGTAATTAACTGACGTGCCTGTGCCCTTTTAGTGGGCCCTTTCACAAATGATGCGGGAGAGGTTGACGTATCCATAGAATGAGTAATGCTAGGAGGGATGTCCTCATCATCCTCCCTTGTGAATTGGACTCGTTCTCGACTCAAGCTCATCTTATTCTTCACCCAAATATGGCAGTAGATTTGAAGCGTTAAACGTGGGGCAAATAACCTCGTAATCTACGGGCAACTCAAGTTTGTATACATTATCATTTACCTGTTCTAGCACCTTAATAGGACCATCGACGTGAGTCATCAATTTAGATTTTCTTAACTCAGGAAAACATTCTTTACTCAAGTGTAACCATACAAGATGTCTTGGTGCAAGTTTAAACTCTTCTTTACCTTGACCACCAGTAATATGATATTTTTCATTCATTTGCTCAATATTCTGGTTTGTTGCCTCTTGTGATTTTAAAATAAGCTCAACATGCTTTTTTTTGCATCTAAATTAACCTTTTTGGATGATGGAAGAGGCAACATATCAGTTGGAGCACGGGGATTGAAACCATACACAACCTAGAAAGGACTTACCTTTGTAGTTAAGTGCAGCGCTCGATTGTAAGCAAGCTTCACATGAGGAATACACTCCTCCCACATCTTCAGGTTCTATTTCAAAATAGCACTCAACATTGTAGATAATTTGCGGTTGTCGACCTCCGTTTGGCCATCAGTTTGAGGATGACATATAGTGAAAAATAATAGTTTGGTCCCTAATTTGGTCCACATAGTTCTTGATACGCTATCGGATGGCCTGATCTTCTAGTGAAAAGGATAAATTGATTTGGGCGGAGAGGTGACTTTGACGAACCAGCTACCAGCCACGCAAGGACTGGGCCCGACAATCGCTAAACCACCAAACCTATTTGTTATCAGCCACGCCAAACGCGATTTACCTAACCACGAAAGTCTATCCCTGCAAGCAATAGAGAACAAGTAAGAACAAGTGAAAGGCAATATGAAATTGCAGATATGATTAAGCTCACACACGATAGAGTTGAGGTTCTGAAGCTAGGAATCGATTGGTCAACCAACACAAGGGATTTCGAGAATGTTTCTCCATACTGGAAGATAACAACAGATGAACAAAACCTAAACAGAAATAGAAGAAGTTTTCCCAATATATAGGGGGCGAGAGATGGCTGGTAGGAGGTGCTCTCATGCACTAGGAATATATGAGGACTCAGCCCAAAGTAATGGTGATGCAACACCCAAGAAGAGCAAAATACTAGTTCTGTCTATGAGATTGATTTGACTTGTGCGGCAGCCAGCTTGCTAGGAATTTGAAGGTGAAGTTGGATTTGTTGGAAAGATAGCGAAGTTATCTTTATAACGAGTGCTCACACGTCCCAATCGGAGTCCGTTTGCATTCTCTATGACGTTTTGAAGTCAGACTAATTATTGGAGGCCGTGTGGAATCCCTTTGCATTCACACCATGCTATATTGCCTTGGTTTATGTTTTAATGCCTTGTAGCTGGTGGTTGTTCAAGTTCCTATGTATAATAATATTATTAGGTAGCACTATATTCTCCAAAATATAATTATTCAACCTAAGAAATGAGTTGACCTGATAATTGAGTTGTCGTACATGGGTTCGTGTGATTGGTCTTGCATGATGGTCAGAGGTTGCGGGTCACTTGGAAGGACTTTGGTCGTTGATTCAATGGGTGTATCCGACATGATGATGTCCTTATCATTCTCCCCTTCTTTATTTGAAGTCGTCGTCGACTTCAATTGTAATTCTTTTGCATAATAAAATGTCAAGTCTTGACTTGCTTCTGGGGATGAATTGTACTCCAGATCATGGAGCGCTTCTTTTTTATTTCAGTGTGGTGTTTATTGGACATAATGAACTCTGTTGTAAATCTCCATGGATTCTCTTTAAATCTGAATGCATGTGCATAGTCATTAGGTAGCATCATATTCTTATTGACTATAATTGGAGCCTCGGTAAGAAATGAATTCACCTTGTTTTTCTTTTGTGCTGTGTGCAAACTTGAGAATATGGTCGTAGGAGCTATGGACATATGCATCGGTGGCATGGTCGTATCTAAACAGAAATAGAAGGAGTTTTCCCAATATGTAGGGAGAGAGATGGTTGTTAGGAGGTGCCCTCACGCACTAGAAATACATGGGGACTCAACCCAAAGTAATGGTGATGCAATGCCCAAGAAGAGCAAAATACTGGTTTTGTCTACAAGATTGATTTGACTGCTGCTGCTAGATCGCTTCAATTTGAAGGTGAGCTTGGATTCTTTGGAAAGATGGCAAAGTTATCTTTCTTACGAGTGCTCACATGTCCCAATCGGAGTCCATTTGCATTCTCTATGACGTTTTGAAGTCAGACTAATTGTTGGAGGCCGAGTGGAATCCCTTTGCATTCCCGTCATTCTTTATTGCCTTGGTTGATGTTTTAATGCCTTGTAGCTGGTGCTTGTTCAAGTTGCTATGTATAATAATATTATTAGGTAGCAGTCTATTAACTTTGAGTTGTCATACACATCTATGAATTGAGTTGTCATGCACGGGCTCTTGTGATTGGTCCTTGCATGATGGTCAAAGGTAGCGGGTCACTTGGAAGGACTTTGGTCATTGATCCCATGGGTGTATCCGACATGGTGATGTCCTTATCAGTTCTCCAAAAGTGGCTAAAAAATTTGTTACAATCATAAACAATAGTAGAAGGCATAACATGCAAACGAAATCTCTTTGAAGAGATCAACAATGTGAGTAGCATTGTCACTTTTATGACAACGAAATGTGCCATTTTTGAAAACTTATCCCTCCTCTTTGTACTAAGCAAACCTAGAACAAAATCCATAGAAATATCCTTCCAAGAAACATTAGGAGTAAGAAGAGGCATATATAAATCGTGTGGGTTCAATCTTGAATTTGTCTTGACATGTGGTGCAACGTGCCACAGAGCATTCAACATCATGTCTCATCTTTGGGCATTAGAAGTGTGAGGCTAGGACGTCATCCGTCTTTTTGGCACCAAAGTGTCCCATCAATACTCTTCCATTTGCTTTCTACAGCAACAAAATACGAACAAATCCAACTGGAATGCATAGGCGGTTAGCTCTAAACAAGAACCCATCATTGAGCACAATTTTATTCCAAGTTCGTCCCTCTCCTTGCAATCCATCGATGCATCTTCGAAAGCATGATCATCAGCATATTCTTCTTTGATAGTTTCTAAACTAAAAATACGACAATCAAGTTCAGACACCATGCATATCTTCTAGACAAAGCATCAACAATTACATTATCTTTCCCTTTTTGTGCTTGAGGATATAAGGAAAAGATTCAATGAATTCAACCCACTTGGTGTTAGGTTCGCAATACGTATGCATGTCGTTGCTACGCCAAGACTTAACCAGGGGGCGGGCCGGCCTGCGTACTGCGCCTATCTTTGGTCTTTGGTCATGTCTAACTAGAATTGGGGTTTAGGATATGTTTCTTCTTCGACTCGTAAGTTGTATTTCCAATTATAGTGAGTCGGTTGTGATGGCTATAAAAGCCGAGCCAAGGGATTAAATAAAGTAAGCAAGGATTATCTAAATTCCCCCCTCTTCTCTCTATCCCCAACTATAAGCATAGCTACCATGGGCTTATTTTTGGTTTTGGCAATTGATGCAATCTTATTTCACAATTGGGAAAATCTCGGATTTTCTTGGACCCCACAAGCGATGATCTTTTCCGACATCAACCGCTCAAGACTAAGGACCTTATTTTTATTTCTTCTCTATCTTTGAGTGTGTGGTTGGCTTGTTTTTAGTCGCTTGTGAGAATCTTCTCCCTGGTTGCAGGGTCCCTCAGTGCACTACCAAGTCCTTTTGTCGTCACCTGAGTGCCAAGTTTTCCTACTCCGGGTCTCCAGGTTTTGAGCCCAAATGTCCTCATTTTGAAAGTGTTTAGATATTCTCCGAGTCTGGGAAGTTTGGGAGCTTGAGTAGTGGTTTGGAGTGCCAACCGAGACAAATTGGCTTATCCTTTGCGACCCCTAGCTCCATCCCAAGTGAGTGAGCTCTCTCCCATGGTGACCTAGCCCTATGGTTTCCATTTAGATATGAGAGGAGTGTTGCTGAGGTGAGTGTCCTTCGGATTTATGCTTTTTGGGACTCTGTTGCCCGAAAGAGGATCGTCACCAAGCTGTTTTCATCAAGCTTTCGTCGAGTTATTGAGCCTTCGTGTGTGTGACATCCTCTATTTTATCGTATGTCACTTGTATTTTTAAAAAACATTTATATTAAATAAAAGCGAATTGTTACATACAAAACCCTAATTTAAATTATTTTTAATTTAGGTTTGAAACCCAAAACCCTAGTAAAACTTTTGGAAAAATTCTAAGAATATTCAAATAAATAATAGAAGCCTATATTTAGCCATAATCCAAATTTCAAGCCCAGATTCCAATGCTAGCTCATGATTAATGAAGTGTTGCCATTTTGCCGTGAACTCGTAAAACCCATCAAATAATAAGCAAACGAGAGAATCTTGTGCTCAAATTGGGAGGGGGGCTTCTAGAAGCCCACACTGGTTTACCCTCCAAATTTCAGTCCCATCCTCTGAGGGAAACTCCATTTTTTTATATAAACAAGCATAAATTCTATCCGAATCATACCTGGATTAGAATTTGAGTCCTAATCCAACCCCTCTTAACCCTAGGCCCAGCCCAGGTCGACCATGACACTATATAAACCCCTCAAGACCCTTCCCCTAACACCACAACTCAAGAATCCACAAATTCAAAACCATAGCAGCCGAGACAATTTTTGAGGGATCACTTTCTGTGCTGTGCCCAAATCCTAGAATTGGTGGTGCCATGTTGTATATCTCATCGAGACGGTCAAGATGGATATATGGATCACCCAATTTGGTGATGAAACGCCCCCCGAAGAGCTCGTCGAAGTTTCGGGCGCCGGCACGGTCGCCGCTGCGTCGACATCGCCGCCGGCCGCGTCGCCGACTGTGCCCCACCCCCATATTCCATGCCAACATGCCGCGCACCTCCACCTGTCTCGTCCCGCCGCCACTTCCCACGTCGCCGCTTGTCCCGCCATGGGCGCTTGCCTTCGATCGTCGTCAGATCGCCATGCGTCGGCGTTCGACTTGCCCACCATCGCCATCCGCGCCCGTTCCCGCTGCGCCTCCGCTTTCACCCAGCCGCGACACACCGCGTGGTTGGCTGCGCCAGCCGCACCCATTTCTGCCTCGTCGCCGTCTTCCCCCAGCCGCGTCTGCCTTTGATGCCTGCGTAGTTGAAAAGGATATGCCCTAGATGAATCATAGTGATGATTGTACCATGTCTTTGTTCATGTACATATGATAACGTTGTTTATCGGTTCCCTGAATAAATGTCATGACTTTGTCCATTAGGTACAACTTGATTGTGAAACACATTGTTATATGACTTTATTCTAAACAGGTCCCTGATCCATATCATTACGAGGAGCGGTTATGATTTGATCAGCATACCTATTGGTTGATGGTAATATTTTATATACCATAGATATAGAGATATCAAACCAATCGGATGGACGCATGTTAGAGAACATGAGCAGTCGGACAGACCTACTCCGAGACGCTATGAGTTGTTATCTCTTACAGCGCCATCAGCGTATAGTCTCGAGTGGTATACCTATATGGTACTTAGAGTTTAGATTGTCATGGATGTCCAGCATGTTGACTCGTATACTTCGGTATCATGAAACGCTACACCGTAACAGGGTAGTTATAAAGGTGCCTACTGGGTATGCCATGATACATAACCAGGAGTGTGATAATCAAGATGGAATTTACCCCTCCTTGGTAACAGGAGAGATACCTCTGGGCCTCTCGTCTGGATGGATAGGGAAAGTGCACGACCTTGCTAATATGACTAAGGAGTTAGTCATGATATGTATCCATCCACTGCCGAGTGAATTGGTCGAGCTATCAACAAGGGTGGCGCCCATCTCGCCTTGAGCTTGACTATTATCGGGTGGCAAAGGGATCGGTATGTGAGTATATCAAGGTTCAGCCGAATATTGAATCTGTGCATTCGGGGGTCAATACGTACTGCTAAGTACCGCTGTTGATCGGTGGATTGGAAATAGGTTTTCGGATCCACGACCGACTTGCACTGAACCTAACGGATCACACACTTAATGAGTTGGAACTATTTAACGGGTTTGTACGTGGATATGATCTACGTAGGAGATAGAAACCCTAGCGGGCCGAAGCCCACTAGCGTGACTATATAAGGAGATGCACAGGGGCGGCGTTACTAGATGAGTTGAGCCTTCACCATGCCTAGCCGTCGCGCGCTCCTCCTGCTATCCAAAAACACTAGCCACACGGCGAGGTGCTAGCACATTCCGTGAGGTGTTTCTGCTCGGTACGTGTGGATACCGCTAGAGGCGCTGCAGTACGTGGACGCGTTGTTCGGTTGGATCGTCAGGGAACACAGGTGAGCACTCGGCGATCACTTGGCGAACAGTGGTGACCACTCAGCGACCACTCGGCGAGCACCGGCGATCACTCGGCGAGCACAGGCGAGCACTCGGTGGTGATCTGGGCGAGTACGTCTACTTCCTCTACGCACAAGAATTTGCTTCCGCTGCATCTGCGCGTCAAGGGTAACGATCTGTGATCCTGTACTTGCATATGCTCCTGGGTGATTCGTGGTAAAAAAAATTGTTTTTGCGCTCGCATAGCCTACTCGTTTCCCAGCAGTAGTGCCCCCTGGTTGGGCCGTGCTGAGGTAGAGAGAGGGAGAGGTTGGGCTGGTTTCGGGTTTGGCACAATTAGGGTTTTTAAACCTTTTTCTTTTCCTAGGATTTTCTGATTTTCTCAGAACTTATAGGAATTGTTCCGTGAGCATCCGATCTCCAAATTAGTTGATTCCAGAGCCATTAAATCCTATAAATAACCTAAAATTTTATATATTTTATTTAGCTATATAATATGTTGATTTTTGTGCTGTTCTTATGCATATGCATATATGTGTAGATTGTCCGTGTTCGCACAGCTCGGGAGATTCCAGGAGCCGTTCGGTGGAGCTTCCCAAGACCCATAGTACTACCATGGCAAGATAGATTGCATCTGCTTCCCTAGTTTACAAAACTCACCCATTTATTGTTTTTAGGAAAAGTGTCGACTTGGTCCCTCAACTATACCCGTCGGACCACTTTGGTCCCTGAACATCAATACCGGACTTATCAGGTCCTTGAACTCTCAAAACCGGACTTGGCTAGTCTTTTGACCGGTGAAAACAATGGTTTCGGGGTTTTTAGAGACGTGGCTACTGATGTGATGGATTTCTTCTGCGTGGACACCATTTGAGGCTGCCACATCGTTGCCACATGGCTGCTACATTAGCAAAGTATGCCAGATCTGCCATGTAGGCTGCCACTCAACCTAAAACCACCGTTTTGACTATTCAAAGGATGGCAAAGTCCATTTTTGAGAGTTCAAGGACCTGACAAGTTCGGTATTGCTGTTCAGGGACCAAAGTGGTCCAACGGGTATAGTTGAGGGACCAAACCGGCACTTTTTCCTTGTTTTATCTATTTTTCTCATGCATGAAATGATGGGAACGGGTGGAAACCTAATATATTTGCACTGTGTCATTGACCCTGTGAATTTGGCCTATTTACTGCTGCCTTAGTTATTTTCCTAGCCTATATGCATAGTTGCTAGTGCTCGTGGGTTGGTAGTTGATTAGGTCATTCATCAATTAATTACTCTTGTGGCTTGGTATGTTTGGAGGTGCTGAGATACTTTTAATAATTTAATCAACTAAAACCTACGTGGCGTGCGTTGACTAAATGCGGCAAGTCGGGTGGAATTGTGTCATGAGGTATGTGGTGGAGGTAGTCACTTTGGTTTAAGGACTCTTGACGTGTGCTTATCCGGCCAAACCAAACAAGCGCAACCATAAGTGCTAGCATCAGCATTATATGCAACATGTGCTAGTCCTAGCTTAGTAGTTAGGGAAAACTATTAACACACGGTACTTTAAAAAGATCGGGATGTGGTATGTTGGCTCAAGAGGGGGACCCGTAGTGTCGGAACTTTATAGGGGGTATCGGTGTTAACAGAAGGATCTAATGAATCGCCTTGTATCATTACTTGGTCTAGGCTCCCAAGGAAGAGTTAAGACGTAAAAGTACCACTAGGCTTATGGGTAAAGTGTGCTACACTCTGCAGAGTTGAAAACTATCATGATAGCCGTTCCCACGGTCATGCGAGGGGGAGGAAGGTCATACATGGTAGTCTTATGTGTTAATAATTTAACCGGATGGGTTTGTTTTGTTTGAGTTGTTCGAGACAAGCTTTGTTCTACAGAGGGGCTTTTCGAAGTCGAGCTCACATTGTTTGTTGGGAATCTCTATCAATAATAATTGCTCTACAAAATTGTTTTACAACATTTTAAATAATTTGACTAGAGTAGGTGTTTATGCAAAATAACCACCCTGTCATTGTTATTATCCTTGCATCATTATAAAGACTATTGCTGGGTAGCCGTGTACTTACTATACAAACCATAGATAAATTTGTATTCAGGAGAAGACATAGGTCCAATCTATCTTCAAGATCAGGAGGATTTTGTCCCGGACTTCGATGAGGATTAGCTGACGCTCAAGGGTCAGATTGGAGCATCATCATACTTTTATTTCCGTTGCATATTTGAATTTCCGCACTCTGATATATTATGGACAATATTATGTCATCTTTAAATAAAACTATTGTAATAAGTAGTTGTGGGGCAATTACTTTTGCATAATATGTAATTTCTCTTAGTTATTCATGACTATGTGAAGATGTTCAACAAATTGTCGTTCACAAGTTGCTAGCATTGATCTCTGGGAGTAGCAATCGATTGTGAGTGGATCCTGGTGAAGCCGGGGTCGCGACAGTGTGTCGGGGGGAAGTCCACCATGTGTCGGTGGCCGCCATCGTGTGTTAGTGGTAATGGAGTGAAGTCCATCGTGTGTCAGTGGCCGCTGCCGTGTGTTAGTGGTGGTGGGTTTTAGGAGCTCGTCGCGTGTGGGAGAACTCAAAACGTGTGAGGGGTTTGGAGCTCACCTACCGTGTGTCGGTGAAAGAGCTACCGCCACTGGATCGAGGCGGAAGGCTCGAGAGGGAGTCGGTTCTCGTGTGTCAAGGACTTGCTCAACGGGGAGTAGGATTTCGTCTCCGAACCTTGGGAAAAAATCTCTTCGCACCTTTACTTTCCTGCATTTAATTTCCGTAAAGTTACTATATTTATTTTGCTTGTGTATATCTTTGTTCACCTTTGATAGTCTAGGTTTTGGTAGTTAATTGGTTCCCTTCAACTTGACTAATTATCAAAAAATTAAAAAAATTAAAAGTAGTCCAATTCACCCCCTCTTGGCCTCCGATCCCTTCGAGTGGTATCAGAGCGATATGATCTCCTGTCGTGCTTAACCGCTCGGAGATGGCTTCGATTGGGGTAGTAGTGTAGCTTTCAATAGGATTCCTCTATTTCATGATACAAATTTCCCTTATTGGAAAATTCACATGAAAAGTTATCTCCTCTCTAGGGTATGAGGTGTGGAAAGCTACAAAACATCATCTAAGCTTAGAAATAAATGAGAAAGTTAGTCCCAGTGCTAAGGATATTGAGAAACTTGACATTTATGCTAAGGCGATCAACGCCATATTCTCTGGCTCGAGTATGGAGGTCTTTGATATCGTTAGCAATCTCACTTCCGCAAACTCTATCTGGAAAGCCTTAGTTGAAATTCATGAAGGTACTACTGTGAAAGAAGAGAAACTTGTAGTGGTAAAAAAGAAATTTGACCAATTCAAGATGCTTCCCAATGAGACTGCCATTGACATGTTTACTTGATTGAACCCTATTGTCAATGAGCTCAAGGGGCTCGATTCTCCTGTTTCAGATATTGATGTTTGTAGGAAAATGATTAGAGTCCTACATAGGAAGGAGTACAGGGACATTATCACCTATCTTTCAAACAGTGGTATTTTGAAAAAATTGACTCCTAACGCATTGCTTGGGAAGCTTTCTGCTCATGAGATGTTCATCAATGAACCATAAGACTCAACTAAGCTCAAGGCCAAAGCTTCTCGGGCTACCTCTGCTGATAGTCAAGATTGTACAAGTAAGGGTGACATTGGAGGCGATGTCGAGGAGTTGGCCTTGCTCATGAAGCGAGCTGGTAAGCTTGTGGCAAGTACAACCATGAGGAGAAGAAGTGGAATTCAAGTGACTTTCAGTCAAGCAAGAATCCATTCGCCTCAATCAAGTGCTATGAGTGCAATGAAAGAGGTCACATCGCCCCGGTGTGTCATATCAAGAATAGGAAGGGCAAGCACAAGGGAAAGGAGAGCAATGATGATGAGAAGCCAAGGAACAAGGATAAGGGAAAGAAGAAAACCATCTACAAGTCTGGGTTTAAGAGGTTCACCATGAAAGGTAAGAGACAAGCCTTTGTTGGTGAAAGGGTGACTGATAACAGCTCAAGTGACTCCTCTAGTCGAAGCGCTGAAGATTTTGCTGTTAGTGTGGGTAACACAGCGATACAGGAATGTGGTACAGGAATATGGTATTAGCGGGTAACACAGTGGGTATTAGAAAAATCGTGGTTGTTAGCGCGGATAGCATCAGCGGGTATTAAGCAACCTCCAGCGATGTGGCGGTTGTTGCGATCGGTTTGCCGGCTGGCCGCAGCCCGCTCCGCTTGCATCCCTAACCGGGTATGCTGGAAGGTGCGCCCACGGAGGAGGTGAATATCTCCTTCTCGTGATCATTTTGGAGCACAATTTGTTGTTCCAAAGTTAGGACCCTGATCTGGTGAGTTGAACCAGATAATCCAGTCGAATCGTTAGTGCGATGACTCGAGACATATCATCATCAGATTGGTTGCTCGGGGCCTGACTGGAACCTGAACTATCGATTTTCATGAGGAAGCAAGGTTGAGAATATCGTGAATAAAGGATAGGTTCCGTACCAATTAAGATTCCAGCTAAATATAACGAGGTAAGGATATGATAAGAATGATAATTGATGGGAAACACCGGAGACTCAAAAGATAAAGATCGGTTTTGTATGTTGGAAGGACAACGAGACGAGATTAGGTTCCTAGGGTAAATCAATCTTTATTACTATGGTCATGCATAAATGTTCTAATCTGGTGTCACTGTAGTGGGGGATCACTTGTTCAACTCTGCTCACTTCGGAGCTGTCGAACCCATCACCACCCGCTTTCACTTAAGAATTTTGGTTGATTATGGCCATCCCTGTGTGGATCAAAGGAGCCAACCCGAACATGGTCGATTATGAGGGATAGATAAACATTGTCACCACCTGCTACCTTCCACACAAACAAGGGGGTTGGGCGTTGATCAAGTTAGTACTAACCCTGGGCCAACCGGTGTTGACATGGTGGGGCCGACCGGCCTAGGTGTGGTCGGTCGGTCCCACAGTTGTGTGGATTTTGCTCCTTTTTCTCTTTATTCATCCCTGTTCTCAAATAAACATCAAAACTTGTGAAACTTTATTAGTTAAAATAAAATATTGCATGAAACTCAGTATAATCCCTATTTTTACTGAATAGTTGGATGAATAATTTATGGTTTAGCGACCACCAACATTAAGCTAATTAGGCCATCCTACTATGCACAAGACTGGAAAATGACTTTCCTTTAGTGGGCGGAGCCATTTGGTGTATGCGAAAGGAAAACCCTCCAAAGTACCCGTGACAATGGAGCATCTTGGCATTCTTGGAGAAGAACTACTAGACCTACCACCGGATAGGTTTGAGTCCGTTATCAGGCTCCAATCTTGGCATGGGTCATATTTACTAAACCTACTTCCCAACGGATCCCAAAGAGTGTGTCGAACTTAGAAAGCAGCTAGATGAGTTGAAAAACCAAGTTTGAGCCGATGTAGTCCTTCACCTTGTGACTCACCAACCACGTTCGGGGACAAGGAGGATGGATCTCGTAGGATCGTTGTAAACTAAGGAGTCCTTAATGACGTACCTTTGGGGTTGTGGTCAAACTAAGGATACCTAGCAACCTTTGGGGTTGTGGTCAAACTTGTTAATACAAATTACGAAGACAACAAAAGGTCATCGAGCACCAAAGAATTCTAAAGATATTGACCAAGGATAAGGAAAAATCAAGCCCCCAAGGACGAACAAGGTGTTAGGAATGGGTCAAGGTGTTGAATTTTGTGGAGGTTGTTCCTTTGGTGATGTATTGTCAAGATTTGGTATTTGGATGCATGTTTTGAATGATCGTGATTCGAGTTGAATTGGCTAGGTACTTGATGTGAATCTCACGTGTGCGGTGGAGTTGTGTCAAGATGACACGTGTGCATCTTTGCATTCAGATGATCTTGTTGAGCACATATTTCGATGATAATGATGCTTTGTGGACCTAACCTCGTAGGTGGAAGGTAAGTTGGTGGTTTGGACTCATCTCTATGATATAGGTGCCAGTGAGTATGTGGCTGACACTATTACACGCAGGCAAACTAGAAGTTCGGGTGTCCGAGGTCGTGCAGGCGACCGAATTCGGTACCTGGCGATCACGAGAGATGGCGTGGATGACAAGCTTCGCTGTGTCAAGGATCTGGTATAGCTGGAGGCTGAGGCGTCGGTTACTTGGCGGTGAAGCTGGATTGTCTGGTGGACCCGGGTGGGCTATCGACCAAGATGCTACGGGAAGTTGCGAGGAAGTTGCCGAAGGGATATCTGGCGGTTGTCAAGTTCTCGGTTAGCATCTAGAAAACCTGGTTCAGGTTAGCCAGTGTGGAAAAACCCTGTGTTTGTTCTTGGTTAGCCTCGTAAAACCCTCGTCGGTTCTAGGTTAGCCGGTGTGGTTAAAACCCTGGAGGTTGCAGGTTAGCCTCTGTGTGAAAACCAGGTGTAGGCCTTGCGTTGCTCGATATCTGATATTCTCGGGATGCTGGTAATATTTGCTGGTAATATTTGGTTTAATATGCCCTAGGGTTTGGGGCATATGTAAGGGCTATATAAGAGGTGGAGGTGGAGGCTTGGAGGGTAAGCTATCCACCCACCATGTAGCACTAGGTGAAAGGTGTGAGGTGAGAGGGGAGAGGTAGGCCTCTCCTCGTGTGTGTATGGTGGAAATAATCCAGAAATAAAATATCAAAATTTCTAGAATATCTTTGTGTGTTCTTCATCTATTAGTTATTTTAGCATCTATTTTCGAGAGAGAGGAAAATCAGGAAATACAAAAGAAAGAAAAAAGAAAATCAAGAAATATATTCTTCATCTATTTCTATAAGTTTGCTGGCTAGGGTTCCTCCCCTAGCCTCTGGCCATCTCGATAAGAGAGCGTGAGAGAGAGGGTTGTGGGAGAAGAAGCGGAGGGCCGACCAAGGGCAGCGCCAGCCAAGGGGCGGCGCCGGCTCCGGCCGGCACGGGATCAAGCTGGCGGTGTCTTAGGTACGGCCGGGTGGCACCAAGTAACCTGGTGGGACATAGGACTTTAAACCTAAATAACTAGGTATACTAATGAGCCAAGTCACTAGAATAGTGAGGTATAAATCGACCGAACCTTGGCAAGCAGTTGCATAGTGAAAGGGATATGCCCTAGATCAATCATAGTGATGATTGTACCATGTCTTTGTTCATGTACATATGATAACGTTGTTTATCGGTTCCCTAAATAAATGTCATGATTTTATCCATTGGGTACGACTTGATTGTAAAACACATTGTTATATGACTTTATTCTAAACGGGTCCCTGATCCATATCATTACGATGAGCGGTTATGATTTGATCAGCATACATATTGGTTGTTGATAATGTTTCACATACCATAAATATAGAGATATCAAACCAATCGGATGGACGCATGTTAGAGAACATGAGCAGTTGGACAGACCTACTCCGAGACGATGTGAGTTATTATTTCTCATAGCGCCATCAGCATATAGTCTCAAGTGGTATACCTATATGGTCCTTAGACTTGAGATTGTCATGGATGCTTAGCATGTTGACTCATATACTTTGGTATCATCAAACGCTACATCGTAACAGGGTAGTTATAAAGGTGCCTACTGGGTATGCCACGATACATAGTCAGGGGTGTGATAATCAAGATGAAATTTGCCCCTCCTCAATAACAGGAGAGATACCTCTGGGCCCATCATGTGGATGGATAGGAAAAGTGCTCGGCCGTGCTAATATGACTAAGGAGTTAGTCATGTTATATATCCATCCACTACCGAGTGAATTGGTCGAGCAATCAACAAGGGTGGCGCACATCTCGCCTTGAGCCTGACTGGTGTCGGGTGGTAAAGGGATCGGTATTTGAGTGTATCAAGATTCAGCCGAATATTGATCTGTGCATTCGGGGGTTTATACGTACTGCTAGGTGCCACTGTTGATCGGTGGATTTGAAATAGGTTTCCAGATTTGATGAGGACATTATTACGTTGGGTACACCCATGGGATCAATGACCAAAGTCCTTCCAATTGACCCGTGACCTTTGATCATCATGCAAGGACCAAATACACGAGCCAGCGCGCGACAAGTTAAATATCAGGTAAACTCATTTCTTGGGTTAAATAATTATACTTTGGAGAATAGACTGCTACCTAATAACAATATTATGCATATAAAGTTGAACAAGCACCAGTTACAAGGCACCAACGCACCAATAAAGGCAATAAAGCATGGTGGGAATGCAAAGGGATTCCACTCGGCCATCAATGACCAGTTTGAATTAAAAACGGCCTAGAGAATGCAAACGGACTCCGATTGGAACGTGCGAGCACTCATTGGTAAGATAACTTCTCCATCTTTTCAACGGATCCGGCCTCACCTTCAAATTCCAAGTGAGCAAGCCGCAGCAGTCAAAAACATCTCGTTGACAGAACCAGTCTTTTACTCTTCTTGGATGCTGCGTCACCATTAATTTGGGCTAAGTCCCCATGTATTCCTGCTGCGTGAGAGCACCTCCTAGAGTCATTTTCCTGCTCCATATATAGGACAAGCCTCTCCCTTTTCTCCTTAGGTTTTGTTCATTTGTTGTTGTCTTTCAGATTGGAGAAACACTCTCGAAATCCCTTGTGTCGGTTGACCAATCGATTTTGAGCTTCAGAACCTCAGTTCGAGTGTGTGCTTTATCCTTGTTCTTGCGAGTTCTTCGATTGCTTGCAAGGATAGACCTTCGTGGTCAGGTCATCCTGGCTTTGGCACGGTTGATAACAATCAGGAGTGTGCTTTAGCGATTGCGGGCGCTTATCCTTGCGTGGTTTGTAGCCGGATCATAAAAGTCATCCTCCGCCCAAATCGAAGTTATCCTCTCACCGGAAGATCGGGAACCAGTGAGCGCATCATTTGGTATCAGAGCAACGGTTGACCGGTGAGTTTGTATCTTGTTTAGTTGTTTGTGTTCTTCCTATAGTCCAGAAAAATTTTCCCCACAAAAAGATTGTTTACCCGCTGTCCAAGCCCCTTTGTGCCTTTTCAATCTGTTATTTCAGTTTGCTAATTTGAGTTTGTGTTCGTTCTAGTGTTGTCTTGTTGCTGTTCATCTTCTTGTTCATCTCCCCACCTCAAAATCCACCCCAAAAACACCCAAAAACAAGTATCAATCTCGGCCAGAAAATTTTCATTTCTGCAATCTGCACCAAAAACGCCATATCTCCCAACTCCCTTATCCTTTTTTAGTGAAACCAAAAGGAGAAAATCCCAGACTTGTTGTTCTATCATCATACTAATTTTCAACCCTATACATGAAAGAACCAAGGAGGTATGGATGTTTGATTTAGACCTTGTTGCTGTCCTGAAATCTACAGATCAGTCCACTTGTGAATTTTGTGCGAATTTCTCTGTTCGTTTTCAGAAAGTTGGCCCAAAACAAAAGTTGTTGAAAAAGTCATCAGGAAGAAGTGTAAAACATTTTATAAGAAAAGAGGCACCTGACAAAAAGTTACGGCCAAAATACCAACCTGCTGTCCTGTGGGCAGAAAAACAGTGAACTGCAAAGTTTGATCTATCTTGTGTTTTCTTGTTCCATAGTGCAAATCCGTGATTTGCTGAGTGTCTAGCACTTGTTTCCGTACCCACATATTTGCTTAAGCCTACTATACATCTTTGTTTGATCAACAACATAGGCTATGTGCTAGTTTGAACACTTATTCAATTTGTGCAAATCTAAAATTAGCTGATTGTTTCCATTGCTACTCATACATAGCCTGTCCAAGCTCCACTTTCTACTAACCATACAGGTAATAGCCTTACAATCGTTTTACTCACACTTGAGATCAGTTTATCACGAACCAGCCGCCGGTTGCACCACTTGCTGCATTTGTAAGAATTGGTAAGAACTTGATAAGAGCTTGAGAAATGTAACCCTCAATATTTCCAGCACCTAGTAGTTGATAGGATTTCACATATTTTTCTATGCTATCCTTGTTTTCTACTAACCATGGCAGGGTTTTATGGACATAATGGTTCCAAGCAATATCGTGAGAATGGAACAATTATCACTGCTGGCGACAAGCAACTAAATGCATCGATCAAGCGAGAATTGGATCACAACTTTCATGAGGGCTCTCATCATCTTGGAAGGAAGGCTAGCAGGACCAATAAGAATGATGCACCATCTCCAAATCATGAACAAGGTAATCTGAAGTTTATCTTACCTCCTCTCGGTATTACATATGATACTAAAGTTTACATTGAGAAATTGCGGTTGACAATGAATTTAGAAAATATGACTTGTCTGAAAATAAAAGATTAAGGCTGCCACTAGTGTGCTAAATGGATTTACGTTAATATGGTGGAATACTAGAAAAGAGGGACAACCTCATAACTGGAATGCCATAAAAAAATTATGAGAGATATGTATGTTCCTGATTACCAAGCTGCTCTTTTGAACACTAAACTCCAACGTTTGAAACAAGGCAAAAAAAGTGTTAAGGATTACTTTGAACAATTGCAAAATCATTTGCTGCGTTGTGGGTTAGATGAATGCGAGGAAGCTACTGAACTTCGGTTTTTGAGAGGGTTTAATGAAGAAATTCAGAACATTCTTGTTAATAAAAACTGTAACTCACTCTGTCATTTGGTTAAGCTTGCTTGTAAAGCTGAAAATCATAATTTGGAAGAAATAAAAATGCTTGATGCTAGGAAGAAAGAGGTTTCTAAATTTTATGAAGTAATTTGTGCAGAAGAAGATAATTCAATGGACAATTTGCATGCTCTTGTGTCTCCTTCTTCGACTAATCTTTTGCAGAAGATTGGAAAGAATGAAGAGATCGAAGTTGATATGGTCGAGTATGGGACTTTCCCTTCGATCATGATGCTAGATGTGGTTACACGTCTGATATCCACATCCCATGTTCATAACGTGGTTGATGGCAATTGCGCCATTGCTGGCCCACGATCCATTGCCACTGAGCCATGTAATAGTGCATTTGATGATATCAATTTAAGTGTTGAACAATCTCCACTACTTGAAGAAAATGATGGCAAGACATCCATGGCGGGAAAAGAACATGCTGCCTCAAGGTTAATTTTGCATGAAGAATAACTACTTGCAACACCTAAAACATCTGAGAAAAACAATAAGGTAATAATGGTATTGAATCAGTAGTCATCCATCGGGAAGAGGTGAGTTCTTGCGACAACACTTGTGCTGAAAGAAAAATATCTTGTGCTAAATTTAATACATCTGATTTGCATAATATTGAATTGATTACTCACGGCAAAGTTCTTTGGAAAGCAATTCAAGATAAATCTTTGTGCTATGTGCTAGATGAAATTGTCGAACTATCTAGTGTGATTGTTAACGTTGTTGAAATTTCTAGTTCCATATCTCTGGATTATACTTGTAAATTTTTTTTGTGTGGAAATTATGGTGTGGACAAAAATTTTTTTGTGTGGAAATTATGGTGTGGACAACACCTTTCAAGTTCGTTAAATATTTATCACAACCGATTTGGTTGCTGATTTGAGGTTGAATTCTTACAACACGCCATCCATTGTGTCATATTGTGGTAGCTCTCATATAAAGAAATTATTCGATGATCACTGTTTTAAAAAGAGATCTCCATTCATTTGCTCATATGTCACATGTGAATCACTTGATAAAAATTTGCATGGTCCAAATAAATCATGTTCTCTTCCTAACAACTTGACACAATGTTTAGTAAAGTTGAGGACAACTTTCTTTCAAGCAAACCAAAATGATAAGAAGGAACGGTTTCTGAAAAAAAACATTGCATAATTTTTTTTCATATTGAAAGCGAGAATAACAAAACAATTGATGCATACATATACCACGCGTACACGTGATTCTTTTTCTCGAAAACATTTGCAGATTGTCAAAAGACGAGGACGTGTATTCGTGAAGGGAAGAATGAGAATACCATGGCACCAATGCATATGTGGAAGTGCTCCTTTTTCTAAAATGTAGTTCGTCCACCAGAAGCACATCAAGATTTCACGTTATACTATGTAATAGAAGATCAACTAGAGTCGAGGACGACTCCAAATAAAGAAGGGGAGGATGATGAGGATATCATTACGTCAGGTACACCCATGGGATCAATGACCAAAGTCCTTCTAATCGACCTGCGACCTTTGATCATCATGCAAGGACCAAACACACGAGCCAGTACGCGATAAGTCAATTATCAGGTAACTCGTTTCTTGTGTTAAACAATTATACTTTGGAGAATAGACTGCTACCTACTAACAATATTACGCATAGGAAGTTGAACAAGCACCAGCTACAAGGCACCAACACACCAATAAAGGTAATAAAGCATGGTGGGAATGTAAAGGGATTCCACTCGGCTATCAATGACCAGTCTGAATTAAAAACGGCCTAGAGAATGCAAACAGACTCCAATTGGAACGTGTGAGCACTCATTGGAAAGATAACTTCGCCATCTTTCCAATGGATCTGGCCTCACCTTCAAATTCTAAGTGAGTTAGCCGCAGGATTCAAAAACATTTCGTAGATAGAACCAGTCTTTTGCTCTTCTTGGATGCTGCGTCACCATTAATTTGGGCTAAATCCCCATGTATTCCTGCTACGTGAGAGCACCTCCTAGAGTCATCTCCCTGCTCTATATATAGGACAAGCCTCTCCCTTTCCTTCTTAGGTTTTATTCATTTGTTGTTGTCTTTCAGATTGGAGAAACACTCTTGAAATCTGTTGTGTCGGTTGACCAATCGATTCCGAGCTTCAGAACCTCAGTTCGAGTGTGTGCTTTATCCTTTTTCTTGCGAGTTCTAATATTGCTTGCAAGGATAGACCTTCGTGGTCGGGTCGACCGGGCTTTGGCACGGTTGATAATAATCAGGAGTGTGGTTTAGAGATTACGGACGCTTATCCTTACGTGGTTTGTAGCCAGATCGTCAAAGTCATCATCCGCCTAAATTGATGTTATCCTCTCACCGGAAGATCGGGAACCCGTGAGCACATCAGGATCAACGGCCGACTTGCACTGAACCTAACGGGTCACACACTTAATGAGTTGGAACTGTTTAACAGGTTTGTACATGGATATGATCGACGTAGGAGATAGAAACCCTAGCAGGCCGAAGCCCACTAGCATGACTATATAAGGAGATGCACAGGGGCGGCGTTAGGAGATGAGTTGAGCCTTTACCACGCCTAGCCATCACGCGCCCCTCGTGCTCTCCAGAAACCCTAGCCGCACGGCGAGGTGCTAGCACACCCCGTGAGGCGTTTACGCTTTCGATGCGTGTGGATACGGTAGAGATACTGCCGTCTGTGGACGCTTATTGTTCGGTTGGATCGTCGTGAGCACGCAGTGAGCACTTGGTGATCACTTGGCGATCACCGGCGAGCACTAGCGAGCACAGACGAGCACTCGGTGGTGATCTGGGCGAGTACGTCTACTTCCTCTATGCGTGAGAAACTGCTTCCGCTGCATCTGTGCATCAAGTGTAACGATCTGTGATCCTCTACTTCCATGTGCTCCTAGGTGATTCGTGGTAGAAAAATTGTTTTTGCGCTCGCGTAGCCTACTCGTTTCCCAGCACATAGCTCGCCGAGCAAATAGGCACCCTACCGAGAACTGCCGAGGGCTCCCTTGCACTCGCTGAGCTTCCCCAACCAGACCCGAGTGATGGGCGAGCAGGACACGTGGCCACAGCAAGCAGTCGGGCGATCACTCCCAACTGAATTTCACTGGGCAACACTTTGCTCGGGGGAGATTAACCAAGTCAGGAGAATCCCTTAGTGGACTTAGGAGGCCCATCTCTCACATTAGAAGCCACTGGAGTGACCTAAATCCAATTTAGTCCTATTATTCTTTTTGTCCCAGACAAAGACTTGATGACTTCCCTCTCATTGGATGAAGTGGGCGGTGGAGCAAACCGCGAACCAAGCGTCCCCAAGCGGTCTGCGTGCAGCGACCAGGTGGCGCGCGCCAGCACGGAGTAATGCCAAGTGGCGAGCAAAATCGCTGCAGCACCTTCACTGTTTTCACCCATTTTCTTACCCAAATTTTCTCATATACCTGTGGGGCCTGGCCCCACTCGTCACCCACACATGGCAGCCCTATTTAAGGCCCCAACCAGACCTCTTACTCCTTTCAACACCCTCATTGGTGTCCAGTTCTGTTGCTGCTCGAGCTAAGCAAACACAGCAGCAATTCTTTCCGTCCTCCACCCTCAAATCCACCTACATGGAGAGAGCTTGTTCATGTCGAGATCCAATCTCTCCATCACCTGAGCTCCCCACACCTTCGAGGGCATTCACATGTACGAAGGATTTAGTGAGTTCCCTATCGTTTTCGTCACCTCCCATGTTCTGAACTGGCCGTAGCAAGAACTCATTTAGTTCTTCCTCTTGCTGCCATTTCTTGTATTCTCAAGCCTAGGGGAGTGTATTGGGAGCTTCCTCAGCACCTTAAGGAGACGAGTAACATTAAGAGAAGCCACAAGAAGGAAGGAGGAGGCAGCAGCAGCAAGGACATGGATCATACAGCAGCAAGCAAGGGAGGAGAAAGTCGTAGCCAAGCCTCTTCCTCTGCGATCTATCCATCCATTGAACGTCAGAACCTAAGCAAGGCATCTCTTGCTTGGTAAGAACCTTAGAACACCTCTTATCCATGTTTTGCATCATCTAAGCCCCATTCATAAGTTCATCTTTGAGCTAAACCAAGCCTAAGTACAGCAGTACCAAACTCTTTTAGTTTCAGCCCATTCCCAGAAACAACCACTCAGTAAATAATTTCTATAAAATCAACCGTAGATCGGATGAAGAAGTTGTCTACATAAAAATTGTGCACTAGGAAATTCTCTACATCTTTCATGCTGACCCCGAACTTATCCAAGTGATTATTCTACCCCAAAAAGCTACTCGTACCGAGCAACAAACAAGCTAACTGGTTTATCCTGTGTGATCTTTAGCACCCCAAATTCACATGACCGTATCTCCCTCAACCGAACTCGGATTTGGGCGATTCTTTTCGTGAAACCTGCATTAGCTCATGAACTTTCTGAATGTTATGTTGTTCCATGCTTCTCTGTATTTGGCATTTTGTTTATATTCTATTTGATTAGCTTGTTACCGAAAGATAGGGAACGACGTTCTGGAGGAACCCAGACTTGAGCAAGCTGTCCTCCCTCTCGACGACCAGCACCAAGGCACTTATTACCCTCATTTGACTCCATCATATCGAACTCTACTTAATTGCATTACTTTGATTATGTTCTATCAACGTTGCGTGCTAATTTCTATAGGATATTTGATGGGTTGAAGTAGTTATGTTCTACTACTGGTCATCTTACTAATAGGTGGATACATCCATTCCTTGATAGCCTAATTGGGTACTATTATCTATGTTCGTGTAACGAACACTTAGCCTTGCTTAGAGTCAATGTGGTTAACTGGATTGCTTGAACATGACATCTCAATGCTCAGTATGGATTGATGCGTGGTTTATGGTGATGGTTTGGTATGATGGATTGATGTTGGGCCTGAACGGGTGATAGGAATATGACGGGAGGAGCTTCTGGGCATGTAGCCCCGTTAGGGCAATTAAGGATTGAGCATTAGGTACCCTCCTCTCAAGTACTATACGTACGGCCACGTGTGGGAAATGGGACCACTTGGCTAAGTTCCTGCGCATGCATGACCATGGGTACCATGAGGTGCAAGTTTATGTTTTCTAAGGAGTGGCAGGGTGGACCATCTGTGGTGCGTCCTTATGCTTGGTAGGTTCCGGCCATGGACAAATCCACCATAGTTGATTAACCCCGATGCCTGGCAATTGCGGATTGGGGCAGTCGGCCAGTTAATTTGGGTTATCCCATGAGCATGCATGTACATCGAGAGGCCTCGGCATGGCTTGCTGTGTCATGTGGGTAAAGTCGTATACCTCTATAGAGTTATGAACTGTTCGAACAGCCGCATACAGGGTTAAGGACAAATATTGGCTTGGTTAAGCTGTCATTTATTAGCATGTGTGCGTGGGTTGAGTTGGATGGGTGTGGTAATGGATGGTCAATGTTCCGAGCACAGGGATGCTCGTGGTGGCTTTACAGAGTGGTTAGATCTTGAAGAAATGGATGATGATGCATATGGTAATATACCTTACTGGTCAATAGGCTTTTAACATGTTTTGTTCAAATGCTATTTATAACCTACTTTGGTTTAAGTCTTGCAAATGCTCTTTATGCTGAAAATTATCTTGCTAGCCATTCTCTGGATATATACCATGCATGGGCAAGGCTATAAGTACATCCTAGTGTTGAGTACCATGTACTCAATCAAGTGCTATTGTTTCATGTGATAGTGACCTCCCACTTGAGTACTACTTTCAAGTCGGGGACGACGACGGTAGCGGGCACGGTGCCGAGTTCTAGTTTCCAGTTGGTTGCCCTCAGGTTGGGAGGCATACCACGCTGGACTTTTTGCTTATAGATGATGACATGTCGTTGCTTTTGTGAAACAAACTATTTATTCTGCTGCATACAACTTGGAACTATGTTAAACCTACTTGTATGGACAGTAGTTCATACCCTTTTGTAAAATGAAGTTATGACCACCTGTCTATATGTTGTGCTATCGATCCAAATGAGGATATGATGAGGACATCCTCCACCAATACCCGCTGGCAAAGACGCAACGGCCCAGTTGGCCCAGTTTTAGTCGGGCGGCGACCGTGGAGCCTCTGAATAATCCCACCTCGCTTAACTTGGGAGGAGGAAGCCACCTTAAAAGGGAGAGCCACCCTTTCCCCATTGGACTAGTCTTTTGGGGCGATTGGGCCTCTCCCCGAGTGGGTGTGCTGAAGAACTGTTGGCATCCGGGCAACCTTAATTTGTTGGGCCTCGGCCAACCCCACCTGGGCCGGATGTATCATTTGGTATCAGAGTTAGGGCCCACTTTAAGGGGGTGGGAATGATGAGGACATCCTTCACCAATACCCGCTAGCAAAGACGCAACGGCCCAGTTGGCCCAGTTATAGTCGGGCGGCGACCGTGGAGCCTCTGAATAATCCCACCTCGCTTAACTTGGGAGGAGGAAGCCACCTTAAAAGGGAGAGCCACCCTTTCCCCATTGGACTAGTCTTTTGGGGCGATTGGGCGTCTCCCCGAGTGGGTGTGCTGAAGAACTGTTGGGGTCCGAGCAACCTTAATTTGTTGGGCCTCGGCCAACCCCACCTGGGCCGGATGTATCAACCTCGGCCCAACACTCTAAGACCTCCCCAAGCACCGCAGCAAGGTCGCATCAATCAAGTTAAGGCAGAAGAAGCCGCGGATACGCCGGACGTAGTTCTGTGTACGCTTTCTATCAACTCATGTCCAGTGTGGATAACATAGACCCCGGGTAACCACACGGAGGGCCTAAAAGACCACCCAACAGGAGTTGGACCAAGTCGGGTGGATGAGGACGGGTATCACTTGGACTCTAGAAGGCTTGCCCGGCAAGAAAAGACATAAAGATATAGGTCTATCCCTAATTAATAGGGAAGATACAATTGTAATCCTGGATAACTACGTATCAGGCTAGAGGATAGAGATAGGAATCCTACCTCGTAACCGACCAGGACTCTTTCTTATAACCCTGCTCCCCAGTATATAAGGCGGGCAGGGAGCTCCCTGGTTCGGCATCATCATCATCATCTCCAAACCAACCCAATATCCTCGCCTCATAACACAACTTGAAGTTGAGAACACAGCATACGAGAGATCTCCCGATCATCTTGTACACATATAACCATAAAATCCCAGAGCATAAGACTAGGGTATTACCTCTACCAATGAGGGTATCTTCTGCTACCATCGAGTTTAGATCCAGCGCATAACCCTATTTAAATTCATTGCCGACGATAACCCCCGGTTAAGCACCCGTCGACAGTTGGTGCGCCAGGTAGGTGAAGCGTCGAGATTAATCTCATCAAGTTCAATGGCATCAGTCATCGGAGTCGCCGTCATCTCCGCCCCTGGCTAGGCTTTCCTCTTCGGGAGCTGACCGCGTCATCAACGACATCGGTGACTCCACCTCTCAGATTCGGATCAGATCCAATCTGAGGGGAACTATAACAACACCTCCCGCTCGGGTTGGGGAAGGCCACGGCCATCTACTCATGAGTAGTACGCCAAGGGCTAAATTTCTGACTCGGATACGGCGACGGCTCGAAGACAGATTCTGGAAGCGATCTTGTTTCTTCAATTCCTGTTGATCAGAAAGGAATTTTGGGATGAGACTGGATGCGTTGGAAAGATAATTTCGTCAGCTTTTTGTGAAGCCAAGGAACGCCAAAAACGGAGTTTGGATGTGTTCCTTGTAAGGTAGACGGTGCGTTAAGGTCGCGAATCTCAGCAAGCTCGTAAAGCCCATCTGCGGAGGTTGCGGCATGCAGATAGGCCATGGTACACCTCCAAGTACATCAAGGATAAGAAAGGAGCTTCTCCAAACAATCGACGACCAACACTATTTCCGGACTCTGATTCGATCCAGTTTGAGGAGAACATCGATATCGCTTCGTCTGGACTCCCGTTCAGGTCGAGGAACGCCGCTGCCACCAACTCCCGAGTGTTATGCTGGGAGCTCAATTCTCGATTCGGATAAAAAGAGGACCTAACCAAGAAAAAGTTCAAGATGGTGGATGCCTTCAGCAGCAAACCACACGTATTTAACAACTAAGTTGCTCTTTTGGACTTGGACCAGATCCAATCTAAAAGAGCCTCGTCATCACTATAATTCACCTCCCGTTCGGGTTGGGGAACGTCGCCGACACCTACTCCCGAGTGGTGTGCCGCACTACTCTATTCCCAACTCGAATTCGGTGAGGACTTAATCAAGGACTTCAACAACACTTTCGCGGGTTTGGACATGATCCAATCTAGGGGAGGAATCGACATCACTTCGCTCAAGCGTCCTTTCAGGTTATGGAACGCCGCTGCTACTTATGCACGGATTGGTTCCCGAATTGGATACGGAGAAACTCAGACCGAAGATTCTCGGGTGGTTGTCACGACTACCACAACGATTAACAGATTTATCATTGTCTTCATCCTCGGCAAGGCTTTTCGCTTCTAAAGCATCGACTTCGTGACTGGCAAACTTCGGTAAGCTTGCGCTCTCGGACATTGACCAGATCAGATCTCAGGGCAACTTCAGCAACGACCGGCCCAGACTTCTCTTCAGGTTCAAGAAGCCACCACCACATACCAATGCGTAATGCGCCGGAGGCCTAAGGTTGCTCTTTTGGACTCGGGATTAGATCCGATCGAGGCCTTTCATCGACCTTTTTCAAGCTACACCAATCGTGTGGAGATCATTTACGACTACAGCCGACTTCACCGACCACGGGTGAGACCTCGGCGAGCATGTGCTATTCGATGCCGGCCACTGCGTGTGCTGCTTGGTGTTAATCGAGACTTGAACGACTACTTCCACTACTCGGCTACACGCCTACACCCGCGTCACGAGTGACCAAGTCTTCGGCTCGGTTGTACGCTATTGCACGCCACAAGCGCCTGGTACGGCTACACGCCTACGCCTCTAAGTTTACGGCTCGGCGACACGCTACTCGGTTACACGCCTACGCCCCCAAGTCTTCAGCTCGGTTGTACGCCATTGCGCGCCACGAGCGCCCGGTACGGCTACATGCCTACGCCCCCAAGCCTCCAGCTCGGCTGTACGCCATCGCGCGCCACGAGCATTAGGTACGGCTACACGCCTGCGCCACCAAATCTTCAGCTCGGCTGTACGCCATCGCGCGCCACGAGCGCCCGGTACGGCTACATGCCTACACATCCAAGTCTATGGCTCGGCGATATGCCACTCGGCTACACGCCTACACCCGCGCCACGAGTGTCGAAGCCTCCAGCTCAGCAGTACGCTATTGCGCGCCACAAGCGCCTAGTACGGTTACATGCCTACGCATCAAGTCTATGGCTCGGCGACATGCCTACGCCGATGCTACGAGTGTCCAAGTCTCCAGCTCGGCTGTACGCCATCGCACGCCACAAGCTCCCGGCACGGCTACATGCTTACGCATCCAAGTCTATGGCTCGGCGACACACCTACGCCCGCGCTATGAGCGCCGAAGTCTTCAGCTCGGTTGTACGCCATCATGCGTCACGAGCGCCCGGTACAGCTATATGACTACGCCTCCCAGTCTATAGCTTGGCGACACGCCACTCGGTTATATGCCTATGTGCACGCCACGAGCGCCCAAGTCTTAAGCTCGGCTGCACGCCATCGCGCGCCACGAGCGCTCGGTACGGCTACACGCCTACGACTCCAAGTCTACGGCTCGACGACACGCTCCTCGGCTACACGCCTACGCCCGACCACGAGCACCCAAGTCTTTAGCTCGGCTGTACGCCATCGCGCGCCATGAGCTCCGCCTGGTGCAGCTACACGCCTACGACTCCAAGTTTACGGCTCGGCGACACGCTCCTCGGCTACACGCCTACGCCCGAGGCCACGAGCTCCCAAGTCTTCAGCTCGGCTATACGCCATCGAGCGCCACGAGCGCTCGGCTACCCGACTACGCTTGTATCACAATCGCCCAAGTCTACGGCTCGGCTACATGCCTACGCCTATACGAGAGCTAAGTTCTCATTACCATAATATTTTCATATAAATCCAAGTTGTTTCTTGACTTGCTACTTAGTTGGTTTCCAACTAAGCAGTAAGTCGGGGGCTACATCCAATAGATGCACTTGCATGCACTTTTGTTTCTTTCTCCTAATGATTGCAAAGGAATCCGAGTACTATTCTGAGTAGTGAAGCTCTGAATCACGAACGGCGAACTCTAGTCACTCGATACGCGTGCCTGGCAAAAGAGCCATGAGCCAATTTTTGTCGCCCAGGGGCTAGACTAGTCGGGCAGAGTGCATAACAAAAGGAAGATTACTTGGAGTAACTAAAGATCAAAAAATGGAAAAGTAGCAAAAGTATAAAAATTAGCTAAAAAAGCAGTCGGATTTTACATCCATCTAAATGTTTTCATGATACTGCATAAATCCTGCATGTACATGTTACACGGGTCCATGATTTTTTACCTCATCAAGTACCTTTTACAACTCTGTCTACGAGTAAGAAGAACCTACGCAATGAGCGACAACTATGGCTTGGCAAGTGCCTAGCACGGCTACACGCTTATGCTTGCGTCTCGACCGTCCAAATCTATTGCTCGGCGAGCACCCGGCCTGGCTAGACGCCTACGCCCGCGCCTCAAGTGTTCAAGTCTATGGCACACCTATACGCCCACGCCAACTTCGGTACAGCTATACGTCTACGCCAACTTTGGTATTGCTATACGCTTACGCCTCTGGCCATAGGCCACCCTGCGCCCTGAGCGCTAACTGCGGCCTTCCAGCTGCGCGTCACAACCAGTGGCTACAAGCACAGCCGGGATAAGCCAAATTTTGACTTGGCACACCCCATGTCGGGTCGACTACCGGCAGAGCTACGAAAAATACTCATATCTTGGTATACCCCATGTTGGGTCACTAGTTGGTCACTGCATGTCAGGATCAGATACCAGTGATGTCGGGATTGAGTTTCGATGGTACGCTCCAGTTGGGGCCGACGCTGTACACTGCAATCCGGGAATGGATACCATACGGCCGAACTCTATCCTTAAGGTACGCCCTGTGGTGGGGCCACAAGCTGTATCCCTCTCTGGTCGGGTAAGGTACTGTTTGGCTGACAACAATGGTATGCCCCATGTTGGGACACTAGTTGTGTGCTGCACCAGTCGGATACAAGTATCATTGGGCCAAACCCTATCCAGATGGTATGCTCCATGTTGGGCCAATCGCTTTGCTCTGCGAGTATAGGTACTAGATGGTTAAAAACTACGGTATGCCCTCTGAGGCCACCAGCTGTATCCCACTCCGGTCGGGTACAGGTACTGCTTCGCTCTTCAGCCAAAACCGCAGTATGCCCTCAAGGCCACCAGCTGTATCCCACTCCAGTCGGGTATAGGTACCGCTTGGCTCTTCGGTCAAAACCAATGGTACGTCCCATGTTGGGTCACCAGCTGTACATCGCAAGACGAGTACAGGTACCACTTCATCAAAATCAAGGTGATGTGCCTTACAAAGAGCCGACCGTCAGAACTCCGACAACCCCGGGCTTGGCATCACTAACAAATCAAGGTGATGTGCCTTACAAGGATCTCTATGAGTCGTTCACAGTCTCCTCGCAGAGAACGGGCTGTAAACAGTCGGGAAGAAGCATCAACAATCTACAAGCACTTGGCATGAAGCATGACTCATTCAAGGTGCGGTAAAGAGGAGCAGCAACTCGACTATAAAACACTCGGGGCCCACATGGAAGGCCTAAAATACCACCCGACAGGGGATGGACCAAGTCGGGTGGATGAGGACAGGTACCACTCAGACTCTAGAAGACTTGCCCGGCAAGGAAAGACATAAAGATGGAAGTCTATCCCTAATTAATAGGGAAGATACAATTAATCCCGGATAGTATCTGGCTAGAGGATAGAGATAGGAATCCTACCTCGTAACCGACCAGTACTCTACCTTGTAACCTTGCACCCCACTATATAAGGCGGGCAGGGAGCTCCCTGGTTCGGCATCATCATCATCTCCATCTTCTTCTCCAAACTAATACAATACCCTCGCCTCATAACACAACTTGAGGTCAAGAACACAACATACGAGAGATCTCCCGATCATCTTGTACACATATACCCCATATAATCCCAGAGCACAGGACAAGGGTATTACCTCTACCGATGAGGGCCTGAACCTATATAAAAAAAAGACCCCCTGTTCTGTGCTACCATCGAGTTTGGATCTAGCGCATAACCCCATTTAAATTCATTGCCGATGATAACCCTCGGTTAAGCACCCGTCGACACCCAGCTACTGTTTTTTTATTCTGGTGCATCTCATTCTTTAATCAATGAGAAATTTGCTGCACATCATAAGTTCCCTATCCAAACTACGCATCCACCACTCCGCATCCATGCCCCGAGTGCAACATTTCGAGCTGATCAGACCTGCCGAGCAGCATCTGTTGAGATCCATGGAGTAGAATTCTTGGCCAATCTTGTCCTCATTGATATAGGAGACATTGATGTTATTCTAGGTATGGATTGGCTCTCCAAGAACAATGGGCAGATGATTGTGCACAAAATCTCTCTCTCTCTCTCTCTCTCACTAACTTTACTGGCTAATAAGTCGAGTTCCCAGCCATATCCAACAACACTCATCTATGTGCCCTAAAGGGTGATGTCCCTCTAGGTGTCAGTATCGTACCAGTGGTTTGTGACTACCCGGATGTCTTTCCTGAGGAACTTCCTGGAATGCCACCAAACCGAGAGGTTGAATTTGTCATTGAGTTGTTACCCGGAACAGTTCCTATATCCAAAAGTCCATATAGAATGCCTTCCAATGAGTTAGCCGAGTTGAAGAAACAACTCAAGGAGCTACAAGACAAGGGTTTCATTCGTCCGAGTTCCTCACCCTGGGGATGCTCGTCACTGCTTGTACAGAAAAAGGACAACAGTTTGTGGATGTCTGTTGACTACCGTCCGCTAAATGCTGTCACAATTAATAACAAGTACCCTCTCCCTAGAATAGATGATCTTTTTGATCAAATGTCCGGGGCCCGTATCTTCTCCAAGATTGATCTTAGATTAGGCTATCATCAAATCAAAATCATGTTAGAAGATATTCCTAATATTGTGTTCTCCACTCGGTATGGCTTATATGAGTATACCATCATGTCCTTTGGCCTAACCAACGCACCGGCGTACTTCATGAACTTCATGAATGCCATCTTCATGGAGTATCTCGATAAGTTCGTTATCATATTCCTAGATGACATCCTTATCATCTCTAAAACAGATGAAGAGCATGAAGAGCATCTTCGGCTTGTGTTGGGAAAGCTTCGTGAACACCATCTTTATGCCAAGTTCAGCAAGTGTGAATTTTGGCTAAAAGAGGTTTCTTTCCTGGGTCATATCATATCTGAGAGAGGCATAGCTGTTGACCCAAACAAGGTACGAGATGTACTGAATTGGAACCAGCCCACCAATGTCACCGAAATCCGGAGTTTCCTTGGTCTTGCCGATTACTATCGGCGTTTCATTGAAAACTTCTCCAAAATTGCTAAACCAATGACCGAACTACTCAAGAAGGACAAGAAATTTGAGTGGACGACAGAGTGTGAAAAGAGCTTTCAAAGCATAAAGGGTCACCAGACCACTGCTACTGTCCTTGTTCTACCTGACATTCATAAGAGTTTTGACATCAACTGTGATGCATCCCATCTTGGTCTTGGCTGCGTTCTTATGCAAGATGGCAAGGTCGTAGCTTATGTGTCGGCACCCAATTTGCAAGATCGGATTCCACCTGCGTAAACACGTACTAGTCCCAAGGATCATGGCTAGTACACACAGATATACAGAAACGGAACATTGCCAACGATCTGATTATTACAAGCAGGAACATAGTCCAGTATAAACACATACAACGGCTCACAGGCCGCAATTCAGAGTACACGGAGATACAGGCCTAATACAATATCTAGAAACTTATCCATCCCACAGACACGAGGGCTGTAGGAAGCGCAACCCTAGTCTTCAAAGTCTTCCTCGGAAAACGCCTCCTCGTCGTAATCCGGGTCCTCCTCCTCGGACGGCGGGCCATACTCGGATGGACCAGCTGTTGAAATTTTAAAAAGAGAGGGGAGAAAAACGAGGGTGAGTACAAATTGTACTCGCAAGTCGGGAAGTATGCAAATGTGGCTCGGTACAAAGAGAGCTTAGGATATTTTGTGGAAATGCATTTGTTTAGCCTAGTTTTGGCAAAGCAATTTGGAAACAATAACTCTTAACATTTTCTTTGGGCTCTTCCCAAACGGTACTCACCACTTGGCCTCAGTGCCATAGCGAGAATAAAATCCTTTGTCATTTTCCTTTCTCAAAACGGTTAGGTCCATTCCGCGCGACACTTTCCGGTAGGCCAACCCCAATCCAGAATGTAGCCGGTGGCACCTAACTCAAATGAAATCTTTCTCAAATCCTTTACTCATCTCAAATCTTTTGTTTAAAACCCTTTTCTAAATTGGTTTTTAATAATGAATAACTACCATATGATCAGTCCCTTCGCACGCTCGTAACCGCGAGCACGGCTATCATGACAGTTTTAACTCTGCAGAGTGGGTACGCCTTACCCTCGAGAGGCTACGCACCCAGACGTTGTTTCTCCACAAGACCGCCAACCACGAGGGCCAAGATCGGGCCCGTCCTATACCAGGGCTCGAGGTCGTACTGTTATGGCTTAGTTCATAGGATCATAGGATGAGCAATCCTTAGACTAGGAGAGAGTTGATATTTTAGTCCATTTTTCAAAACGGTGCCACACTGCACCAACCGACAAAATATCTCTCCCTAGTCGGAAGGCTTTTGGGGTAAGAGGAAAATCATTTCCTACTGAGCATCACCTTTGATGCGCTATCTTTAAATCACCCTTTTCCTAAACATTTCTCAACAACATTCTCCTTTCACACAAATGATTGAATCATTCCGCATAAAAGATTTTTAAGCATTTATTCTACCACAACGAGGTATTTAAATATGAGCAATCCATATCTTTAGCCTTAGGTTTAATCCTACCATATTTCTTACCTTACTATTCGGCATGATATCTAAGTCTAGTAAATACGGCATTTATCATTTTAAACTAGCATGCACTTTTTCAAGTCTAGCAAATCTTTTCTAAATAACCGAAAATGGCTTCACAATATGATCGAAGGGGGACTTGCGTTGATCGGTTCCGGGGTAAACGAAGGGAACGTCGTCGATCGGGTCTTCGGGGGCTTGACTTCCTAAACGCGCACACGCATATGCAAAGCAATACAACAATCGTCAATAAACTATTTTTGATGCAAATGCTTTTTAAGAAAATGCAGTAAAACAAAAATATGCTCACATGAAATGATGCACTTCTCAAGCTATTTATTTAACTAATATGCAATACTATAAAGATGGTATGACAATAAATATTTCCTAGGGTCCAGAAGCTCTTAAGGTGTTTTCAAAAATTTTTACCTAATTTTAATAGCACAGCAGCTATTTTAAAATAAATATTTTAGGATATCACAAATGTTTTAAACAGAAATCAAAAGAAAAGAATTAAAGTAAAGAGGCCTCTCGATACTGGGCCGTCTCGGCCGGGCGGTCCAATCCGGAGCGAGGCTTGGCACCGCGCGGGCGAGCGAGGCGGCTGCACGCGTCCTGACGGGTGGACCGTCCCCCTCAGTCCCACCTGTCGGCACCTTCCGCAACAGCAAAGGGGAAATAGGGGAGCGCCCCGGCGGCGGCGACGACGCACACGACGGCGACGACTCCGGTCACCGGAAGGCGATTGGGCGTGCGGGAAACAAGACACGAGCAAGGCGAATACAATGGGAGTTTAAACACCCCGAGAGGTGGATGCGGCAGGCGGCGCGGCGATCCGCGGCGGTGATGACCCATGGACCACACGGCGCCGGCGAGGCGATTAACCAGCGCCCAATCCCTCCGGCCGATAATGGACGGAGATGCTACCTTCGAGCTCGTCGGGACGAAGGAGATGGCAGGGCGAGGAGATCGCGGCGGCGGCGGCGTGAGCTCCGGCTCGGGCAAAAGACACGGCGGTGGCGCGCAACAAAAGGCAAAAGGGTAGCAGTGCCCTTTTATAGGCACGCTTCACCCGGGCGTTTTAACGCGGCGCGCGAGGTGGCAATCGCCGGCGCCAATTCCGGCCGATGGCGTGACGGCATCGCGCTTGGATGTGGTGGTACCGAGGCGGTTTGGCCGGCGACAAGACTCGAGAGGCAGAGAGGTAGAGGGTATGGAGGGGATAGAGACGAACGACCGCCTGGAGAGACGAGCCAACGAGGCTGCGAAAGAGAGGCGGGATAGAGGCGCTGACGGCGCGGGCCCACTTGTCAGCGAACCGGCCGAGAGAGTAAAAGGGGCGCGGCTGGCACAGGGCATTGGGCCGAGGAGCGGCCCAGCTAGGAGGAGGAAAGCCTGCGGGAGGAGGCTGCTGCAGGATTTGGGCCGGGCGACGCCGAGCGGCCCAAGCAGAAAAACAAAAGGGGAAGGGAAAGGGGGAAAAGAAAAAGGCACGGGCCGGGAGAGAATAAAACCTTTTTGAATTTTCCTGGTTTCCAAATAATTCCATTTTCAAATATTCCTTTTTTAAACACCACATTACTTAGGAAACATAATTTGTCTTTTTTTTCCAAAATTACTAACACACTTCCAAATAGTTCATCTTGATAATGACCTTAAGGAAATATTATAAATTAAACAAAATTCCATATTTTTCTACCAAAGATAAAAATTTGGGAAATTTAAATCAATCTTTTAATTTAAATACAATGCATGCAATGATGATGCCATGATGCAATATAAATAAATGATTTAACGTTTTAAACCCTGCATTTTAAGAAATTATTAACGTGCCAAATTGGTTTTAAAATTTGGGATGTTACATTATGCATCAAGACAATTGCAACCTCATGAGCTAAATTATCCTACTCATGACCACGAGCTTGCAGCTATTGCGCATGCTCTAAAAGATGCGCTCACGGGTTCCCGATCTTCCGGTGAGAGGGATAACTTCGATTTGGACGGAGGATGACTTTGACGATCCGGCTACGAACCACGCAAGGATAAGCGCCCGCAATCGCTAAACCACACTCCTGATTGTTATCAACCGTGCCAAAGCCCGGATGACCTGACCACGAAGGTCTATCCTTGCAAGCAACGAAGAACTCGCAAGAACAAGGATAAAGCATACACTCGAACCGAGGTTCGAAGCTCGAATCGATAGGTCAACCGACACTAGGGATTTCGAGAGTGTTTCTCCAATCTGAAGACAACAACAAATGAACAAAACCTATCGAGAAAAGGGAGAGGGTTGTCCTATATATAGAGCAGGAGATGACTCTTGGAGATGCACTCACGCAGCAGGAATACATGGGGACTCAGCCCAAATTAATGGTGACACAGCACCCAAGGAGAGCAAAAGACTAGTTCTGTTCGCGGGATGTTTTTGACTGCTGCGGCCAGCTCACTTGGAATTTGATGGTGAGGATGGATCCGTTGGAAAGATGGCGAAGTTATCTTTCCAATGAGTGCTCACACGTTCCAATCGGAGTCCGTTTGCATTCTCTAGGCCGTTTTAATTCAGACTGGTCATTGATGGCCGAGTGGAATCCTTTGCATTCCCACCATACTTCATTGCCTTGATTGGTGTTAATGCCTTGTACCTGGTGCTTGTTGAAGTTCCTATGCATAATATTGTTATTAGGTAGCAATCTATTCTTCAAAATGTAATTATTTAACCCAAGAAACGAGTTTACGATAATTGACTTGCAGCAAGACTGTCTCATGTTTTTGGTCCTTGCATGATGATCAAAGGTCGCGGGTAACTTGGAACGACTTTGGTTACTGATCCCATGGGTGTAACCGACGTAGTGATGTCCTCATCATCCTCCTCTTCTTTATTTGGAGTCGTCCTCGACTCTAGTTGATCTTCTATTACATAGTATGACGTGAAATCTTGATGTGCTTCGGGGACGAACTAGATTCCGAATAAGGAACACTTCCACATATGCATTGGTGCCATGATCTTCTCATTCTTCCCATCTTTACGAATAGACGTCCTCATCTTTTGGCAATCTGCAAAGGTGCTCGAGAAAAAGAACAATGTGTACGCGTGGTATATATAGGCATCAATTGTTTTGTCATTCTCGCTTTCAATATGGAAACAATTTTGTAATGTTTGTCCTATAAACCATTCCTTCTCATCATTTCAAGCGTGATTGAATGAAAGTTATCCTCAACTTTGCTAAACATTGTATCAACTTGTTTGGATGAGAACATGATTTATTTGAGCCATGCAGATTTTTAACAAGTGATTTACATGTGACATATGAGCAAATGAATGGAGATCTCTTTTTAAAACAGTCATCATCAAACAATTCCTTTGTCCGCGAGCTACCACAATACGACACAATGGATGGCGTGTTGCAATAATTTAATTTTAAATCAGCAAGCAAATCGGTTGTGATAAACATTTGACATATATGACATGTGGTGTCCAGACCATAATCTCCAATCAAGTAAAATTTGCAAGTACCATCTAGTGATTTGAATTTAGAAATTTCAGCTATCTTATCAATCACACTAGACAATGCTTTAGGTTCATCAAATAGCACATAGCACAAAGTTTTATCTTGAAATGCCTTCCAAAGAACTTTGTCGTGAGTAATCAATTCAATATTTTGCAAATCAAATGTATTAAATTTAGCACAAGATATTTTTCTTTCAGCACAAGTGTTGTTGCAAGAACTCACCTCTTCTTCGTGAATGACTATCGATTCAACACCAATATTACCTTCAATGTTCTTCTCAGATGATGTAGGTGTTGTAACAGGTGTTTCTTTGGCAACCATAGTAATCTCATCACAATTCTCTTGAACTGGTGTAAATTGTGCTGCACTCAATGTTTCATCAACAAGTATGTTGCGATGTATCTTATTTCCATTAGACCATGGTCCATCAATGGCGCAAGTGCTATCAACCATGATCTTGTTAATGGGAATGGAATGTGCAATCTCATCTAACACCGTGGTCGAAGGGAATGTCCCATGCTCGACCATATCAACTTCGATCTCTTCATTCTTTTCAAGCTCCTGCAAAAGGTTAGTCGAAAAAGGAGACACAAGAGCATACAAATTGTCCATTGAATTATCTTTTTCTGCGCAAATTACTTCAAAACATTTAGAAACCTCTTTCTTTCTAGCATCAAGCATTTTAATTTCTTCCAAAATGTGATTTTCAGCTTTGCAAGCAAGCTTAACCAAATGAGAGAGTGAGTTATAAATTTTATTAACAAGAATGTTCTGGATTTCTTGATTAAGCCCTCTCAAAAACCGAAGTTCAAGAGCTTCTTCAAGATTCATCTAAACCACAACGCAACAAATGATTTTGCAATTGTCCAAAGTAATCCTTAACACTTTTGTTGCCTTGTTTCAAACGTTGAAGTTTAGTGTATAAAAATCAGCATGGTAATCAGAACATACATATCTCTCATAAGTCGCTTCATGGCATTCCAGTCATGAGGTTGTCCCTCTTTTCTAGTATTCCACCATATTAACGTAAATCCATTTAGCACACTAGTGGCAGCCTTAATCTTTTGTTTTTCAGACAAGTCATATTTTCTAAATTCATTGTCAACCGCAATTTCCCAATCAATGTACGCTTTAGGATCATATGTAATACCGAGAGGAGGCAAGATACACTTCAGATTACCTTGTTCATGAGTTGGAGATGGCGCATCGTTCTTATTGGTCCTGCTAGCCTTCCTTTCAAGATGATGAGAGCCCTCATGAAAGTTGTCATCCAATTCTCGCTTGATCGATGTATTTTGTTTGTTGTCGCCACCGTGATCATTCTTCCATTCTCACGATATTGCTTGGAACCATTATGTCCATAAAACCCTGCCATGGTTAGTAGCAAACAAGGATAGCACACAAAAATATGTGAAACCCTATCAACTACTAGGTGCTGGAAATATTGAGGGTCACATCTCGCAAGCTCTTACCAAGTTCTTACCAATTCTTACAAATGCAGCAAGTAGTTCAACCGTGGCTGGTTCGTGATAAACCAATCTTATGTCTGAGTAAAGCGATTGCAAGGCTATCACCTGTATGGTTAGTAGAAAGTGGAGCTTGGACAGGTTTTATATGAGTAGCAATGGAAACAATCAGCTAATTTTAAATTTGCCCAATTTGAATAAGTGTTCAAACTAGCACATAGCCTATGTTGCTGATCAAACAAAGATGTATAATAGGCTTAAGCAAGTGTGTAGAGATGACAACAAGTGCTAGACACTCAGCAAGTCACGAATTTACACTATGGAACAGGAAAACACAAATTTGAACCAACTTCTAGTTTTCTGTTTTTTTCAGTCCACAAGACAGCAGGTTGGTATTTTGGCCGTAACTCTTTGTCAGGTGCCTCTATGCTTATGAACTTTTTTACACTTCTTCCTGATGACGTTTTCAACAACTTTTGTTTTGGACGAACTTTCTGAAAACGAACAGAGAAATTCGCACAAAATTCACAAGTGGACTGATCTACAGATTTCAGGACAGCAACAAGGTCTGAATCAAACATCCATTACTCCTTGGTTCTTTCATGTATGGGGTTGAAAATTGGCAGGATGATAGAAGAACAAGTATGGGATCTTCTCCTTTTGGTTTCACTCAAAAAGGATAAGGGAGCTGGGAGATATGTCATTTTTAGGGGCAGCTGCAGAAATGGGAAATTTCTGGGCGAGATTGGTCTTTTTGTTTTTGGGTGTTATAGGTGGAATTTGGGGTGGGGAGATGAACAAGAAGATGAACAGCAACAAGACAACACTAAGACGAACACAAACTCAAATTAAGAAACTGAAATAACTGATTGAAAAGGCACAAAGGGGCTTGGACAGCGGGTAAACAATCTTTTGTAGGGCAAATTTTCTGTACTATAGGAAGAACACACACAACTAAACAAGATACAAACTCACCGGTCAACTGTCGCTCGATACCAAATGATGCGCTCACGGGTTCCCGATCTTCCGTGAGAGGATAACTTCGATTTGGACGGAGGATGACTTTGACGATCCGCTACGAACCACGCAAGGATAAGCGCCGCAATCGCTAAACCACACTCCTGATTGTTATCAACCGTGCAAAGCCGGATGACCTGACCACGAAGGTCTATCCTTGCAAGCAACCGAAGAACTCGCAAGAACAAGGATAAAGCATACACTGAACCGAGGTTCTGAAGCTCGAATCGATAGGTCAACCGACACTAGGGATTTCGAGTGTTTCTCCAATCTGAAGACAACAACAAATGAACAAAACCTATCGAGAAAAGGAGAGGGTTGTCCTATATATAGAGCAGGAGATGACTCTTGGAGATGCACTCACGCAGCAGGAATACATGGGGACTCAGCCCAAATTAATGGTGACACAGCACCCAAGGAGAGCAAAAGACTAGTTCTGTTCGGGATGTTTTTGACTGCTGCGCCAGCTCACTTGGAATTTGATGGTGAGGATGGATCCGTTGGAAAGATGGCGAAGTTATCTTTCCAATGAGTGCTCACACGTTCAATCGGAGTCCGTTTGCATTCTCTAGGCCGTTTTTAATTCAGACTGGTCATTGATGGCCGAGTGGAATCCCTTTGCATTCCCACCATACTTCATTGCCTTGATTGGTGTTAATGCCTTGTACCTGGTGCTTGTTGAAGTTCCTATGCATAATATTGTTATTAGGTAGCAATCTATTCTTCAAAATGTAATTATTTAACCCAAGAAACGAGTTTACCTGATAATTGACTTGCCGCGCACTGTCTCATGTTTTTGGTCCTTGCATGATGATCAAAGGTCGCGGGTAACTTGGAACGACTTTGGTCACTGATCCCATGGGTGTAACCGACGTAGTGATGTCCTCATCACTAAAAATATGGCGCCATTTCCTAATCGGGAAGCACTGTGAGGTCTACACTGATCACAAGAGCCTTAAGTACATCTTTACCCAGTCGGATCTGAATGGAAGGCAAAGGACATGGCTCGAGTTGATCAAAGACTATGATCTTGGATTCCATTACTATCCAGGCAAAACCTATGTGGTTGTCGACACTCTAAGTCGGAAATCATGATGCAATTGCATCACGGTCAAGCCTGAATCCGATACACCCTATTCCGAATTGGAGAAACTCAGCTTGGAAGTAGTTCTCCAATGATATCTTGCCACCATAGAAATCAAACCTGACCTCATTGATTAGATCAAGGAAACCCAAAAGAAGGATAAAGGCATAGCATACATCCGGGCCAACATGAAGAAGGGCAAAGCCAATTGTTTCTTTGAAGATGCAGAAGGTGTCCTCTGGTATGGAAACCGACTGGTAGTGCCCAACAACAAAGGGTTGAAAGCATCTATCCTGAGTGAAGCTCATCACTCTCCATTATCTATCCATCCCAAAGGAACCAAGATGTACCAAGATCTGAGGCAGAGATTCTGGTGGACTCTTATGAAGAGGGAAGTTGCCCAGTATGTTGTCGAGTGTGACATATGCCAATGAGTAAAGGCCGATCACCTTAGGCTGGTGGGCACTCTCCAACCGCTGCCCATACCCAAGTGGAAATGGGATGAGGTTGGCATGGATTTCATCACCGGTCTTCCCAAAACACAGAAGGGTTTTGACTCTATCTAGGTGATCATCGATCGGTTAAGCAAATCTGCTCACTTTCTTCCTGTGAAAGCTATCTATCGTCTCAAGGACCTAGCTGAACTGTATATAGATCGTATTGTCTCTCTCCATGGAGTTCCTAAGGTAATTGTTTCGGACCGAGGCCCACAATTCACCTCACACTTTTGGGAGTGCTTTCACCGGGCAATGGGAACACAACTATTCTTCAGTACCGCTTATCACCGCCAAACCGTTGGCCAAACGGAGAGAACCAACTACGTTCTTGAGTATATGCTCCGGGCGTGTATTCTTTCTTATGGCAAGAATTGGGAGAAGTGCTTGCCATTTGCTGATTCTCCTAAAACAATAGCTACCAATCCAGCCTTCAAATGTCTCCGTTTGAAGCTATTTATGGGAGAAAATGTAGGACTCCCTTGAACTGGTCTGAGGCCAGAGAGCGCCCATTCTATGGTCTTGACATGGTGTTGACACGAAAAGTTAGCTTCTCGCGAACACACGTGCCGAAGCGTCAACTCTGGGGTTGTGTCGCAACAGGAAAACCAAGCGTGCCAGTCAATTTGACCTGTAAATTGACAAGGGGAAATCATCAGTAATATAGCCCTAATCGGCTTTTAAATAGCCAGATCAGGTTCTCTATAATCGGCTTTAAACATATCCGATTATAGAGAACCTGATCTGGCTATTTAAAAGCTGATTAGGACTATATTACTGATGATTTCCCCTTGTCAATTTACAGGTCAAATTGACTGGCACGCTTGGTTTTCCTGTTGCGACACAACCCCAGAGTTGACGCTTCGGCACGTGTGTTCGCAAGAAGCTAACTTTTCGTGTCAACATACTTTTTAGCACGCCCGGTGGGACCAAGATCAAAACCGACAAGATGACGCGCACCGATACCGAAGCGGCCCTGGAGGCGCTCAACCACGCCGCTGAGGCGGTGACGTTTGACGAATTGAGCCCGGATCAAAAGAAGGAAGTTGAAGATAGGCTCGCAGAAATTCATGAAGAAAACAAGAAGAGAATGCTCACTGGATATCGGAAGACGCGCAGTGGCCAAGTTACGAAGACTTCCATCGGAGATCCATTGCTCACGGGCGATTTTTCCGAAGTTATTAGAGATCAGATCAACAGCTCTGTTTACCGATCGATGCTTGATCAATCATCGGTTCTAGGGCGAATCGTCCGAGAAGGGCAAATGTCAGTTTCATAACATGATGATCGGGCAAACCCACCGATGAATCGGAATATTCATTGGGGCGAATCCAGGGCCAAGATATCAGTTTATACCCAGCCAGGGGCCTCAAACGCCGGGTCTTCCCAATTGACTCCCCCACTGGTTATTAATCCAACTCCGATTCAGACGGTACCCAATCATCAGGCTATGGTTGCTATCCCGGATCCGACCTATCAGCCGATGAATCGTGGGGCGAACGAGAGCCTAGAAGAGATGACAAAGAACCTGGTCTACAACATGATGAAACAATGCGGGTTCAACACTCCTAAGATTGCGCCTCACTATACTATGCCGTATCCATCGGCTTTCAATGAGACGGAATACCCCCACAAGTATCGAGTTCCCGATTTCGCTAATGCCAAATTTAGCGGGAGTGATCACACCTCTACGCGCGAACATATTGCTAGGTTTCTTGCGCTTTGCGGGGAGGCTGCATCCAAGGACACTCTCAAATGCCGATTATTCCCGCTGTCGCTATCGGGATCGGCTTTTAACTGGTTCACATCGTTACCTCCAAACAGCGTCACTTCGTGGCCAGATTTAGAGAAGAAGTTTCATGAGTATTTCTATTCTGGAGAGAACGAAGCGAGAATCACTGATATCATGATGATTAAGCAGAAATTTGGTGAATCGGTGAATGATTATTTGCGTCGGTTTAGGGAGGTGAGAAACCGATGCTACAGCCTTTCACTGCCCGATAACGAACTGGCAGAATTGGCTTTCAAGGGTTTATTACCTGTTAATCAAAAGAAGGTGGGCAACCAGGAGTTTGCTGATATCTCACATTTAGCCCATAAAATTGATGAGCACATTGCTACATCGGATACACCCATGGGATCAATGACCAAAGTCCTTCCAAGTGACCCGCGACCTTTGATCTTCATGCAAGGGCAAAACACACGAGCCAGTGCGCGACAAGTTAATTATCAGGTAAACTCGTTTCTTTGGTTAAATAATTATAATTATGAGAATAGACCGCTGCCTAATAATATTCTTATACTTAGGAACATGGGCATGCACCAGCTTGGAGGCATTAAATCACCAACAAGAGCAATAGAGCATAGTGGGAATGCAAAGTGATTCCACTCGGCCATCAATGACCAGTCTGAATTAAAACGGCCTAGAGAATGCAAACGGACTCCGATTGGAACGTGTGAGCACTCATTGGAAACATAACTTCGCCATCTTTCCAACGGATCCAACCTCACCTTCAAATTCCTACTGAGCTGGACACAGGAGTCAAAAGAAATCGACGGACAGCCAGCAAACAATCTCTTCGGGTGCTGCACCAACTTTAAATGCATCTTGAGTCCCCATGTAACTAGTGCTGCATGTTGGCTTCTCCAAACCAGCAACTCTCCTCTATATAAGGCGTGTTCCTCTGAGTTCTTAGATAGGTTTTGTTCATTTGTTGTTGTCTTCCAGATTGGAGAAACACTCTCGAAATCCCTAGTGTCGGTTGACCTATCGATTCCGAGCTTCAGAACCTCAGTTCGAGTGTGTGCTTTATCCTTGTTCTTGCGAGTTCTTCGATTGCTTGCAAGGATAGACCTTCGTGGTCAGGTCATCCGGCTTTGCACGGTTGATAACAATCAGGAGTGTGGTTTAGCGATTGCGGCGCTTATCCTTGCGTGGTTCGTGAGCGGATCGTCAAAGTCATCCTCCGCCCAAATCGAAGTTATCCTCTCACCGGAAGATCGGGAACCCGTGAGCGCATCATTTGGTATCAGAGCGACGGTTGACCGGTGAGTTTGTATCTTGTTTAGTTGTGTGTGTTCTTCCTATAGTACAGAAAATTTGCCCTACAAAAAGATTGTTTACCCGCTGTCCAAGCCCCTTTGTGCCTTTTCAATCAGTTATTTCAGTTTCTTAATTTGAGTTTGTGTTCGTCTTAGTGTTGTCTTGTTGCTGTTCATCTTCTTGTTCATCTTCCCACCCCAAATTCCACCTATAACACCCAAAAACAAAAAGACCAATCTCGCCCAGAAATTTCCCATTTCTGCAGCTGCCCCTAAAAACGCCATATGTCCCAGCTCCCTTATCCTTTTTGAGTGAAACCAAAAGGAGAAGATCCCATACTTGTTCTTCTATCATCCTGCCAATTTTCAACCCCATACATGAAAGAACCAAGGAGTAATGGATGTTTGATTCAGACCTTGTTGCTGTCCTGATATCTGTAGATCAGTCCACTTGTGAATTTTGTGCGAATTTCTCTGTTCGTTTTCAGAAAGTTCGTCCAAAACAAAAGTTGTTGAAAACGTCGTCAGGAAGAAGTGTAAAAAATTTCATAAGCATAGAGGCACCTGAAAAGAGTTACGGCCAAAATACCAACCTGCTGTCTTGTGGACTAAAAAAAAACAGAAAACGAGAAGTTGGTTCAAAATTGTGTTTCCTTGCCATAGAGCAAATCCGTGGCTTGCTGAGTGTCTATCACTTGTTGTCATCTCCTCATACTTGCTTGAGCCTATTATTCATCTTTGTTTGATCAGCAACATAGGCCATTTGCTAGTTTGAACACTTATTCAATTTGTGCAAATCTGAAATTAGCTGATTGTTTCCATTGCTACTCATACATAGCCTATCCAAGCTCCACTTCCACACTAACCATACAGGTGATAGCCTTGCAATCGCTTTACTCACACTTGAGATCGGTTTATCACGAACCAGCCGCCGTTGAACCACTTGTTGCATTTGTAAGAATTGGTAAGAACTTGGTAAGAGCTTGAGAGATGTGACCCTCAATATTTCCAGCACCTAGTAGTTGATAGGGTTTCACATATTATTATGTGCTATCCTTGTTTGCTACTAACCATGGCAGGGTTTCATGGAGATAATGGTTTCAAGCAATATCAGAAGAATGGAGTGATCTTCACTGCTGGCGATAAGCAACGACGAACATCGAACATGCTAGATTTGGACTGCACTTTGCATGAGAGCTCTCCTCATGTTCGAAGGAAGATTTGTCAAATCAACAAGAATGATGCACCATCTCCAAATATTGAACAAGGTAATCTGAAGTGTACCTTGCCTACTCTCAGTATTACGTACGATCCAAAAGCATACATTGATTGGGAAATTGTGGTTGACAACGAATTTAGAAAATATGACTTGTCTGAAAAACAAAAGATTAAGGCTGCCACTAGTGTGCTAAATGGATTTACGTTAATATGGTGGAATACTAGAAAAGAGGGACAACCTCATAGCTGGAATGCCATGAAAAGAATTATGAGAGATATGTTTGTTCCTGATTACCATGCTGATTTCTTGAACACTAGACTCCAACGCTTAAAACAAGGCAATAAAAGTGTTAAGGATTACTTTGGACAATTGCAAAATCATTTGTTGCGTTGTGGTTTAGATGAATGCTGAAGAAGCTACTGAACTTCGGTTTTGAGAGGGCTTAATCAAGAAATCCAGGACATTCTTGTTAATAAAAACTATAACTCGCTCTCTCATTTGGTTAAGCTTGCATGTAAAGCTGAAAATCACATTTTGGAAGAAAAGAAAATGCTTGATGCTAGGAAGGAAGAAAAGAAACATGAATTACATGATTTAATAGAAGAGATTTCTAAATTTTATGAAGTAATTTGTGCAGAAGAAGATAATTCAATGGACAATTTGCATGCTCTTGCGTATCCTTCTTCGACTAACCTTTGCAGAGGTTGAAAAAAATGAAGAGATCGAAGTTGATATGGTCGAGCATGGGACTTTCCCTTCGACCATGATGCTTGATGTGGTTATACCTCTGATATCCACATCCCATGCTCAAAACGTGGTTGATGGCAATTGCGCCAATGCTGGCCCACAATCCATTGCAACTGAGCCATGTAATCGTGCATTTGATGATGTCAATTTAAATGTTGAACCACCTCCACTACTTGAAGAAAATGATGGCAAGTTAATTTCGCATGAAGAAGAACTACTTGCAACACCTAAAATATCTGAGAAGAACAATAAAGGTAATAATGGTGTTGAATCGGTAGTCATCCATCAAGAAGTGGTGAGTTCTTGCAACAACACTTGTGCTAAAAGTAAAATATCGTTCTCTAAATTTAATATTCCTGATTTGCATAATGTTGAATTGATTACTTGTGACAAAAATCTTAACGAAGCATTTCAAGATAAATCTTTGGGCTATGTGCTATTTGATAAACCTATTAAACTGTCTTGTATGATTGACAAGGTTGCTGAAATTTCTAATTCCAAAACACTAGATGGCACTTGCAAATTTTATTTGAGTGGAGATTATGGTGTGCACAACACATTTCAAGTTCACAAATATTTATCACAACCGATTTGCTTGCTGATTTGAGGTTGAATTCTTACAACACGCCATCCATTGTGTCATATGGTGGTAGCTCGCACAGAAAGAAATTATTTGATGATCCCTGTTTTGAAAAGAGATCTCCATTCGTTTGCTCATATGTCACATGTGAATCACTTATTAAAAATTTGCATGGCCCAAATAAAACATGTTTCCTTTCAAACAACTTGACACAATGTTTAGTAAAGTCGAGGACTACTTTCATTCAATCACGCCGAAATGATGAGAAGGAATGGTTTCTGGGAAAATCATCACATAATTGTTTCCATATTGAAAGCGAGAATGGCAAAACAATTGATGCATACATATACCACGCGTACACGTTGTTCTTTCTCTTGAGTACCTTTGCAGATTGTCAAAAGATGAGTACGTGTATTCGTAAAGGGAAGAATGAGAAGACCATGGCACCAACACATATGTGGAAGTGTTTCTTCTTCTGGAATCCAGTTCGTCCCCCAGAAGCACATCAATATTTCACGTCATACTTTGTAATAGAAGATCAACTAGAGTCGAGGACGACTCCAAAAAAAGAAGAGGAGAATGATGAGCACATTGCTACATCGGATACACCCATGGGATCAATGACCAAAGTCCTTCCAAGTGACCCGCGACCTTTGATCTTCATGCAAGGGCAAAACACACGAGCCAGTCTTGCGACAAGTTAATTATCGTAAAACTCGTTTCTTTGGTTAAATAATTATAATTATGAGAATAGACCGCTGCCTAATAATATTCTTATACTTAGGAACATGGGCATGCACCAGCTTGGAGGCATTAAATCACCAACAAGAGCAATAGAGCATAGTGGGAATGCAAAGTGATTCCACTCGGCCAGAAATGACCAGTCTGAATTAAAACGGCCTAGAGAATGCAAACGGACTCCGATTGAACGTGTGAGCACTCATTGGAAACATAACTTCGCCATCTTTCCAACGGATCCAACCTCACCTTCAAATTCCTACTGAGCTGGACACAGGAGTCAAAAGAAATCGACGGACAGCCAGCAAACAATCTCTTCGGGTGCTGCACCAACTTTAAATGCATCTTGAGTCCCCATGTAACTAGTGCTGCATGTTGGCTTCTCCAAACCAGCAACTCTCCTCTATATAAGGCGTGTTCCTCTGAGTTCTTAGATAGGTTTTGTTCATTTGTTGTTGTCTTCCAGATTGGAGAAACACTCTCGAAATCCCTAGTGTCGGTTGACCTATCGATTCCGAGCTTGTAACCTCGATTCGAGTGTGTGCTTTATCCTTGTTCTTGCGAGTTCTTCGATTGCTTGCAAGGATAGACCTTCGTGGTCAGGTCATCCGGCTTTGCACGGTTGATAACAATCAGGAGTGTGGTTTAGCGATTGCGGCGCTTATCCTTGCGTGGTTCGTAGCCGGATCGTCAAAGTCATCCTCCGCCCAAATCGAAGTTATCCTCTCACCGAAAGATCGGGAACCCGTGAGCGCATCAAAAATCGCGCTGTATGAAAGCCGATTCTCCGATAACTCTTACCCAGGCCAGAAGGAGTATCGGAATAATAACAGCAATTATAAGGGTAAAGATAAAGCCGTCAATATCGTTGAAACAGATGATGTTGAGGATTCTGATAGCTCTGACACTGAAGAGGTTGGGGCTTATATTGCTGAATGGGTGAACAACAAAAAGGAATTTGAGCTTGGATGGATCAAGCCAAAAGGACCTGAGAAGGGTAAATATTCCTTTGATACATCCAAATGTGATCGAATTTTCGATCATTTGTTACAAGAAAAACAGATTCGGCTTAAACAAGGGCATGTTATTCCCCCACTTGAAGAGCTGAAAAAGCGCAAATATTGCAAGTGGCACAACTCTTACTCGCACGCCACCAATGAATGCAATGTGTTTAAGCAAGTGGTGCAGAAGGCAATAGAGAATGGACAACTGCGATATCAAGGCAAAAATTCGCAAATCGATACAGAGCCGTTCCCTGTCGGTTTTGTTGGCATGGTCGACGCCAAGAGAAAAGCCGATAATCCCGAGTGTTCCAATCGGTTCAAAGTGCTGGTCGGCGACAAAAGGATCGTGGTAGAAGAGAGGCCAAAACTACAATTCCGATCATCAAGCCGATATGGTGGGAGAGCTGGTGAGTGGCGCGAAGTGAAACGCGAGCGTAATTATAATCCGGTTTCTGCGCCAAGGCCAAGGCCAACCTTTGATCAGCTACTGGAAAAATACGATCGGATGGCTAGAGAAACGCCTCGCAGTAGCGTTAAACCAATTATTCCAGATACTGTCCGGAGGGACTCAGATGATCGAGGTTGGGAGATGGAACACTGGGATTGCCCTTTTTTCCGATATTGCCTAACTTGGAGGATTGCCCGATGAACCACACGTTTGTTCCTCCCAAGAGGATATCGGTAAAAGATCGGCTAGTGTTTCCTAGCGAAAGGGCTGATGACGTGAGGGACAAAAATGCCAATGTGCATAGGCCTCCTAAGGTGCTGTTGCCACAATGGTGCCCGAGCGGAATCACCAAGTCCCAGAAACGGCGCCTGCAGCGGATGAGACATGCGGAAGCTAAAGAAGCGAAAGCCGAGAAATTTAGGGACGCTTTACTGGAGTAGGTAAAGCCGATAAAGCCAGCTAGGGGCAAGCAGGAATGGAGGCCCAAGTTGAGATCGGCTGTTATCATTGAAAAAGATTCCGATGAAATTTCAATTGCTACCAATATGGTATGTATGCTGCCCCGGGAATTTATGAATGATTACGAAGAGGCCGCTGCAGAGCTGGTGGTTAGAGCAGAAGATGCTATCTTTAAGAAGCCAGAGAATTCCAGGTTGCATCTCAAGCCATTGTTTATCATGGGGTATATGAATGGCAAACTGATTTCCAGGATGATGGTGGACAGCGGAGCCACGGTAAATCTGATGCCATATTCTGTTTGCCGCAAAATCGGTAAGTCTACGGAAGATCTTGTCAAGACTAATATGGTATTGAGTGACTTCAATGGGAATCCGACTGAAGCAAAGGGAGTTTTGGTCGTGGAACTTACCATAGGAAGCAAGACAATCCCGACAGCGTTCTTCGTAATTGAAGGAAAGGGAAGTTACAATGTGCTGTTGGGGAGAGATTGGATACACGCCAATTGCTGCATTCCATCGACATTGCATCAAATTCTAATTCAGTGGATTGGCGATCAAATAGAGGTGGTGAGAGGAGAATCTCTGACCGCTGAAACCGATTGTGCCGATATACATCATAATCTAGAGGCACTATCGGGAAAACAATTAGAAGATTGTGATTTCCTCAGTGTTAGTAAATTGGGGTTCAAACCAACAACTTTGGAAGGACAATCGGTAACCCAAGGATGTGAAGGTTTTTTATGGGAACCGCGGCTCTAGAAGGCATTGAGTATAAGATGGGCCAGGGTTTCATATCGGCTGATGAACTTGAAAAGGTCGATATTGGAACCGATGGTAAAGAAAGGCCCACTTACATCAGTAAGAAGTTGCCGCGGGAATATAAGGATCGGCTTATCCAGATACTCAAGGATCGGGTTGATTGTTTCGCTTGGGAATATCATGAGATGCCTGGTCTAGACCGATCCATAGTTGAGCATAAGATCAAGATGAAGCCTGGGTTTTGGTCGGTGAAACAATCGCCAAGGAAGATCAGTTGGAAAATTTATGATCAGGTAAAGGCTGAAATTCAGAGGTTGCTGGATGCAAAGTTTATTCGGCCATGCAAATATGCCGATTGGATATCTAACATTGTACCGGTCGGTAAAAAGGACTCTGATAAGATCCGGGTGTGCATTGATTTTCGGGATTTGAATAAAGCCACATATAAAGATGAATATCCGATGCCAATTGCCGATCGTCTGATCGATTCTGCTTCGGGCAATCGGATTATCAGTTTTTTGGATGGCAATGCTGGCTACAATCAGATCTTTATGGTAGAAGAAGATATCAACAAGACTGCGTTTAGGTGTCCTGGAGCTATCAGCTTGTTTGAGTGGGTTGTCATGACTTTCGGGCTGATCAGCGCTGGAGCTACTTATCAAAGAGGGATGAACTTAATTTGCCACGATCTAATCGGTAAATTGGTTGAAATCTATATTGATGATGTGGTAATTAAATCTCAGGAGGAAGAGCAACACTTGGCTGATATTGTGACCATGTTGGATCGGTTTCGAAAATATGGCATGAGGATGAATCCAAAAAAATGCGCTTTTGGAGTATCGGCCGGCAAATTCTTGGGGTTTATGGTACATCAGAGAGGAATTGAGGTCCATCCCGATAGGGTGAAAGTGATCCTGAATACGAAACCCCCTGATTCAAAAGTTCGTCTACAAGAGCTTGTCGGTAAAATTAATTATTTGAGGAGGTTTATTTCGAATTTATCGGAAAGAATTATTCTGTTTTCTCCTTTGCTTAAATTAAAAAATTCCGATAAGTTCGTTTGGGGGTCAGAGCAGCAAAAGGCGTTTGATGATATTAAAGAGTATCTTGTGAGTCCACCTGTTCTGATTGCCCCGAAGGGAGGATTGCTGTTTAAACTGTATCTATCGGTATCGGATAAAACTATAGGAGCGGTCCTGGTCCAGGAAGTCGATGGGAAGGAGCATGCCATCTTTTATCTGAGCAGGAAGCTATTGGACCCAGAAACTCGATACACGGTAGTCGAAAGGTATTGCCTTTGCCTGTACTTTGCGTGTACTAAGTTAAGACATTATTTGTTGGGTGCGGAATGCAGAATAGTATGTCAAACCGATGTGGTCAAGTACATGCATAATGCCCCAATAATCAAAGAACGTCTTGGGAAGTGGGCATATACTCTCATCGAGTTTGACTTGACATATGAATCTCCGAAGGCTGTCAAGGGGCAGGTTTTAGCCGATTTCATCACGCACAATCAGGATGTTAATTTGTCGATGTTGTTACCCTGGATAATGTTCTTTGATGGGTCTGTGTGTGAGAAGGGATGTGGAATCGGTATTTATATTGTTTCTCCTGGCGGTGTTCCTTATCGGTTCAGTGTTACCGTGGAGTTTGGATTGACCAATAATCAGGTGGAATACGAGGCTTTAATCCAAGGATTGGAATGGTTAATTCGAGCTGGTGCTCTCGCTGTAGAAGTATTCGGAGACTCACAATTGGTGGTGTATCAGATGATCGGTAAATATGAGTGCCACAGTGATTTGCTTCGGGGATATCTGGAAAGAGCTTCTGATTTGGCTAAGTATTTCAGTATATTTACAATTCATCATATCCCGAGGGAACAAAATTGTGAAGCCAATGACTTAGCTCAAGAAGCATCAGGTTACAAATTACCGATCATGGAGCTAGAACTTATTCCGATTTCAAGTCCAGTTCCGATTGGTTGGCAGTCAGAGATTATCGGTTATCTTAGAAATCCTCAAGGTAAAACCGATAGGAAGCTTAAAAGGAAGGCTCAGAGGTACGTATTAGTCTCTGATAAGCTGTATTACCGGAGTTTTGATGGTTTATTGCATAAGTGCTTGGATGAAGAAGAGGCTAAAGTTGCAATCGGAGAGATACATGAAGGGTTGTGTGGAACTCATCAGTCGGCCTATAAGATGAGATGGATGTTGAAGCGTGTAGGGTATTTTTGGCCGACAATGGTGGAGGATTGCTTCAAATATTATAGGGGTTGCAAAGACTGTCAGAAATTCGGGAATATCCAACATGCGCCTGCATCAGTTCTTCATCCGATTGTAACGCCGTGGCCTTTTAGAGGATGGGGAATTGATATGATCGGGGAAATATTTCCCTCCTCATCCAAGGGGCATCAGTATATTCTGGTAGCAACGGATTATTTCACTAAGTGGGTTGAAGCTATACCGTTGAAGAAAGTAACCGCAACTGAAGCGATCGACTTTGTTAGAGAGCATATAATATACCGATTTGGAATTCCTCAGACGATTACTACAGATCAAGGATCGGTATTTATGTCGGAAGCATTTCAGGATTATGCTCGAAGCTTGGGAATCATAACGATCAATTCTTCACCGTATTATGCTCAAGCCAACGGCCAAGCGGAATCTTCAAACAAAAGTGCTATAAAGCTAATCAAGCGAAAAATCGATGAAAGGCCGCGGGGTTGGCATAGTACTTTGGCGGATGCGCTATGGGCGTATCGGATTGCTAAGCATGGAGCTACGAAGGTGTCACAATTTGAGTTGGTTTATGGTCAAGAGGCTGTTTTGCCAGTCGAAGCAATCATCGAGTCTACAAGGATAGAAGAACAAAATAGCATAAAAGCCGATGATTACAATAGATTGATGTTGGATAAGATGGATGACATGGTGGCGGTCCGGTTAAAAGCTCTGGAACACATTGAGCGCGATAAGTAAAGGGTAGCCAGACATTATAACAAGAAAGTTATGCCGAAGACATTTGAAGTGGGAGAGCTTGTATGGAAAACGTTTTTACCGATTGGGTCTAGGGATCCTAAATACGGAAAATGGTCACCAAACTGGGAAGGACCTTTCAAGATCAATCGGATTATTCCTGGAAATGCGTATATCTTGGAAACGCTCGATGGAGAAGTTTTCGGTAAAGCGATTAATGCCAAGTATTTGAAAAAATATTATCCTAGCGTTTGGGTTGGAGCTTGAGCTGGGGTTTGTAAAAGCCGATTCAGTGAATCGCCTATAGTTCAAAAATCTTTTCGCAGTTGGCACGATGGTGGTAACTTTACTCAACACGTTGCTGTTGAGCGAAAGCCGATTCTTAGGGAATCGCCTATAGATCTAAGTACTATGCAATTTTGATCAACGCGTTGGTGTTGAGAAGATTGAAATGCATAAGAGAATTAAAAATTATTACAAAGGCACGAAGGCCTTAATTGTTTTCGCCCAAGGGGCAAACTGAAGCATTGTTTGAACAATCGGTACAATACCGATTCGCACATCAAAGTTTTTTAATTGGGCTCACAGGCCAATTACTCACAGAATTTGTGAATGGTGGCGGCAGCGCTGGTGATCGTGTCCCGGATCCGATTGATAGTATTGGTATCGTCTTCGGCTGATCCAAGGATGATCGGTATTTTCTTTTTCGCTTCCAACAATGCTAAGCCGCAAGCTTTTACTACGCTGTACTGCTCCTTGGCTGCCGATTTGGTTTCCTCAAAATCTGAGCGGGCGGCTGCTTCGGCTTTCTTCGCTTTCTCCAGTTCTAGTTCCAAGGACTTAACCCTTGAAATTGCCTTGGAGGTAGCGATCTTTGCCGATTCGGCCTCTTGTTTCAGTTTGGAGAGTTTGTCATTCTGTGAGTTGGCGTCTTGGATCAGCCCTTTGAGTTCGGCTTCAGCGTCCTTGAGGATTTCTCGCTGATGGAGCCGATCCAGCGCCGCGTCAAAATCGGACTTCTGGCCTGAGAGGGATAGCAGTTTTCCGATGGCCGCGACCACTTGCTCGGGGAGGATCTCCTTGATGGAATCAGCTATTTCCCGGATAGCAAGAGGATTGGCCAGGAAAGCCGATTCATTGTTCACCAGTTCCCACATTTGCTTGATTTTCCCCAGGGTGTCTGGAGAAAGCCGATTCTTCTTGGACGGTTCGGGGGCAGGTGAATCAATGATGGCAATTGGGGGCGACGACGGACGGATTGGCGAAGATAAGAAATCAAGCTCGTCGTCGAGCCAATCCATACTGGACGGGTCGAAGTTGAGCTCATCGTCTTTCTTGCCGTCATAGGTGATGACCTGCGTAGACACCACCGTTACCCGGGTTGGGCTGCGAGGTTGAAACATGTACTGGACAAAAATATTTAAAGTTACAAGCGATCGGGTTTTGAAAATTGCGGAAATAAAAAGAAAGGAAATCCGATTACGTCTTGTGGATTGAAGGTCGGTGGCGTCTGCGAAGCTGGAGGAGGAGCAGGAGTGCTATCTTTTTTCTTGGAGATGGGGGAGGTGTCCTGAAATTCAGATTCCGATGATTAAAGGGTGCCGACAAGAAGTGTTAAAGGATTGGGCCATTGAGTGCTTACTGTATCGCAGATGGACTCGGTGCTATCGGGAGTACGCACCTTTGGGGTCGTGGTTTTTTGGTGACCACCTTCTTCCTCAGACCGGGTTCGCCTTCGGGTTTCCCTGTTAAGTCAAGTCAGTAAGTAATAGAATATTTCAGAGCTATATGTGTAAGCCGATTCTACCTCGTTTCTTTGGCTGGGAAGAGCCCTGGGTGAAAGCCGATGCTGACTTGGCGGTTGAGTGAATTCGGCCAGATTCTTCTCCGATGAGTTTGGCCTTGGGGCGCTTGTCACCGCTCTGAAAGGGAAATAAGAAAGGTCAGTTATCGGTAAAAGAATAAAGTGAGTTAGCAGACGCACGCAAGTTAGTAACCTCGCTGCAAGAAGATGATGCGTGGATTTGAGATTCCGTTCTTTCATCGTCTGAGTTTGATGAAGAAGGTCCTGATTCTGAAGAATTTTCCTCCTTGTCATTGTCAGAATTATCGGAATCTATGGTACTTGGGCTATTATAAAAAAAAAGGATGTAGTAGAATTTGTGGTTCAATGTCATGGGTGTCAATAAGCCAAAGCTAAGCAACAACGATTGGTAGGACCACGACAACATCTCCAGGTTCCAGAAGGGAAATGGGTGCAGATCTCCACATATTTTATAATTGATCTTCCCGAACCAAGATGATTCTTTTCCATTTGGGTCTTCGTGGATCGACTAACCAAGGCCATAGATGAAGATCAAGACGATCCGCACGAGTTCCATGAAGATGAGGATCTGGGCTATGATGGCCATGATGTGGTTTCGGTTTACTCCAGTCTTTTGTAGAAATGTATAGCCATTGTAGTATTCTTTTTATGATCTTATGTTTCGCTGGCCCTGATGACTTCTATGTAATAGTTGTATGGCTTGTTGGGCTAATTATTATTAAGTTTGCGGCATGCAACTGGGTATGTAATATTCCAAACAACGAATTCATATGGATGAATGATACTCGGCGATGCATTAAAGGTCAAGAAGAGGATCTGTACGAGTGCTATGAAGATGAGGATCAAGGCTATGATGACCATGATGCAGTTTCGGGTTACTCCAGTCGCTTGCAGAAATGTATAACCGTTGGAGAATTCTTTTGATGATCTTATGTTTCGTTGATGTGAAGACTTCTTTATAACAATTGTATGGCCTATTAGCCTAATTATTATTAAGTCTGCAGCATGCAACTGGGTATGTAATATTCCAAACAACGAATTCGTATGTATGAATGCTACTTGGCTATGTAATACAAGCACTAGTGTACTGATCTAAGGAGTAGTGTGTGTGTACAGCAGCTCTCTGTTAAGCATAAAAATGAGGGTTTCCAAATGGCCTCGCATTGACCCTGCCAGGTTGATCGCCTAACCGGATGCTCCTTTCGTCTGATGCCCCTGATTGAATCATGTGATCATGTGGTGTACCGGTGCGACGTCAAAGATTGCAATGCGGCAGCCAGCGATAATTAAGGAGATAACTAAAAAGCCTAGCATAGAATGCATGTAATTTAATTCACAATTAGACACGATTTAGAGACATATTTTGGCAAACCATACATTTTATCTGTCCTCCGCTACTGCTTAGCATCTAGCGTCCTTTGTGATAATAAAGTGCCATAGAAGCTAAAATGGAAAGTTCCATTGGAAGGTGATTAGATTTTGTACGGTGCAAAATGTTGGCTTACCAAAAAATGACATGTTATACAGTCAAGTGTAGCGGAGATGCATATGTTGCAATATATTTGTTTCATATGAGAAAGGATCGAGTTTGCAACGACGTTGTACGTGACATGGTAGGGTTACATCAAATGAAAAGAAACATGTCCAACATCTGTTGAAATGGTTTGGACATATTTAATGAAGGCTATTAGAGCATGATGCATAGTGGAATGACTAGGCACACTGATAGTACATGGAGAAGTAGGAATCTACAGTGCTGCCACCTTCTGTTCCACGATGAGCGATGGCCAGCGATGAAGGAGTGCGGGCTGCTCTTGAAGAGATTATACCCTAGATTAATTATAATGATGATTATAATACATTTTTGTTCAAGTACTTATGATAATATTGATTATCGGTTCCCTGAATAAATGGCACGACTTTGTTCATTAGGTACGACTTGATTGTGAAACACATTGTTATAGTGACGTTATTCTAAACGGGTCTCTGGTCCATATCGTTATGAGGAGCGATGATGGTTTGATCAGCAAATGTATTGGTTGATGGTAATGTTTCACATACCATAGATATGAAGATATCAAACCAATAATATAAACACATGTTGGAAAATATGGGTAGTCGGACAGACCCACTCCGAGACATTGTGAGATTTTTATCTTTTAAAGTGCCATCAGCGTATAGTCTCGAGTGGTACGCCTATATGGTCCTTAGACCTGAGATCATCATGGATGTCTAGCATGTAGACTCGTATACTTTGGTGTCGTCAAACACTACACCATAACAGGGTAGTTATAAAGGTGACTACTGGGTATGCCACGATACATAGCTAGGGGTGTGATAGTCGAGGTGGAATTTGCCCCTTCTAGATAACGGGAGAGATATCTCTAGGCCCCTCATGTGAATGAATAGAGAAACCACACGGTTGTGCTCACGCGACTAAGGAGTTAGTCATGGTTTGAATCCATCACACTGTCGAGTGAAGTGCTCGAGCTATCAACAAGGATTGCGCGCTTCTCGCCTTCAGCTTGACAGGTATCGCATAGAAAGGGGGATCGGTATATGAGTGTTTCAAGGTTCAACCGAATATCAATTCTGTTCATTCGGGGGTCAATACGTACCGCTAGGTGCCTCTGTTAATCGGTGGACTAGAAATGGGTTTCCGAATTCATGGCTCACTTGCAGTGAACCTAACGGATCACAAACTTAACGGGTTGGAATTGTTTAACTGGTTTGTGCGTGGGTATGATCCACGTAGGGGTTGGAACCCTAGTGGGCCCTAGCCCACTAGCGTGTCTATAAAAGGCAAGGCCAGTGGCGGCGCACAGTACAAGTTGAGCCCTCACCACACCTAGCCTCGCGCCCCCCTCACGTTCCCCAAAAACAATAGCTGTGTGCCGAGGTGCTAGCTGTTGGCGATTCTTATGCCTATTAGAATTAATAAGCAAGGGCACGGATATCGCAGTAGCTTTCACCCCAGAGTATTTCAATGGTATCGATTTCCCACGAAGAACGAGAAGTGTCTAGTTTCTAGTCTTGACTTGGCCGGATGGATATGGTGGAATGACGAAAGTGGGGTAAGATATTTCGGGTTGAGAGGTTCTACTAAAGGTTCACACTAGTCAAAGGTACAAGGATAATCCAGATACAATTTCTACTTTGCGTCGAAGCTCGGCCGATTTACTACTACCCGCTATCAGTTAAGAACATCGGATGGTTATGATCACCCCCGATTAGGCTCGAATGGGCTTATACTAATGGGGCCGATTCCATAAACTGCTGCGCGGATAGCAGGGCTGTCACCAAACCTATCGCTCAGCTATTGAATTAGGGGTACTAACTAGTCTAGACACCACGCCTATTACTATCAGTACTACGTACCAGGGCGTCACTTGATACACACTCCTAGGGATTACAAAACCGCCCCAGGGTTCCGAGCCGTGTGCTGAGGCGATTAACCGCGGTTAATCACGGTTAGCCGTGGTTTTAAGCCGGTTTTAGCTATAAATTCAAAACTACGCCTTCCCGGTTTTGTTCGTGGTTAGCCGTGGTTTTTGGCGGTTAGCCGGTGGTTTTTTGCGGTTAGCGGCGGTTTAAGACGGTTACCCACGGTTTTTGGTAAATTTGTATTTTTTAAAACAAAACACATGGAATGATGATAAAATTTTGAATTTTTAAATTCTGTTTAAGCCAAAGTGTTTAGAATAATTAATATCATTTTTACAAATTTTATACAAGTTTTCATTTCAAATTTTATTTTGGTTAGCCTCTGTGGTTTTGCTAATCGGCCAGGCGCAAAGTGCGGTTCACCCGCGGTTAACCGTAGGTTTTGTAAACCCTACGCACTCCCACTAAACCTAGCACTAATATCTATTGTGTCACCCAAGCATAGAGATTTAGCACTCAAGATCTAGCACGAGCCTAATACCAACAGAGAGATAATGTATACGAAATAAACTTGCGTTATAATTAAAGGATGGGACTAAGTGTTACCAATAGAAGATGAAGCAGAACTCGCACACGAGTTTAGCTCCGGAGCTCTAGTGGAGGGACGCCGACACGCCGACTTCTCCTCAGAACTAACTCCCCTCTCTCACCTACTCTACTTGATAAAGGGGCAGCGTAACGCTGCTTTATGTTCTTCTCGCACTTCTCCGTGCCTTGCAAATGAGAGAGGGTCTCCTTTTATAGCCAATCGCAGCGAGTGAAGGTGTGCCACATGTAGGGACACGTGTCCTCTTCTCCCTAGCCGAAGGAGTAGCCGAGGGGGCATCAAAGTCGGTCGGCCGACCGTGCTTTGGTTGATCCTGGCTGTCCCCTTCGCTTGGGATGCTTCTTGTACGGTGTAGATCTTCCCCTTGCGTCGGTTTTGGCAGTTAAGGCCGGTACAATGGGTTTCCTTAAGAGCCAAGCCATCCAATTGGGAAGGAAGTGATGCCCTTGGATTAAACCGACATGAGTGGATGGCGTAGATCTCTTCATTTTGTGCTTCTTGACCACCTGGGAGAAAACGGAGCCGGTTGGGCGAAAAGTCTAAGTCGTTCGACCGGGTGTTTTCCCCGGTTTGGGTCCATTTCTGCTCAGTAGGTCCATGTAGACAAACTTACCAAAACTTGTGGAACTTCGTTAATTTACACATTTTAGTGCATTTTCCTTCATTTGGGAGCTATGTTGGCAATCGAAAGTGTATGAAAAGTTATCGAAATTGATCGTCAACACACCCCCAAGCTTAGGTCTTTGCTCGTAGTTGAGTAAAGGTTAGTTTTAAAACTAATAACTCTGTGGAAATTAAATGACAGGCATAAAGGATATTCCAAAGTTTCACTCAAATTGCGGGGATTGAAAGTGGCTACTAACCTTATCTTATAAATGTTGGCAAATAGAACAGTAAGGAATGATGACAATGCTATCATAAGATGAGTGCAACCCAGAGTTTTATATTTTGTAAAGAATCCATGGCTCTTTTTATTAAGTGAGACACTATGATCTCTCAAAGTGTTTTGACCTCACCAAGGCCGATATTGCCTTAATCCTACCATCTAAGGTTTATGTGGAGCTCAGGGCAGGATAGTAGAGTAGTTATGATACTCACTTTTGTCAGGTTAAAACTAGATCCTAGTGAAGATCATGTTAATCTAATTTCCAATCAGAACAGAAATAATGTCCAGGGGTAAGGGAGAGAATGAACTCATGCCAAAGGAATATGAAGAAATACAAGTGCAAGGATGTATTGTATTGATGAGTCCAACACATCGGATCTTGTATTTTAGGAATATGATGGTCTCCTCCTTAAAAATCCACTTTTCAATTTTTGTCCCTTTTTCAAATAAAACAAAGAGGCTTATGGATCTCTCTCTCTCTCTCTCTCTCTCTCTCTCTCTGTGTGTTTTGTTTTTTTATATACTTAAGAGACTCGGAATGACTTGTCTCTTTTTTCTTTTTTTCTTTTTTACGAAATCTCTTTCATGCCTCTGTCAAATTCGGGACTTTTTGAAAAGTTTATGACAAGTGGATCATTTATTTTGGAGGACCATCATATAGGTAGGTATGATGGCACCAGAAGATATGACGGGCTTAATGTTTCATGGTGGAACATCTGGCGAAGGTGGACACTCAATTCCGAAGTGGAATTTGGCTAGCAATCAAAAGGTACTGAACGAAAATGATTGGAATAGATAATAACACTTTCTTAAGAGGATTCAGGTTTTAACCCAACTTAGTTTGATCAAAACTACGAAATCGCTCAAATCTTATGCTAAGCTTTTGGCTGTGGTAGGTATTAAGATCATCTTAAGAAATTTAGAGCTAGGTTTTTGTATATTTTTATAAAAAAACTTTTGGTTGAACTCAAATCTATGATAAGAAGTTCATGTTAATTTCATGCTATATCACATAAGCCAACAAATTGGGTATGGTTAATCCTAATGAAGTGAATCCCACAATTATAGAGTTATAACCAAGGAATAAAATTTATGTAAGTCAATATAATACCGAGCAGGGTTATAGTTTAAAACATTTTCAACTTGCTTTTTCTCGTTTTAGTGTTGTTTACTCTTATTCGACATGAATTTGAGCAAGTGACAGAGAAAATTGAAATGAGTGAGCAGTGTACTAGAATTTTGCGGCGACCAATCGGTAAAGAAGGGGGGTTGGCTGACCTGGCCTCGGTCGGTCGGCCTGGCTTTTGCTCGGTCAGGTCCAATTTTCATGCAGTGGTAACTCCCTTCTCTGTACTTTAATACTTAAATGCACATGTTAGCAAATAAGGTCAACCGGTGCAGGGAGTTGCACCGGTCGAGGCAAACAACACTTTCTTCATTTCATTCCAAAGCAATGGTGTAGGCGCATACAATGAAAGCAAAATTTTGAAAACAAAAATAAATGTCTTGAAAGGATCGCTATGGCTTATAGGGGTGAATAGGCCTTGAAAGGCTTCACCTTCACCAAAGGTGGTGTGAGAAGCTTCCCATAACCCGTGGCGGTCCTTTGCCCGCACACGATAAAATATGGCAAGGAGTCAGGAGGTTTCTTCGGGGAATACTCCGGCGACTTGGGCTCAATTTGCTCACACTTCATGAGCGCCTTTCCCTTCCCCATGTGCAGCGCGGCCCTATGAGTGACCTCAGGGCGGCCACGCGGCGGGGAGAGAATAAGCTTCTTGACCACGACCGTCTTGAGGCAAAGTTGCCCCGTGGTTGGTCTCGATGGTGAAGGGGCACGTGCCGCCTTCCCCTTCCCGATGACACGGAGAGGAGAGAGTGGGCGTGCCGCACTTCGTGCGCCGCCACTACGTAGAGGGGAGGCCGCCCAACCAGGTGGGGTCGGCCGACCGGCTTCCGATCGCCCGGCCTGTAGCCTTGCTTCCTGTGATGCCTCCGGCGCGAATGCGAGTTTTCTCGACCGCACCAGTGAAAGGTTGATATTCCGGGTGACACATGGCCTCATGGAGTTGCTTTTCGATGGCTTGGGCACCGGTGGGTCGGACAAGACTATGTCATATATGCTAGGAATGGATTTTGGGGTCTTATCGGCCATGGCTAAGGGTGGATCTTGAGTTGGCTCAAGGTGGTGGAAAGTGTCTAAGTGGGAGGAGGAAGAAGATGAATGAATTGAATGAACAGCCTCCTACCGTCGGTTTTCAAACGAGTGAAAATGTTCAGGACCTACAAAATCGGATGAGACGCTCCCCCTTCGAAAGATTTTGAGCATGGGCGAAAAGGGGGGGTCGGCCGACCAGGAGTGGGTCGGCCGACCTTGCTGTGTCGGCCGACTGGCTTTCGGTCTGGCTCGGGTGCATTTTCTTTAGAGAAGTTGGTATACTTAGCCCGTAGATTATTTGCCAAATAAAATTTTATTCAAATGCTCATTTATTTATCGGTAGGAGCTAAACCGCACTCGGGCAATCAGTCATCAAAGAATTCGAGGACATCAACATCGTCAAAAACAGGCATTTCAGGTTCTAGAAAGATCTTCAAGCGTTGCCCATTAAGTTTGAAAACATTACCATCATCATCTTGAAGGGTGACGACACCAAAATCGGAAGCATTAATTACTGTGAAAGGGCCTTCCCACTTACTACGAAGTTTGCCATGCCCAAACAACTTCACATGAGAATTAAAGAGAATCACCTTATCCTGGTTTTAAACCGTTTCACCGTTATTCGCTTATCGTGCCATCTTTTAGTTCTATCCTTGTAAAGTTTTGAGCTATGGTAGGCCTTTTCCTTCCGTTCTAAAATTCAGCCAATTGCATTTGTCTTTTAATTCCTGCTGAATGAAGATCCATGTTCCAACATTTTATTGCCCAATGGGTCTTATGTTCCAACTCTACGGTAGATGACATGTCTTCCCATAAACGAGCTGGTAAGGGTCATACTAGCTAATTGGAGTTATTGGAGTTTTAAAAGCAAAGCGGTATGCCCAAAGCGCATCGCTCAGATTATGTGTCAAGCCTTTCCCATGGCATCTACAGGTCTTATGCAAGATGTTTTTTATTTGCTTCTTTGATGTTTCAGCCTAATTGCTAGTCTGAGAATGGTAAGGTGTGGCTACCCTATGGTCAACCCCTAAGCTTCTAGTTCAAACCTAAAGCTTCGGTGGATAAAAGATGAGCCGGCATCGCTAATCACAATCCTAGGGATGCCAAACCTAGGGAAAATAATCTCTTGAAACATTTTCTTAGCGTGAGTTGAGTCAGCCGCACGACATGGGAGTGCCTCGACCCATTTGGAGACGTAATCGACCGCTACTAGCATGTACTCATAAGAGTCTGATTTTGGGAATGTGCCCATAAAATCTACCCCCCCCCCCCAAGCATCAAAGAGATCAATTTCTAGATTGCTTCTTAAGGGCATAGCATCTCAAGAATTAATGTTCCCAACTATTTAACATCTAGCACAGCGTCTAACGAACTCCTTGGTGTCACTATACATGGAGGGCCAAAAGAAACCACTTTGCCAAACCTTGGCATGGGTTCTAAAAGCGCCATAATGGCCCCGTATGGTGACGAATGGCATTTCTCTAGGATCTCGCGCGTTTCACCTGCGGGTATGCATCTATGAAGCAACCCGTTAGCACAGACTCGATACAGATAGGGCTCATCCCATAGATGAGTCATATTGTTGCGGATCAGCTTATTCTTATCCTCCCCTGGTGGTATATACCCTGCTACCAAGTAGTTCACTATGTTAGCGTACCAAGGGTCGGTAGTCGAAACTGCAAGCAGGGTGTCATCCCGTAGGTAGTCATCTATAGGCAGGTTTGTGGTTTCCTAGACTTGCATTCAGGAAAGGTGGTGGTTAGTCACAGAGTTTTCTACTCCTTTCTTATCGTTAATTTCTAGGTCAAATTCTTGGAGCAGAAGGATCCATCGGATGAGCCGTGGTTTCGCGTTCTTCTTGATAAGAAGGTATTTTAAGGCCGTATAGTCCGTATAAACTATCACCTTCGTTCCAACCAAGTAAGATTGGAACTTCTCTATCGCAAAGACTACAACTAAAAGTTCCTTCTCTATGGTGGCATAATTGAGCTGCGGGCCGGTAAAGGTTTTATTAGCATATGCAATGGCGTAATGCTTTTTTATCCTTACACTGGCCTAAGAGTGCTCCTATGGCAAAGTCGCTCGCATCACACATGATCTCAAAGGGCAGATTCCAATCAGGTGGTTGAATTAGAATTACAGGCACGGAGACTAGAGCTTGCTTCAAAGTGCTGAAAGCAATGCAGCAATCTTCATCAGAGATGAAAGGAGCTTCTTTCGTCAGCAAGTTAGTTAAGGGACGAGCGACTTGGGAAAAAGTCTTTTATAAATTTTCTATAGAAACCCGAATGACCCAAGAAGCTACGAATTCCCTTAACGTTCATTGGTGGCGGTAACCTCTCGATTACCTCCACCTTGGCTCTATCTACCTCGATCCCTCGTTCAGAAACGAGATGGTCGAGGACAATTCCATCTCTCACCATGAAGTGGCATTTTCCCAGTTTAAAACTTAGTCGACTTTTTGGCATTTTTTAGGACTCTCTAAGTTTTTCAAAGGGTCATCAAACGAGGTCTCATAGACAGAGAAATCGTCCATGAAAACTTCCATGATCTTTTCGATCATGCCAGAAAAGATGGCCATCATGCACCTTTGGAAGGATGCAGGGGCATTGCAAAGTCCGAACGACATCTGTCGATAGGCGAAGGTGACATAACGGTATGTGAAGGTGGTCTTACTCTAGTCATCAGGATAAATGGGAATTTGATGATAACTAGAGTAGCCATCCATATAGCAAAAGAATGAGTGGTTGGCCAAACGTTCTAGCATCTTGTCTATGAAAGGTAGGGGGAAATGATCTTTCCTGGTGGCTTTGTTAAGCTTACGATAGTCTACGCACATACGCCATCCAGTGACAGTGCGTTGCGGGATGAGTTCGTCTCTTTCATTTTGCACTACTGTCATTCCTCCTTTCTTCGGAACTACTTGAACAAGGCTAACCCAGTCGCTATCATATACCAGGTAAATTATCCCGACGTGAAGGAGTTTCAAAACTTCCTTCTTAACCACTTCTCTCATCGCATTATTGAGCCTACGCTGGTGCTCCCGTGTAGGTTTATGGTCCATTTCCATTGGGATGCGATGAGTGCACAGACTCGGGCTTATCCCCTTGAGGTCCTTAAGTGAATAACCTAAGACCGAGCTGTACTTCTCGAAAGTGGCGACAAGCCGTCGGCATTCGTCCTCAGTCAGCAAATCGCTGATGATAGCCAGCTTGTTTTGGTTGTTGTTTAGGAAGACGTGTTTCAGTCTAGGAGGGAGTGGTTTTAGCTCGATAGGCGAGGAAGGAGGTTCCTCAGTCCTATTTTGCTGGAAATATTCATTTCAATCTTCCTCTTGAACAAAATCCGGAACGTCTTCTTCCAGACCTTGAGAGTAGACTGTCTCGAAGAGAGTAGCAGTCATAGACTCTTCTAACGGATCCGGCAGTGGCTCGGCTTCTATTGGATGATTGATGGATCGGGCGAAGCTCACTGAGAGATATTTGTTGCCCACTGTCAAGCTGACATATTCTCCACTTTCCATGTTTCGGACTAACTCCCTTATGGGCTGCCCGATCAGGATATGAGAGTATACGGGTCGGGGACATTGAAGACATGAAAATCTAGTATGATTGTATGGTCATCTAAGGTCACCTCGACACCTTTGAGGATTCCCACAGCTTGTGTAATATGGCCAGGCAGCCATCTGACTTGCTTTCGAGAAGGAGAAGGGGCATGATCCGAAGAAATCCTTGATGCCACCGATTTTGACATGCAGTTAATACCCAGGTCAGGATGATAGGGAACACTTCTAGAATCCAAGCCATGGGCTTTCATTGAGCAAAACTTTTTGAAAGGAAATAGCGTAGATATCTCCCTCAAGTTCTCTATTTCATTGGTTATCTCTCTGGGGATGGAAAAAATACCCATGGGTCTAGGTAACCGTGGGTACCCGACCCGATGGGTCCGGGTTCGGGTCCAGCTTTGGACCCGTGGGTATTTTGCTTCGGGTCCGAGTCTGGGTCTAGTTTTGGACCCATGGGTACCCAGACCCGGACCCGAATTAGAGAGGCTGACAAGTAGGGCCACAATATCATGCACTCAATCTCTCACTCCCCAATCCCTTCCCTTCCCTTTGGCCTCTCCCCATTCTCCTCCCAGGCGGCTCCCCTCAGCCACCTCTCCATCCCACGCCGCCCCTCTTCCCCAATCCCCATCTCACTGCCGAGGCGTCCAGGCGCCGCAGCCTCCCTACCCACGGCGGCGCGGCTTCCCCCCGACAAAAACCGCCAGTGAGGCCTCCTCCTCCATGGCGGCGCTGCCTCCTCCTCCTCCCACGACGGCGGCCAGGCGCTGCCCTCCTCCTCCACGGGCGGCGGCGCGTGCGGTCTCCTCCCCACAGCGGCGCTGCCTCCTCCCCACGGCGGCCGGTGCGGCCTCCTCCCATGGCGGCCTGGCTGTGCGACCTCCCCACGGCGGCGCTGTGCGGCGCGACCTCCCCACGACGACGGGCGCCATGGGCGGTCTCCTCCCGATGGCGACGGCTTCCTCCCCCTCCCTCTCGGTTTATTGAGTGAGACTAGACCCGATGGGTACCCATTCGGTCCAGTACCCATCGGGTCTGATGCAGGTCGGGGTTTAGACCCATGAATGACTTCGGGTCCGGGTCAGGATACATCTCTCGGGTCTCGGGTCCGGGTCTGAACCACCTGGACCTGGATGGACCGACCCGATTGCCATCCCTATATCTCTCTACTCAAAATGGCAGTAAGAGTCAGAAGGTTTTCCTGTTGTGCCAGGATCTTCTCATGAATAGGGACATTTGGCTTAGGCCTTCAAAATTGCCGACTTTCTATTGGCAGCGTTGAAGCATTACCAAAGTCGTCGAGAATTTCTCCTTCAAAGGCGTAAGATGTCAAGAATGAGATAAGTTCGTTCACCGTTTCAAGGTCTCGGACACAGGGAAACGTGGCTTTGGGAGGTTCTTTGATTCTAGAAGAATCGGATTGGGTCGGAAGGTTTGACTCGGTAGTGTTGTCTAAAGTTTGGGAATTACCCGAAGGTTCAAACTCTTGATCCGAAAGTTCGACAAATGCATCAATGAAAGGAGTATTGCCTTGCAATTTGCTGAGGATATCTTTCCCTTCATTAACGGTCTTGTAAACAAAGGATCCTACAGAAACTATGTTTAAAAACATAACACTCATCGGGCTCAATCCCTCGACAAAGTGTTGCATAAGCATGGGCTCAGGAACACACAGGTGGGGTCTCGAACTGGCCAACTAGGTAAATCGCACCCAGGCTGCACCCACGGTTTCACTCTAAGACTGATGGAAGTTCAAAACCTCCTTTCTCAATTCTACGATTTTTGGGAGAGGAAAGATCGCGAAACAGAATTTCTCCTAGAGAGCTTCCTAACTACTGTTAAGGTATCCTACGGTCGATTTGAACCACTATTTGGCTGATCACGTGAGGGAGAATAGAAACAATTTCCATTTCAGCGTTTGTCGAGCCATTCCTTGAATCTCAATGATTGAGCAGAGTTGTTCAAATTTGCAAAGATGGCCATAAGGGTTCTCTCCTTCTGATCCAGCAAATGATTTCTCCCGAACCATAGCTATGAGGCCTGGCTGGAACTCAAAGCTAGGTGTATGGATAGGATAGGATTATGATGGAGGCTCTAAGTACGTGGCCTTAGGAGCCGAAAACTGATAGATAGTCGTGTTGTCCATATGGAGGTACATGGACAAGCAAGGTTCGAAACTAGAACAATCACCGTTCCCCGGCAACTGCGCCAGAAAGCTTGTTGGCGATTAGCCTATTACAATTAATCCACAAGCGCACGGATATCGCAGTAGCTTCCAACCCAGAGTATTCCAAAGGTATCTAGTTTTTAGTCTTGACTTGGCCAGATGGATATGGTGGAATGACGAAAGTGGGGTAAGATATTTCGGGTCGAGAGGTTCTACTAAAGGTTCACACTAGTCAAAAGTACAAGATTTATCCAGATACAATTTCTACTCTGCGTCGGATCTCCGATTCACTACCACCCGCTATCAGTAAAGAGCACCGGATGGTTATGATACCCCCGATTGGGCTCGACTGGGCTAAGACTAACGGGGCGGATTTCACAAATTGTTTAGCGGATAGCAGGGCTGTCACCATCTACTACCTACCACTCAGCCGTTGAATCAGGTGTCTACCGGGTACTAACTAGTCTAGGCACCACGCCTATTCCTAGCAGTACTACGTACCAGGACGTCACTTATTATGCACTCCCACTAAACCTGGCACTAATATCTATTGTGTCACGCAAGCATGGAGGTTTAGCACTCAAAATCTAGCACGACCAACAAAGAGATAATGTATATGAAATAAACTTGCTTTATAATTAAAGGATGGGACTAAGTGTTGCCGATAGAAGGCGAAGCTGAACTCGCATCCGAGTTCAGCTCCGGAGCTCTAGTGGAGGGATGCCGACACGCCGACTTCTCCTCAGCACGAACTCCCCTCTCTCACCTACTCTACTTGATAAATGGGCAGTGTATCGCTGCTTTGTGTTCTTCCCACACTTCTCTGTGCGTTGGAAATGAGGAGAGTGGCTCCTTTTATAGCCAACCGCAGCGAGTTAGGGTGTGGAACGAGTAGGGACATATGTCTTCTTCTCCCCAGCTGAAGGAGTACCTGAGGGGGCATCCAAGTCGGTCGGCCGACTGGGCTTTGGTTGATCTTGGCCGTCCCCTTCGCCTGGGATACTTCTTACGCGGTGTAGATCTTCCCTTTGCGTCGGTTTTGCAGTTAAGGCCGGTACAATGGGGTTCCTTAAGATCCAAGCCATCCAATTGTTAAGAAAGTGCTGCCCTTGGATTAAACGACTTGAGTGGATGTTGTAGATCTCTTCATTTTGTGCTTCTTCACCACCTGGGAGAAAACGGATTCGGTTGGGCGAAAAGTCTAGGTCGGCCGGCCGGGGTTGGTCGGTCGACCGCCTCGGTTTGGGTCCATTTCTTCTCATTAGGACCCTGGAGACACAAACTTACCAAAACTTGTGAAACTTTGTTAATTTGCATGTTTTTAATTCATGTTCCTTCATTTGGGAGCTATGTTGAAGGTCAGGAGTGTATAAAAAGTTGTCGAAATTGCCCGTCAGCACTAGCACACCCCACATGTGGACTACATGGGCTCCGGGTATCCTCTAGAAGGCCCATGCAGGAGCAGATGGGGGACGTCCCAAGTCGGCTGATTGAGGATAGAAACCACTCGGGTTATGTGTGCCTTGAGCTCCAAGGAAGTTCCCGAGGATATAGCCAAGTTCCATGTAATTAGAAGATCATACCTGCATATTGTACATCAGTATAACCGAATTAGGTACTATGCATTACGTACCACCATGTAACTCTATCTCCCCCTGCACTATATAAAGGGAGGGGGTAGGGAGCCATAGGCACGATATCATACAATCATCCACAACATCATATGCAATCATCTTCTACAATCATAATTCCAGAGCACAGGAAGTAGGGTATTACCTCCGAAGTTGAGGGCCTGAATCTGTATAAATCCCGTTCTTGTGCTACCATCTGGTTTGGATCTTGAGCGTGCCCCGGTACAAATTCATTGCTGACGGTGACCCCCAATCAGCTACCCATCGACAGTTGGCGCGCCAGGTAGGGGCCTGTGTCAAGATCATCGCTCAAGCTAGATGGCTTCTTCAATATCGCTGCCCATCGCCATGAGGCTAGGACAGTCGCTGCGCTTCGGCTCTCTGGACTTCATCGCCGATGGCATCGGCAATCTTCATCTCTCCTCCCCTGGAGAGATCCCCCAACAAGAAGGTATCTTGCGATCAATGTGACCCATTCTCCTTTGGCTTGGAGAATTTCATGTACATTCAGCAGATCGTTCCCCATCTTGCCTAACTTGGCGCCTCTTCGAAGAGGGCAAAGAAGGACTCGCGGAATCACCCCTCGGGCATGGATTCGATTCAGCCCGATGAAGACTCAAGACCCGATCGGGTCTCCTCCGATCTTAGGAGTCTTGCCACGACAAGCGCGCAGGCGGATCATGAGACTGGGATAGGAGGTGACCACTCGAGAAATCAGTCTACAGATCCAGTCAGACTCAACTGATTGGATCCAACCAAGTTCGTGGGTGTCATTAACACTGGCCAACCCATTGGACAAAGTAAGCTGGTTAGCCTCACCCTCTCTGACTTAGAGTCCGACGGGAGCATGGAGATCTGCAATTACCGGAAAGTCTTCGTCCTTGGCGCGGACTACCATCACTCTGCCTCTCAGCCAGTCGGGAACAAGGTGGCCGCCACTGAGGCGGTCGACACGGACCCACGCTGCGCTGAGGATCAAGATCGCCTACAACAACTTCGCATCCGCGGACGCCATGTCCGAAACGAGCTGCGCGCTGTGAAATTGAGGGATCAAGACGTCTACACCACTCCCCAAGCAAATATCATCGCATCAAAGACTCTTCTCGAGACCAACAGACCGCACCGCTGAGAACAACCGCTTGTCCGCACCACGGCTCGTGGTAACGCCATGGTCGAGATGGAGGCCATTCAGCGGAACGAGGCGCACCCCGCTCCCACCGCCTCGGCTCACAGCCGCTCTGGGCGCAACCGGAGCAAGGCGCGCGCCTCTGCCGCTGGTGGGTCCCATCCATCGGCGGGGCACGACCTTCGCCATGATATTGAAGCTAAAAGGAGGGAGTGCGCCGAAGGCGATCGGCACTCTCGTAGCTACTGCAGTCGGCGCTATGACGATCACGCAGAGAGCACTGCCAGTCGGCGCGACCATCGCCAAGATCACCATCGCCAAGACCCGCGGCGGGAGCATCGCAGTAGAACCCCGCGGTGGCGGCGGCCTCGACCCTTGCAGGGGATTACCCCGGACCTCCGCCGAGTGGTTTGGCCGGATGGTTTTAACCTCAAAGGCATCGACAAGGTCGATGGCGAGAGGGATTCTAAGAACTGGCTGTAGGTTTATGCCTTAGCAGTCAGCGCAGCAGGAGGAGATCAGAATGTGATGGCAAACTATCTGCCAGTTGCTTTGACCCCAACCACTTAGACCTGGCTTACGGGACTCCAGGAGAACTCAATCGAGTCTTGGGATGACCTCCAGGAACAGTTCATCGCCAATTTCCAGAGGACCTATGAAAGGCCCGCTGGGAGATGGGAGATCGGAGAGTTACACCGGCACAAGAATGAGACTCTCCGTGAGTTTATCAAGCGCTTTACCAAGAAGAAGAATGAGATCCGGGACGTTTCGGAGCAAACAGTCATCGACGCCTTCTTCGCCGGATGTAAATCCGAGTAAATCAGGCAGATGACTCGGGACCCCGCGTAATCTCAAGGCTCTGTTCATAATGGCGGACCAGAGGCTAGGCCGAGGAGGCCATCATGAACCATCATGGTGGCAACGATGGAGGCCCCAAGAAGAAGCCTAGTGATGAACAAAACAAACCCAAAGACAAGAAACGCAACGGGGAGGAGATGGTCGCCAACATGGAGCGTTACCGAGCAAAGCCCCGCAGCGACAACGACTACAACAAGGTCACAGGCGGTATGTCCCTTTCACACCCGTGAAAACACATGCTGCCAAAGACTACCTCTCCAGTTCACCGACAACACGGCGTACGGTAAAGGGAGGACACGGCAAAAAGCCCAATGGAGACTACCAAGGCGCCGGCGCTAGATCAATTACATATTAGGGGCTCGGATGCGTATGAGTCCAAGCGAAGCAAAAGCTTACCACTCGGAGGTCAACACAATCATGCCTATGGTCCCCAAGTATCTGCTGGTCGAGGTACCCATCACCTTTGATCGATCGACCACGGACGGATCGCCTTCTCCGGGAGGTATCCTCTGGTGCTGGATCCGGTCGTTCGACGAAACAAATTGAAGAGGGTCCTAGTCGATGGCGGGAGTGGAATTAACGTCCTCTTCGTCAAGACTCTGGATCAAATGAAGATTCCTCGCTCCGAGCTACCGCAGGGGTCATCTTCCTTCGATGGTGTGATTCGCGGAATGTCTGCAATACCACTCGGGCAGGTCTAGCTACCTGCCACGTTTGGGACCAAAGACAATTATCAGACCGAGAGTCTCAGCTTCGAAGTGGCCGATTTTGAGATGACATATCATGCCATCTTGGGAAGGCTAGGGATCGCCAAGTTCATGGCCATCCCCAATTACACGTATCTCGTCATGAAGATGCCGGGCCCCAATGGTGTAATCACCATCCCTGGTGACATCAAACAGTCGCTTGTCTACGACAGTGAAAACTGCGAGATGGCACAGGCACTGGACACGTCGGCCGAGATGGAAAGGATTCGACAAGAGGTTGCGTCCCTTCAGGAGGAAGGAGATATACACCAAAGAAGCAGGCCAAGACTTCCATCCAAGCAGTCGAAGAAACTAAGAAGATACTATTGGACCCGTCTGACTCGGCCAAAACAGCCGTGATTGGGACAGGGCTCGATAGCAAATAGGAAGACGCGCTCCTCACTTTCCTTCGGGCAAACTAGGACCCCGCATCGACCAAGTGGTGGATTCCACCGCCGGGTGTGAGCTCCTAAGCTTTACGGGCGCTTACTCGTGGATATCATCGATTAGTCTTACGGAGGAAGATCGCATCAAGACGTCGTTTATCACACCTTTTGGTGCTCTCGCTATATCACAATGCTGTTTGGGCTGAAAACGCTGTGCGACTTATCGGCGCACCATACAAATGTTTTCACACTCACTCGGCCGCAACGTGGAGGCCTACGTCGATGGCGTCGTCGTGAAGACACGAACAAAGTCGATCTCATAACAGATTTGACCAAACTTTCGAGAGCCTAAGGGCATATCGGATGAAGTTGAATCCTGAGAAGTGTGTTTTCGGGGTTCCATCCAGTAAACTACTCGGATTTATCGTATCTCATCGGGGGATTGAGGCCAATCCTGAAAAGGTTAGCGCCATCATGAAGATGAAACCCCCGACCAGTCACAAGGACGTGCAGAAGCTCACTGGATGCATCGTGACACTCAGCCGATTCGTTTCCCGACTCGGGGAGCGCGGCATGCCGTTCTTTAAGCTCCAACGCCGACAAGATGGTTTTCAGTGGACAATGGACGCACAGGAAGCGTTCGAAGATTTTAAGAAATTCCTTACTACGCCACCGGTGTTGGTTCCGCCCATGCCCCAGGAGCCCCTCCTACTCTACATCGGCGCCACGACTCATGTAGTCAGCAGTGCGCTGGTAGTGGAACGGGATGAGCAGGGCTCCCTCCAGAAGGTACAACGTCCGGTCTACTTCGTAAGCGAGGTATTAGGCGACTCCAAGATAAGGTATCCCCATGTTCAAAAGCTTTGTTACGCCGTACTAATAACGTCGGGGAAACTTAAGCATTATTTCCAAGATCATAAGATTTCGGTGGTCACTTTCTTCCTGATTGGAGATATTCTTCATAATCGGGAAGCCACCGGGAGAATTGCGAAGTGGGCAGTCGAGCTTGGAGCCTTTGAACTAAAGTTCAAGCCTCGATTAGCCATCAAATCTCAGGCACTCGCCGATTTTGTCGCAGAGTGGACAGAGACCAAGACCCCAGCAGCAAAGGAAAATCTCGAGTACTGGACAATGAATTTTGCTCATATCTCTGACTGGAAAGAAGCTACGATACATCCTCCAGATCCAATTTCCGGTCAGTAACAACGCTGCCGAGTACGAGGCACTCATCCACGGGCTACGCATGGCCATATCGTTAGACATACGGCTGTTAATGGTACGCGTTGATTCTCAGCTCGTGGTATATCAAGTTCAAAAAGAGTGGTCTTGCATCGGCGACAATATAGCGGCATATTGCTAGGAGGTTCAAAAACTGGAGGACAAATTCGATGGCCTAGAGTTAACTCACGTACTCCGATGAGACAATGAAGCAGCAGACGAACTAGTGAGGATGGGATCGATCGAGCGCAAGTTCGATTGATGTTTTCACGAGGAATTGCACAAGCCTTCCATCAAGTTACCAACCCGGCGGACGGCGAAGGACCAAAGGACGAAGTCGGAGGTATTATCAATCAACCACGGGTGGACCGGACCATATTTAAATTATCTCCTCCACGACGAGATGTCGGATGATCGAAGCCTCGTCGAGTGCATTACACGCCGAAGTAAAAAACCACAAGGTAATCGGGGACGAGCTTTTAGAAAAAGCGATTCGAGTACTAAGACATTGCATATCCGAGCAAGAGGGCAGAGATCTGTTAAAGGACAACCACTCGAGGATTGTGGACATCACTTTCGGACAAGCTCTCGGTTGGGAAATCCTATTGACAAGGGTTTTTCGGCCGATCGTAATAACAATCACGGAAGATATAGTACGCAGATGTGAAGGCTTCCATTTTTTGCAAGGCAAACTCATATCTTGCCAAAGATCTATAAACGATCCCAATCTCTTGGTGGCTCGCGTCGGAATCTGGACATAGTGGGGCCCCTCAAGCGATTGCAAGGTGGATTCACTCACCTCTTTGTCGCCATTGACAAGTTTACAAAGTGGATTGAAGCCAAGCCGGTTCTCGACATCACGACCGCCAAGGCGCGCGAATTCTTCTTGGACATCGTCGTGCGCTTTGGTGTACCTAATCGTATCATCACCGACAATGGCGTTCAATTCAATAGCAGCGAATTTCAGGACTAGGGCGAGGAGCTAGGCATCAAAATCTGCTTTGCTTCAGTGGCTCACCCAAGAAGCAACGGGCAGGTTGAACGTGCTAACGGATTAATTCTACAAGGACTCAAAGCGAGGATTTTCGACCGTCTAAAGCCGTATGCCACGCGCTAGGTAAAGGAGTTGCCTTCGGTTCTCACGGGTTGAAACAACCCCAAGTTGAGCCACCGCGGAACACCCTTTTTCCTAGTTTACGGCTCGAGCGATCCTCCGGCTGAATTGAAGTTACGCTCTCCACGAGTCTTGCGACTCGACAAAGAACTAGTTGGACGAAGGAAGAATGGAAGACCTCAATAGGCTCGAGGAGTTCAAGGAAGCGGCAATGATCTAGTCGGCTAAGTACCAACAGGGCATGCGTCGTTATCACCAGCGCAACGTACGGGACCGTGCGTTCTCGAAAGGAGATCTGGTCCTTCGAAGGAATCAAAAGCACGAGCATAAACTCTCCCTGTTTGGGAAGGCCCTATGTGATTGATGAAGTGACATGTTAATTTCATGCTATATCACATAAGCCAACAAATTGGGTATGGTTAATCCTAATGAAGTGAATCCCACAATTATAGAGTTATAACCAAGGAATAAAATTTATGTAAGTCAATATAATACCGAGCAGGGTTATAGTTTAAAACATTTTCAACTTGCTTTTTCTCGTTTTAGTGTTGTTTACTCTTATTCGACATGAATTTGAGCAAGTGATAGAGAAAATTGAAATGAGTGAGCAGTGTACTAGAATTTTGCGGCGACCAATCGGTAAAGAAGGGGGTTATTGACTGGCCTCGGTCGGTCGGCACGGCTTTTGCTCTGTCAGGTCCAATTTTCATGCAGTGGTAACTCCCTTCTCTGTACTTTAATACTTAAATGCACATGTTAGCAAATAAGGTCAACCGGTGCAGGGAGTTGCACCGGTCGAGGCAAACAACACTTTCTTCATTTCATTCCAAAGCAATGGTGTAGGCGCATACAATGAAAGCAAAATTTTGAAAACAAAAATAAATGTCTTGAAAGGATCGCTATGGCTTATAGGGGGTGAATAGGCCTTGAAAGGCTTCACCTTCACCAAAGGTGGTGTGAGAAGCTTCCCATAACCCGTGGCGGTCCTTTGCCCGCACACGATAAAATATGGCAAGGAGTCAGGAGGTTTCTTCGGGGAATACTCCGGCGACTTGGGCTCAATTTGCTCACACTTCATGAGCGCCTTTCCCTTCCCCATGTGCAGCGCGGCCCTATGAGTGACCTCAGGGCGGCCACGCGGCGGGGAGAGAATAAGCTTCTTGACCACGACCGTCTTGAGGCAAAGTTGCCCCGTGGTTGGTCTCGATGGTGAAGGGGCACGTGCCGCCTTCCCCTTCCCGATGACACGGAGAGGAGAGAGTGGGCGTGCCGCACTGCGCGCCGCCACTACGAGAGGGAGGCCGCCCAACCAGGTGGGGTCGGCCGATCCAAACTCGATCGCCCGACTGTAGCCTTGCTTCCTGTGATGCCTCCGGCGCGAATGCGAGTTTTCTCGACCGCACCAGTGAAAGGTTGATATTCCGGGTGACACATGGCCTCATGGAGTTGCTTTTCGATGGCTTGGGCACCGGTGGGTCGGACAAGACTATGTCATATATGCTAGGAATGGATTTTGGGGTCTTATCGGCCATGGCTAAGGGTGGATCTTGAGTTGGCTCAAGGTGGTGGAAAGTGTCTAAGTGGGAGGAGGAAGAAGATGAATGAATTGAATGAACAGCCTCCTACCGTCGGTTTTCAAACGAGTGAAAATGTTCAGACCTACAAAATCGGATGAGACGCTCCCCTTCAAAGATTTTGAGCATGGGCGAAGGGGGTCGGCCGACCAGAGGGTCGGCCGACCTTCTGTGTCGGGCCGAATCGGCTTTCGTCCAGCTCGGGTGCATTTTCTTTAGAGAAGTTGGTATACTTAGCCCGTAGATTATTTGCCAAATAAAATTTTATTCAAATGCTCATTTATTTATCGGTAGGAGCTAAACCGCACTCGGGCAATCAGTCATCAAAGAATTCGAGGACATCAACATCGTCAAAAACAGGCATTTCAGGTTCTAGAAAGATCTTCAAGCGTTGCCCATTAAGTTTGAAAACATTACCATCATCATCTTGAAGGGTGACGACACCAAAATCGGAAGCATTAATTACTGTGAAAGGGCCTTCCCACTTACTACGAAGTTTGCCATGCCCAAACAACTTCACATGAGAATTAAAGAGAATCACCTTATCCCAGGTTTTAAACCGTTTCACTGTTATTCGCTTATCGTGCCATCTTTTAGTTCTATCCTTGTAAAGTTTTGAGCTATGGTAGGCCTTTTCCTTCCGTTCTAAAATTCAGCCAATTGCATTTGTCTTTTAATTCCTGCTGAATGAAGATCCATGTTCCAACATTTTATTGCCCAATGGGTCTTATGTTCCAACTCTACGGGTAGATGACATGTCTTCCCATAAACGAGCTGGTAAGGGGTCATACTAGCTAATTGGAGTTATTGGAGTTTTAAAAGCAGTGCGGTATGCCCAAAGCGCATCGCTCAGATTATGCTGTCAAGCCTTTCCCATGGCATCTACAGTCTTATGCAAGATGTTTTTTATTTGCTTCTTTGATGTTTCAGCCTAATTGCTAGTCTGAGAATGGTAAGGTGTGGCTACCCTATGGTCAACCCCTAAGCTTCTAGTTCAAACCTAAAGCTTCGGTGGATAAAAGATGAGCCGGCATCGCTAATCACAATCCTAGGGATGCCAAACCTAGGGAAAATAATCTCTTGAAACATTTTCTTAGCGTGAGTTGAGTCACCAGACGACATGGGAGTGCCTCACCCATTTGGAGACGAATCGACCGCTACTAGCATGTACTCATAAGAGTCTGATTTTGGGAATGTGCCCATAAAATCTACCCCCCCCCCCCAAGCATCAAAGAGATCAATTTCTAGATTGCTTCTTAAGGGCATAGCATCTCAAGAATTAATGTTCCCAACTATTTAACATCTAGCACAGCGTCTAACGAACTCCTTGGTGTCACTATACATGGAGGGCCAAAGAAACCACTTTGCCAAACCTTGGCATGGGTTCTAAAAGCGCCATAATGGCCCCGTATGGTGACGAATGGCATTTCTCTAGGATCTCACGTTTCACTGCATGGGTATGCATCTATGAAGCAACCCGTTAGCACAGACTCGATACAGATAGGGCTCATCCCATAGATGAGTCATATTGTTGCGGATCAGCTTATTCTTATCCTCCCCTGGTGGTATATACCCTGCTACCAAGTAGTTCACTATGTTAGCGTACCAAGGGTCGGTAGTCGAAACTGCAAGCAGGGTGTCATCCCGTAGGTAGTCATCTATAGGCAGGTTTGTGGTTTCCTAGACTTGCATTCAGGAAAGGTGGTGGTTAGTCACAGAGTTTTCTACTCCTTTCTTATCGTTAATTTCTAGGTCAAATTCTTGGAGCAGAAGGATCCATCGGATGAGCCGTGGTTTCGCGTTCTTCTTGATAAGAAGGTATTTTAAGGCCGTATAGTCCGTATAAACTATCACCTTCGTTCCAACCAAGTAAGATTGGAACTTCTCTATCGCAAAGACTACAACTAAAAGTTCCTTCTCTATGGTGGCATAATTGAGCTGCGGGCCGGTAAAGGTTTTATTAGCATATGCAATGGCGTAATGCTTTTTTATCCTTACACTGGCCTAAGAGTGCTCCTATGGCAAAGTCGCTCGCATCACACATGATCTCAAAGGGCAGATTCCAATCGGTGGTTGAATTAGAATTACGACACGGAGACTAGAGCTTGCTTCAAAGTCTTTGAAAGCAATGCAGCAATCTTCATCGAGATGAAAGGAGCTTCTTTAAATCGACAAGTTAGTTAAGGGACGAGCGACTTGGGAAAAAGTCTTTTATAAATTTTCTATAGAAACCCGAATGACCCAAGAAGCTACGAATTCCCTTAACGTTCATTGGTGGCGGTAACCTCTCGATTACCTCCACCTTGGCTCTATCTACCTCGATCCTCGTTCGAAAACGAGATGGTCGAGGACAATTCCATCTCTCACCATGAAGTGGCATTTTCCCGCTTTAAAACTTAGTCGACTTTTTGGCATTTTTTAGGACTCTCTAAGTTTTTCAAAGGGTCATCAAACGAGGTCTCATAGACAGAGAAATCGTCCATGAAAACTTCCATGATCTTTTCGATCATGCCGTAAAAGATGGCCATCATGCACCTTTGGAAGGATGCAGGGGCATTGCAAAGTCCGAACGACATCATCCGATGGCGAAGGTGACATAACGGTATGTGAAGGTGGTCTTACTCTAGTCATCGGGATAAATGGGAATTTGATGATAACTAGAGTAGCCATCCATATAGCAAAAGAATGAGTGGTTGGCCAAACGTTCTAGCATCTTGTCTATGAAAGGTAGGGGGAAATGATCTTTCCTGGTGGCTTTGTTAAGCTTACGATAGTCTACGCACATACGCCATCCAAAGGACAAGTTCTTGGGATGAGTTCGCTCTTTCATTTTGCACTCACCGTCATTCCTCCTTTCTTGAACTACTTGAACAAGGCTAACCCAGTCGCTATCATATACCAGGTAAATTATCCCGACGTGAAGGAGTTTCAAAACTTCCTTCTTAACCACTTCTCTCATCGCATTATTGAGCCTACGCTGGTGCTCCCGTGTAGGTTTATGGTCCATTTCCATTGGGATGCGATGAGTGCCGACTGGCTTATCCCCTTGAGGTCCTTAAGTGAATAACCTAAGACCGAGCTGTACTTCTCGAAGTGGCGACAAGCCGTCGGCATTCGCCCTCGATCGACAAATCGTGATGATAGCCAGCTTGTTTTGGTTGTTGTTTAGGAAGACGTGTTTCAGTCTAGGAGGGAGTGGTTTTAGCTCGATAGGCGAGGAAGGAGGTTCCTCAGTCCTATTTTGCTGGAAATATTCATTTCAATCTTCCTCTTGAACAAAATCCGGAACGTCTTCTTCCAGACCTTGAGAGTAGACTGTCTCGAGAGAGTAGCGATCATAGACTCTTCTAACGGATCCGCAAAGTGGCTCGGCTTCTATTGGATGATTGATGGATCGGTCGAAGCTCACTGAGAGATATTTGTTGCCCACTGTCAAGCTGACATATTCTCCACTTTCCATGTTTCGGACTAACTCCCTTATGGGCTGCCCGATCAGGATATGAGAGTATACGGGTCGGGGACATTGAAGACATGAAAATCTAGTATGATTGTATGGTCATCTAAGGTCACCTCGACACCTTTGAGGATTCCCACAGCTTGTGTAATATGGCCAGGCAGCCATCTGACTTGCTTTCGAGAAGGAGAAGGGGCATGATCCGAAGAAATCCTTGATGCCACCGATTTTGACATGCAGTTAATACCCAGGTCAGGATGATAGGGAACACTTCTAGAATCCAAGCCATGGGCTTTCATTGAGCAAAACTTTTTGAAAGGAAATAGCGTAGATATCTCCTCAAGTTCTCTATTTCATTGGTTATCTCTCGGGGATGGAAAAAATACCCATGGGTCTAGGTAATCAGTGGGTACCCGACCCGATGGGTCCGGGTTGGGTCCACTTTGGACCGTGGGTATTTTGCTTCGGGTCCGAGTCCGGGTCTAGTTTTGGACCCATGGGTACCCAGACCCGGACCCGAATTAGAGAGGCTGACAAGTAGGGCCACAATATCATGCACTCAATCTCTCACTCCCCAATCCCTTCCCTTCCCTTTGGCCTCTCCCCATTCTCCTCCCAGGCGGCTCCCCTCAGCCACCTCTCCATCCCACGCCGCCCCTCTTCCCCAATCCCCATCTCACTGCCGAGGCGTCGCAGCCTCCCTACCCACGGCGGCGCGGCTTCCCTCCCCGACAGCAGCACGCCAGTGAGGCCTCCTCCTCCATGGCGGCGCGGCCTCCTCCTCCCACGACGGCGCGGCGGCGCTGCCTCCTCCTCCACGGCGGCGCTGCAGGCGGTCGGTCTCCTCCCCACACGGCGGCCTCCTCCTCCCCCACGGCCGGCGGTGCGGCCTCCTCCCATGGCGGCGCTGTTGTCGACCTCCCCACGGCGCGTGGCGGGCGCGACCTCCCCACGACGACGGCGCATGGGCGGTCTCCTCCCGATGGCGACGGCTTCCCTGTCCCTCCCCTCTCGGTTTATTGAGCTGAGACTAGACCCGATGGGTACCCATTCGGGTCCAGGTACCCATCGGGTCCTGGTCTGGGTCAGGGTTTAGACCCATGAATGACTTCGGGTCCGGGTCAGGATACATCTCTCGGGTCTCGGGTCCGGGTCTGAACCACCTGGACCTGGATGGACCGACCGATTGCCATCCTATATCTCTCTACTCAAAATGGCGGTAAGAGTCAGAAGGTTTTCCTGTTGTGCGGGATCTTCTCATGAATAGGGACATTTGGCTTAGGCCTTCAAAATTGCCGACTTTCTATTGGCGGCGTTGAAGCATTACCAAAGTCGTCGAAATTTCTCCTTCAAAGGCGTAAGATGTCAAGAATGAGATAAGTTCGTTCACCGTTTCAAGGTCTCGGACACGAAAACGTGGCTTTGGGAGGTTCTTTGATTCTAGAAGAATCGGATTGGGTCGGAAGGTTTGACTCGGTAGTGTTGTCTAAAGTTTGGGAATTACAGAAGGTTCAAACTCTTGATCCGAAAGTTCGACAAATGCATCAATGAAAGGAGTATTGCCTTGCAATTTCTTTGAGGATATCTTTCCCTTCATTAACGGTCTTGTAAACAAAGGATCCTCTGAAACTATGTTTAAAAACATAACACTCATCGGGCTCAATCCCTCGACAAAGTGTTGCATAAGCATGGGCTCGAGAACACCACGGTGGGGTCTCGAATCAGCCAACTAGGTAAATCGCACCTGTGTGCACCCACGGTTTCACTCTAAGGCGATGGAAGTTCAAAACCTCCTTTCTCAATTCTCGATTTTGGGAGAGGAAAGATCATGAAAATGAATTTCTCCTAGAGAGCTTCCTAACTCTTTTAAGGTATCCTACGATCGATTTGAACCACTATTTGGCTGATCACGTGAGGGAGAATAGAAACAATTTCCATTTCAGCGTTTGTCGAGCCATTCCTTGAATCTCAATGATTGAGCAGAGTTGTTCAAATTTGCAAAGATGGCCATAAGGGTTCTCTCCTTCTGATCCAGCAAATGATTTCTCCCGAACCATAGCTATGAGGCCTGGCTGGAACTCAAAGCTAGGTGTATGGATAGGATAGGATTATGATGGAGGCTCTAAATGCACGTGGCCTTAGGGCCGAAAGCGATAGATAGTCGTGTTGTCCATATGGAGGTACATGGACAAGCAAGGTTCGAAACTAGAACAATCACCGTTCCCCGGCAACTGCGCCAGAAAGCTTGTTGGCGATTAGCCTATTACAATTAATCCACAAGCGCACGGATATCGCAGTAGCTTCCAACCCAGAGTATTCCAAAGGTATCTAGTTTTTAGTCTTGACTTGGCGGATGGATATGGTGGAATAGCGAAAGTGGGGTAAGATATTTGGTCGAGAGGTTCTACTAAAGGTTCACACTAGTCAAAAGTACAAGATTTATCCGGATACAATTTCTACTCTGCGTCGGATCTCGATTCACTACCACCCGCTATCGAGAAAAGCACCGATGGTTATGATACCCCGATTGGGCTCGACCGGCTAAGACTAACGGGCGGAGTTCACAAATTGTTTAGCGGATAGCGAGGTCACCATCTACTACCTACCACTCGGTAGTTGAATCGGTGTCTCAGGGTACTAACTAGTCTAGGCACCACGCCTATTCCTAGCGATTACTACGTGCAGGGCGTCACTTATTATGCACTCCCACTAAACACGGCACTAATATCTATTGTGTCACGCAAGCATGGAGGTTTAGCACTCAAAATCTAGCACGACCAACAAAGAGATAATGTATATGAAATAAACTTGCTTTATAATTAAAGGATGGGACTAAGTGTTGCCGATAGAAGGCGAAGTGAACTCGCATCGAGTTCAGCTCCGAGCTCTAGTGGAGGGATGCCGACACATGACTTCTCCTCGGACGAACTCCCTCTCTCACCTACTCTACTTGATAAATGGGCGGTGTATCGCTGCTTTGTGTTCTTCCACACTTCTCATGCGTTGGAAATGAGGAGAGTGGCTCCTTTTATAATAAACCGCTTGTGAGTTAGGGTGTGGAGCAGTAGGGACATATGTCTTCTTCTCCCGGTGAAGGAGTACACGAGGGGCATCAAGTCGGTCGGCCGACCGGGCTTTGGTTGATCTTGGCCGTCCCTTCGCCGGGATACTTCTTCTGCGTGTAGATCTTCCCTTTGCGTCGGTTTTGCAGTTAAGGCCGGTACAATGGGGTTCCTTAAGATCCAAGCCATCCAATTGTTAAGAAAGTGCTGCCCTTGGATTAAACGACTTGAGTGGATGTTGTAGATCTCTTCATTTTGTGCTTCTTCACCACCTGGGAGAAAACGGATTCGGTTGGGCGAAAAGTCTAGGTCGGCCGTCCGGGGTTGGTCGGTCGACCGCCTCGGTTTGGGTCCATTTCTTCTCATTAGGACCCTGGAGACACAAACTTACCAAAACTTGTGAAACTTTGTTAATTTGCATGTTTTTAATTCATGTTCCTTCATTTGGGAGCTATGTTGAAGGTCGAGTGTATAAAAGTTGTCGAAATTGCCCGTCGGACTAGCACACCCCACATGTGGACTACATGGGCTCCGGTATCCTCTAGAAGGCCCATGCAGGAGCAGATGGGGGACGTCCCAAGTCGGCTGATTGAGGATAGAAACCACTCGGGTTATGTGTGCCTTGAGCTCCAAGGAAGTTCCCGAGGATATAGCCAAGTTCCATGTAATTAGAAGATCATACCTGCATATTGTACATCAGTATAACCGAATTAGGTACTATGCATTACGTACCACCATGTAACTCTATCTCCCCCTGCACTATATAAAGGGAGGGGTAGGGAACCATAAACGCGATATCATACAATCATCCACAACATCATATGCAATCATCTTCTACAATCATAATTCGAGCACGAGAAGTAGGGTATTACCTCCAAAGTTGAGGGCACGAATCAGATAAATCCGTTCTTGTGCTACCATCTGGTTTGGATCTTGAGCGTGCCCCGGTACAAATTCATTGCTGACGGTGACCCCCAATCAGCTACCCATCGACAGTTGGCGCGCCAGGTAGGGGCCTGTGTCAAGATCATCGCTCAAGCTAGATGGCTTCTTCAATATCGCTGCCCATCGCCATGAGGCTAGGACAGTCGCTGCGCTTCGGCTCTCTGGACTTCATCGCCGATGGCATCGGCAATCTTCATCTCTCCTCCCCTGGAGAGATCCCCCAACAAGAAGGTATGCGCGATCAATGTGACCCATTCTCCTTTGGCTTGGAGAATTCTGCATGTACATTCAGCAGACTGTTCCCCCTACTGCCCAACTTGGCGCCTCTTCCCGAAGAGGGCAAAGAAGGACTCGGCGGAATCACCCCCTCGGGCATGGATTCGATTCAGCCCGATGAAGACTCAGCACCCCCGACTGGGTCTCCCTCCGATCTTAGGAGTCTTGCCACGACAAGCGCGCAGGCGGATCATGAGACTGGGATAGGAGGTGACCACTCGAAAATCGATCTGAGATCGATCAGACTCAAGCGATTGGATCCAACCAAGTTCGTGGGTGTCATTAACACTGGCCAACCCATTGGACAAAGTAAGCTGGTTAGCCTCACCCTCTCTGACTTAGAGTCCGACGGGAGCATGGAGATCTGCAATTACCGGAAAGTCTTAGTCCTGGCGCGGACTACCATCACTCGCCTCTCGGCCGATCCGGGAACAAGGTGGCGCCATCGAGGCGGTCGACACGGACCTGCCGCTGGCGAGGATCAAGATCGCCTACAACAACCGCATCCATGACGCCATGTCCAAAGCGAGCTGCTGTATTTGTGAAATTGAGGGATCAAGACGTCTACACCACTCCCCAAGCAAATATCATCGCATCAAAGACTCTTCTCGAGACCAGCGCACCGCAGCTGCCTGAGAACAGCCCGCTTGTCCAGACCCTGGCTCGTGCAACGGCCATGGTCGAGATGGAGGCCATTCAGCGGAACGAGGCGCACCCCGCTCCCACCGCCTCGGCTCACAGCCGCTCTGGGCGCAACCGGAGCAAGGCGCGCGCCTCTGCCGCTGGTGGGTCCCATCCATCGGCGGGGCACGACCTTCGCCATGATATTGAAGCTAAAAGGAGGGAGTGCGCCGAAGGCGATCGGCACTCTCGTAGCTACTGCAGTCGGCGCTATGACGATCACGCAGAGAAAACATCGCCGGTCGGCGCGACCATCGCCAAGATCACCATCGCCAAGACCCGCGGCGGGAGCATCGCAGTAGAACCCCGCGGTGGCGGCGGCCTCGACCCTTGCAGGGGATTACCCCGGACCTCCGCCGAGTGGTTTGGCCGGATGGTTTTAACCTCAAAGGCATCGACAAGGTCGATGGCGAGAGGGATTCTAAGCTGGTCAGAGGTTTATGCCTTAGCGATCGGTAGCGAGAGGAGATCAGAATGTGATGGCAAACTATCGGCCAGTTGCTTTGACCCCAACCACTTAGACCTGGCTTACGGGACTCGAGGAGAACTCAATCGAGTCTTGGGATGACCTCCAGGAACAGTTCATCGCCAATTTCCAGAGGACCTATGAAAGGCCCGCTGGGAGATGGGAGATCGGAGAGTTACACCGGCACAAGAATGAGACTCTCCGTGAGTTTATCAAGCGCTTTACCAAGAAGAAGAATGAGATCCGGGACGTTTCGGAGCAAACAGTCATCGACGCCTTCTTCGCCGGATGTAAATCCGAGTAAATCAGGCAGATGACTCGGGACCCCGCGTAATCTCAAGGCTCTGTTCATAATGGCGGACCAGGAGGCCAACGCCGAGGAGGCCATCATGAACCATCATGGTGGCAACGATGGAGGCCCCAAGAAGAAGCCTAGTGATGAACAAAACAAACCCAAAGACAAGAAACGCAACGGGGAGGAGATGGTCGCCAACATGGAGCGTTACCGAGCAAAGCCCCCCAGCGACAACGACTACAACAAGGTCCTGGAAGCGGTATGTCCCTTTCACACCCGTGAAAACACATGCTGCCAAAGACTACCTCTCCAGAAGTTCACCGACAACACGAAGCAGCCGGCGGTAAAGGGAGGACACGGCAAAAAGCCCAATGGAGACTACCAAGACGCCGAGCGCTAGATCAATTACATATTCGGGGGCTCGGATGCGTATGAGTCCAAGCAGAAGCAAAAGCTTACCACTCGGGAGGTCAACACAATCATGCCTATGGTCCCCAAGTATCTGCGCTGGTCAGAGGTACCCATCACCTTTGATCGATCAGACCACCCGGACCGGATCGCCTTCTCCGGGAGGTATCCTCTGGTGCTGGATCCGGTCGTTCGACGAAACAAATTGAAGAGGGTCCTAGTCGATGGCGGGAGTGGAATTAACGTCCTCTTCGTCAAGACTCTGGATCAAATGAAGATTCCTCGCTCCGAGCTACCGCAGGGGTCATCTTCCTTCGATGGTGTGATTCGCGGAATGTCTGCAATACCACTCGGGCAGGTCTAGCTACCTGCCACGTTTGGGACCAAAGACAATTATCAGACCGAGAGTCTCAGCTTCGAAGTGGCCGATTTTGAGATGACATATCATGCCATCTTGGGAAGGCTAGGGATCGCCAAGTTCATGGCCATCCCCAATTACACGTATCTCGTCATGAAGATGCCGGGCCCCAATGGTGTAATCACCATCCCTGGTGACATCAAACAGTCGCTTGTCTACGACAGCGAAAACTGCGAGATGGCACAGGCACTGGACACGTCGGCCGAGATGGAAAGGATTCGACAAGAGGTTGCGTCCCTTCAGGAGGAAGGAGATATACACCAAAGAAGCAGGCCAAGACTTCCATCCAAGCAGCCGAAGAAACTAAGAAGATACTATTGGACCCGTCTGACTCGGCCAAAACAGCCGTGATTGGGACAGGGCTCGATAGCAAATAGGAAGACGCGCTCCTCACTTTCCTTCGGGCAAACTAGGACCCCGCATCGACCAAGTGGTGGATTCCACCGCCGGGTGTGAGCTCCTAAGCTTTCTGGACGCTTACTCAGGATATCATCAGATTAGTCTTACGGAGGAAGATCGCATCAAGACGTCGTTTATCACACCTTTTGGTGCTCTCTGCTATATCACAATGCTGTTTGGGCTGAAAAACGCTGGTGCGACTTATCAGCGCACCATACAGCGGTGTTTTCACACTCAGCTCGGCCGCAACGTGGAGGCCTACGTCGATGACGTCGTCGTGAAGACACGAACAAAGTCAGATCTCATAACAGATTTGACCGAAACTTTCGAGAGCCTAAGGGCATATCGGATGAAGTTGAATCCTGAGAAGTGTGTTTTCGGGGTTCCATCCGGTAAACTACTCGGATTTATCGTATCTCATCGGGGGATTGAGGCCAATCCTGAAAAGGTTAGCGCCATCATGAAGATGAAACCCCCGACCAGTCACAAGGACGTGCAGAAGCTCACTGGATGCATCGTGACACTCAGCCGATTCGTTTCCCGACTCGGGGAGCGCGGCATGCCGTTCTTTAAGCTCCAACGCCGACAAGATGGTTTTCAGTGGACAATGGACGCACAGGAAGCGTTCGAAGATTTTAAGAAATTCCTTACTACGCCACCGGTGTTGGTTCCGCCCATGCCCCAGGAGCCCCTCCTACTCTACATCGGCGCCACGACTCATGTAGTCAGCAGTGCGCTGGTAGTGGAACAGGATGAGCAGGGCTCCCTCCAGAAGGTACAACGTCCGGTCTACTTAAATAGCGAGGTATTAGGCGACTCCAAGATAAGGTATCCCCATGTTCAAAAGCTTTGTTACGCCGTACTAATAACGTCGGGGAAACTTAAGCATTATTTCCAAGATCATAAGATTTCGGTGGTCACTTTCTTCCTGATTGGAGATATTCTTCATAATCGGGAAGCCACCGAGAGAATTGCGAAGTGGGCAGTCGAGCTTGGAGCCTTTGAACTAAAGTTCAAGCCTCGATTAGCCATCAAATCTCGTGCACTCGCCGATTTTGTCAGAGTGGGCGAGACCAAGACCCCAATGAAGAAAGGAAAATCTCGAAATCTTGGACAATGAATTTTGCTCATATCTCCGACCGAAAGAAGCTACGATACATCCTCCGGATCAATTTCGATTCATAACAACGCCGAGTCGAGGCACTCATCCACGGGCTACGCATGGCCATATCGTTAGACATACGGCTGTTAATGGTACGCGTTGATTCTCAGCTCGTGGTATATCAAGTTCAAAAAGAGTGGTCTTGCATCGGCGACAATATAGCGGCATATTGCTAGGAGGTTCAAAAACTGGAGGACAAATTCGATGGCCTAGAGTTAACTCACGTACTCCGATGAGACAATGAAGCAGCAGACGAACTAGTGAGGATGGGATCCAGTCGGGCGCAAGTTCTGATTGATGTTTTCGTCGAGGAATTGCACAAGCCTTCCATCAAGTTACCAACCCCGCCGGACGAGCAGAAGGACCAGCAGCACGAGTCGGAGGTATTATCAATCAACCCTGGGTGGACACAGCCATATTTAAATTATCTCCTCCACGACGAGATGTCGGATGATCGAAGCCTCGTCGAGTGCATTACACGCCGAAGTAAAAAACCACAAGGTAATCGGGGACGAGCTTTTAGAAAAAGCAGTTCCGGAGTACTAAGACATTGCATATCCGAGCAAGAGGGCAGAGATCTGTTAAAGGACAACCACTCGGGGGATTGTGGACATCACTCGGCAGCAAGCTCTCTGGTTGGGAAATCCTATTGACAAGGGTTTTTCTGGCCGACTGTAGTAACAGATGCGGAAGATATAGTACGCAGATGTGAAGGCTTCCATTTTTTTGCAAGGCAAACTCATATGCCGGCCAAAGATCTATAAACGATCCCAATCTCTTGGTCGTTCGCCGTCTGGAATCTGGACATAGTGGGGCCCCTCAAGCGATTGCAAGGTGGATTCACTCACCTCTTTGTCGCCATTGACAAGTTTACAAAGTGGATTGAAGCCAAGCCGGTTCTCGACATCACGACCGCCAAGGCGCGCGAATTCTTCTTGGACATCGTCGTGCGCTTTGGTGTACCTAATCGTATCATCACCGACAATGGCGTTCAATTCAATAGCAGCGAATTTCAGGACTAGGGCGAGGAGCTAGGCATCAAAATCTGCTTTGCTTCAGTGGCTCACCCAAGAAGCAACGGGCAGGTTGAACGTGCTAACGGATTAATTCTACAAGGACTCAAAGCGAGGATTTTCGACCGTCTAAAGCCGTATGCCACGCGCTAGGTAAAGGAGTTGCCTTCGGTTCTCTGGGGGTTCAGAACAACCCCAAGTTGAGCCACCGGGCAGACACCCTTTTTCCTAGTTTACGGCTCGGAAGCAGTCCTCCCGACTGAATTGAAGTTCTGCTCTCCACGAGTGCGCGACTACGACAGCAACTAGTTGGACGAAGGAAGAATGGAAGACCTCAATAGGCTCGAGGAGTTCAAGGAAGCAGCAATGATCTAGTCGGCTAAGTACCAACAGGGCATGCGTCGTTATCACCAGCGCAACGTACGGGACCGTGCGTTCTCGAAAGGAGATCTGGTCCTTCGAAGGAATCAAAAGCACGAGCATAAACTCTCCCCTGTTTGGGAAGGCCCCTATGTGATTGATGAAGTGACTCGCCTGGGGGTTTACCGGCTAAAATGTGAAGACGGATCAGACGTGCCTAATACCTGGAACATCGAACAGCTACGTCGTTTTTATTCTTAAGTCTTGTATTCGAGCATTGTATAAATAGTCTCTTGTTTGACTTGCCACTTAGCCGTACATAGACCTGATCATCGGCCGGGCCGGGCCGGGTTTCGGGCCGGGCTTGGAAAAGCCCGGTCCCGTGGGACCAAGCCCGAGCCGGCCCGGCCCAACGCTTCGGGCTTCGGTTTCGGACCCAAACCCGGCCCGAAGCCCGGGAGCCCGGCCTGGTCACGGCTTACCTTGTGTTTTTCTCGGGCCTAAGCCCGGCCCGGCGACCGGGCTTCAGACCAAGGCCTGAGCCCGGCCCGATGCATCGGTCGGGCAGGGCCGGGCTAGGCTTTTTCGGGCCTGGTCGGGCTGGGCTCGTCGGGCCGGGCCGCCCATGAACAGGTGTAGCCATACACGACTAAGCAGTAAGTCGAGGGCTACACTAAATAGTGTGCGGAGTCAACTGCACACTATCTTATCAATAAAAGTTGTTTTCTCTTTACATGCGTTGATCGAATTTGGTTATTATGAGAATTCTTGAGTAATGTCGTACATACTTGTCAAAGACAGCGTTTAGCCACTCGGTACGTGCATAGGGAGAAAGCCAAGTGCTTGTTCCTGGCACTTGGGGGTTAGACCAGTCGGTAGAAACGTTACATGAAAGAGGATAAAATCAAGTACTCCGATAAATACAGGATCAGAGTATTGAGGATCAGCTAAGCATCCAGAACTTGAATTCATTTACAAAGTCAAGTGTTTTGCCAAATTGGCAGCGATCTCCCGGACTTCTTCCATAAGAGCGGAGGCCTCTTCTTCATTGCAGGCAAATCCTTCTCGTACGGCTTCGAGGTCCATGCTGGGAGAGTTCGACTTCGTAATAGCCAAACCTTGGCTGGCACAAGTCGTCGCCGCCTCCCTTGTGAAAACCCTGATCCGTGCGGGGATGTCGTTAAGACACGCCACAAAGATTTCGTCATCTGACGGCAGCTCGTTTTAAGGATAGAGGTATTGGAGTGTTGGAGTTATTGCCTTCAGAGCACGGTCGCGTTGTTTGTTGGCGGACTTCACCCTCTCATCGAAGACCTGGAATTGCGCCTTGGTTTTCTACTGGTAAGCTGCAAAACCAGTCGGACATCACAAACTAGTCAGGCTTTAGTGGGGTTGAGCCAGGGAGAGCCAGAGATAGAAAGTTACCCCCCAACTCTTTAGTTGATCTCTCAGCTTGAGTGTTGGCCTAGAAAACTTCTCCCTCCATGGCCTTCTGCCTCGCCTCCAAAGCTGTATACGAAGGCAAATATTGAGGATCAATCTCAAAGAAGCATTTACAATTGCATAAGGGTTTAGTATTGTTCAAGGATGCTCACCTTGGATGGTATTGGCTTCTTCTACGTGGCGGAGCCGGAGTTTAGTGATTTCCTTTCGAAGCTCTTCGATCTCGCTGCGATATTGTGACTTGACTGCATATAGCGCGTTGTCGTATTCATCACGAGACTTCAATTCACCTACGGTTCTCCGCAAGCACAAAGACTTTTGCTTGGACCTCTTTCTCATGCGCTGCGTGGGGATAGGAAGGAAGATCAATTAGGTTCTTTTGTGTGCAGCGAGAATTTAAGACGTGAAGAGAATTTACCTTGAGTATCTCGGTGTTGGCTTTCGATATGTTCTCCAGCACTCCCCACTCTTCGTCTTCTTGCTCGTCGTCGACCTCATAGCCTTCCATCTCTTTCCTCCATTTCACTCGGAGGGGAGGAGTCTTAGCTCTGGTGGAGGGGCGAGGAATCTCCTCGATTTTCGGTTCTAAGCTCTCTGGAGCCTGGGCTAGGATCTTACCCTTTGTCGATGAGGATTGGCGAGTTGCAGGGGATGGAGGGGAGCAAGGTTGAGATGCTGCGCGCTGAGCTGAGTCTTCTGTAGTAGTCTTGGTTTTGGCGGTCAGGTTCCAGATGAGCTGAAGACGGCGTCTTGGTGCTGAGTTTGCCAGGCATGGCGCCCAAGACAGGTGTCCTACAAGTATTTGAAGATTTTTCAAGACACTGGGTTATTTACAAACTGTGAAGAGATGGAGTTGTGAGGGGATACCTTCGTGACGGAATAAACTTGGTTCCAACCCGAATGGTTGGATCACTCGGGTTGGAGCCTGAAGGCCTTTCCGCCCCTGCTGCGGCCTCTGGGCCAGCGGTTTGGGAAGACGGAGGGGTTGGTGATCGCCTAGCAGGAGTCGGACTGGGCCCCGGCGACGCAGGAATGGGACGTTGCCTTCATCTTCATCTTCGTCCGAGTCCCTCAGGACAACCTCCTTGCCTTTCATGGGCAGAGGATCATCAGCCGAGTCCTCTGCTGGACGTTTGCGCGATGCCTCCTTATGGCTGGGGGCTTCGGGGATAGGATAGGTCGAGAAAAATCCAGCACGACCCTATGTGAAGATTGGATCAGACCAATTATATTTATATTTCCTAAAATCACGGCAAAGGTTGATGGGAATTTTTCGCTTACTGCTGGAGGAGTATTTGACAGGCGATATGCGCTCGGGCAATCTTTGTTCCCTATGTCCGAGCCTGGAGCGAAGAGCTCGGCCACTCGGCTGATCAAATTCTTATGGGTAATTTGGTCTTCGCTTTCTCGAGTGGCGTCTTGGACTCCCGAGTACTCATACCCGAGGTGCACCCTCTCTTTGATGGGTTGGTCACGGCGGAAGGTGTACTTCAAAACTACACCGATGCCGGTTAGATCGGCGGATTTCAATCTGCCAAGGAGGACGAGAAGTTCCTTGACTTGGCTCCCTTCGCTCTCGGCGATGAGGGAGGACTAGGAGGGACTGATCGTGGGGCACTCTCTAGGAAAATGAAGGAAGGACGGGGGGAAGATTGGCACAGTAGAATCATTCAGAGTGCCAGCCTTTGTTTGAGGTTCTCAGAGGGAGATCAAAGTAAAATTTCTTGGCCCCTTCCCGCAGCTGGAATCCGCGCTGCCTACGGCTCTGGGAGAAGTTTTGTTGGGGAAGGGCTTCAGGAGGTAAAGGCATCTAAATTGGTCGAAATGGGGGGCGATCCCGAGATAAGCCTCGCATATGTGAATAAAGATCGCGATTTGGGAAATGGAATTGGGGTTAAGGTGAGTAACCTCGATCCCATAGAAATGCAATAACCCTTGGAAGAAAGAAGAGCAAGGAAGGCCGAAGCCGCGAAGGAAGAAGGACTCCAAGACCACCACCTCGTCGGAGCGAGGGGTGGGGAGGACTCACCGGCCGTGGCGCACCACGAGATGAACTCTTCTGAGGGGAGCACGCCGGTGGAGACAAGCTTCTGTAGCCTCCGGTCAGTCGTGATGGACTTCATCCACTCCTTGCCGCTCTTGGTCGTCTTCGGGGTGGCAGGAGATGGGGGAGCCATTGCAAATCGGCGACGGTGGCGGCGGAGGACGCGATGGAGAAGAACCCTAGCGGCAGAGTTCGTTGGGGAGGACGAAAAGACTGGCGCGAAAAATGGCCGGGGTGAACTAACTTCGTTCCCCTGTTCCTAATATATTGTAACGGGCTGCGTTGCGCATTCTGGGCCGGGCTTTTGTCTACCGCTGGATGCGGCCCCTTTGAGAAGACTCGGGTTACCACTCGGGTGGCCGAGTGATTTTTCCCGAGAGGCTCGCTTATGCGCGGGATGACGGTCTAGGAGCGCGCAGTTCTAACTACTTGGATGAAGATGAAGGCGATTAGGAATTCGTTACTATCAATTGAAGACCAGAAGATCAATACAAGGGATTCCACAGAACATCCAAAAGATTTTTCATTAATGTCTCTTAGGCAAGATTACATATTTTTCACGGCGCAGCACAGTGAGCTAAGGTTCGTTGCTGGCTCACGGAGAAGCAGAAGAAAAAGGGGACTACTCCGATGACCACCCCACATCCAGAAGGGAGGATACGAGCGCATCCTTCAGAGGGGTGCGTGTCGGGAAGAGTCGCGGATGGCCATTGATCAGAACCCTGATGGCTCTCTGGGCGGTCTGCTCCGCGTAATCCCTTGGCAAGCGTTGCCATTTGGCAGCTGTAGCGGCTATGGCGGCGGCGACGCGAGCGTGCTCCTCGGCGCAGGCAGTTTCCTAGGGATCCATCGCTCTCCCTTGATTTTCCGTTGCAATGGGAGAAAGGGGAGAAGAGGTTTGGAGTTCTTGCCGAAAAGGAAAGACAAAAAAAGACTTGGAGGTCGGGTGTGGAGCAATGCGCTGCGTCTAGATCTTTTTTATACACGGAGAAGTTCAAAGGACGCGCCTCGTAATCCATTTCGAACACAGTAAAACCATTATGGTGATGAGACGGAGGTGGATACGAATACGTTTCCCGGCGAAACGTGTGATGCTCCGACTGTGTGTGAAAAGTGTGAAAACTCTTCGCCTCCCCTTTAGTGGGCTTGGGCTAAATGAGCAAAGGGCGATCCCCTTAACAGGCTTTCTTAACACGCCGCTGACGGTGGCAATGTGTTAACATTGATCCTAATTCGGCCCCGGTACATTCTAGAGGGCATATGACCGGAGTACCACATTAAAAATATTTCACGGCATACCCCATGTCGGGTCACTAGCCAGCTTTGCATGCTCAAGGTTGGGTGTTTGTGAAATTTGGTTATAGTTTTGGAGGTATGTATTTTTAAGGTCGCTAGTTATATACCGCAACTCTCTGCCAAACTGTATCCAATCTGTACGCCCTTAGGGGTGGACAGCTGATCCTTTCTATGGACGGGACAGGTACCACTCGGCTGAAAGGTGTGCCCCATGTTGGGCCGAGTGCTGGTTCTTACAAGTTAAGGCGGACACCGATCTTGTTATTCTTTCAAACGCATAATTTACAAAGACATCTTTGCGGATCGGGCTGTAATTGCGTGGCTTAAGGCATGCCCCATGCTGGGTCGATTGCTCTTCTCGCAATGCGAGGGTAGATGCCAAGTAGCCGAATCCATCTGTTGAGGTGACGTGCCCAACAGGCTGGAAAAAGCTGCGGTTTTGGTATTGCCAATCCTGGCGTCACTTCTAACACAAAAGGTTTGATATTTCTGTAGTTCTTTACAATCTCTTTTCAGATTACAGGAGACATTGGTGAAACCAGTCGGCCGGACATCTGACTCGATCGTAAAGCACTCGGTGGCTACTATGGACTACATGGGACCTCTAGAAGGCCTATGCGGGAGCAGATGGGGACGACCCAAGTTGGCTGATTGAGAATAGAAACCACTCGGGTTACATATGCCTTGAGCTCCAAGGAAGTTTCCGAGGATATAGCCAAGCTCCATGTAATTAGAAGATCATACCTGCATATTGTACATCTGTATAACCGAATTAGGTACTATGCATTACGTACCACCATGTAACTCTATGCACTATATAAAGGGAGGGGGCAGGGAGCCATAGGCACAATATCATACAATCATCCACATCATCATATGCAATCATCTTCTACAATCATAATCACAGAGCAAAGGAAGTAGTGTATTACCTCCGAAGTTGAGGGTTTGAACCTGTATAAATCTCGTTCTTATGCTACCATTTGGTTTGGATCTTAAGCGTGCCCCCGTACAAATTCATTGCCGACAGTGACCCCCAATCAGCTACCCGTCGACACCACACGGCGTTCCTACTCGATACGTGTGGATATCAGTAGAGGCGTTGCCGTACGCAGACGCGCTGTTTGGTTGGATCTCCAACGACCTGGCAACGATTGACCCCGACCATCACGTGAACGACTACTTACTGTACGCGTGCGCATTTGCTTCCGCTGCATTGGGGCGTCAAGTATAACGATCTATGATCCCCTACTCACATGTGATCTTGGGTGAATCGCGGTAGAAATTTTGAATTTGTGCTCGCGCAGCCTACCCGTTTTCCTTCACAACAAGGGTGCGCGCGAATCTCGCCTTGAGCTTGAAATGTATCGTGTGGTAAAGGGATCGATATGTACCTGTATCAAGGTTCAACCGAATATTGATTCTATGCATTCGGGGCACAATACATGCTGATAGGTGGCGCTGTTGATCGATAGATTGGAACGGGTTTCTGGATCAGAACCGACTTGCACTGAACCTAACGGGTCATAGAATTAACATGTTTTTGCGTGGATATAATCTACATGGGAGATGGAACCTTAGTGGGTCGCGATCCCATAGCGCGTCTTTATAAGCGAAGGTCGGGGGCGACTGTATCGCACCACCAGAGCTATGTGTCACCTTTCTCAAGAAACCCTAGCTGTGTGGGGAGGTGCTAGCACACCCCGCACGACATTCCTGCTCGGTACATGTGAATACTGATAGAGGCGTTACCGTACTGGAGTTCTACAGGATGTGGAAAACCTAGCTGTGTGGAAACCCTAGCTATGTGGGGAGGTCCCTAATTAAAAATAAGAAAGATAAAGAAAAGGCAATGTAGACGTTGACACGACAGTACACATCATCAAAACAGTCTAAAAATTCATCTTATGGATCTAATTGCAATGGTTTCGTAAGTTTTGATACCTAAATAAGCGGTTTCGATACTTACAGATTTATGTGTATAGAGTTTAGGGACTAATATTGCAATTTTCTATTTTCTTAATTTGTTTTGACTGACCGCACGCCACCGGACGCCAGGGCCAGAACCGACCGAGTCACCGCTCAAGTACTCAACTCACCCCTCAGCGCCATTACCGCGTCGGACATCCGTGGACAAGCTGCCGGGCCAGCTTGCATCCTCAACATTTCTCCCTCCCCTCCCCTCCCTCCTCTCTCCATCGGCCAGGAGCAGCCGTGCAGGAGCTGGAACTGGACTGCTGGTGAGTAGTGAGCTCTCTCCCCCTCCCTCCCTCCCTCCCTCTCTCTCTCTCTGGATTACACTTACAGGTGAAGTCGCTGCAGGTAAGGGGGCCAGGGGGAGGGAGCAGCCCAAGCCCAAGGAGGTCATCCCATGGAGGAGGGGAGGAGGGTTCCGCGGCGTGGGGGAGTGCTCAAGGTGGTGGTGGCGCACGGTGCCAATCTCGCCATCCGGGACTTTACCTCCAGCGACCCCTACGTCGTCGTCCGCCTCGCAGACATGGTATCCATTTCTCAGCTACAACTGGATGTTGTAAGATAAACATGCCAATGCATTCAGTCGGACCAACCGCCTACTTTGTTTGATCCAAGGGTTTTTACCTTGATCGATTCGGCTCTGCCCTTTCTCAAGTGGGAAATCTTGTAACCAATGCTTCAAAGTACCAGTACATCCCGTCTCTTGCTTCATCCCGTGGTCTTGCTTTGAACTTTCGGCGAATTCAGCAAGTGTTTATTGATTTATGTCTTCTGTCTCTAAGAGATATTTCTTGATAAAATCTTGATGGTTGCCTGTCCAAATCATTCACCATAAAATCACAGTGTTTACTTGGATCATCGCCTGCCGTGTATGGAACAATGCGGTTCGCCTAATTTCTCCCTTCTTTTTACCAGCCCGTCTGGCTTTTCAAAGTTGAGCATCCCAACAGCTTCCCGCTATATTCATTGTCTAACAGCCACGCCCTTGTACCTTTTGTCTTTGTTGGCAGGAGCACTTTTTGATCACGTATTCACGTATTACTTTTTATTGAAAATTTCACCTTTTTATAATCTCCATATGCAGTTTGACTTCAACTTAATTCATCTCCATATGCAGTTTGACTTCGACTTAATTCTCTTTTTTACCTAACACAATTGTTTTGACCACAGCTCCACATTTTTAACTTTTTAACATAGGAAAACACATCTCAAAAAGCAAGACAATGTATTATGTTGAAAAAGGCCACACATCTTACAGTAAAAACTCATTGAATGATGCAAACAAGAAAAAAAAAATGTTTTCCACTTTTCCTATGGCAGGGCTCCTCACCTAGAAACCAGAAGGGGCAAACATGGTTCAGCCAAGCCATGTGCCAAAATTCAAGATAGGTCTTGGTTTGGTCAGATGTAGTGGTAAAAAAATGCCTAGTTGTATCAGGCTAAACGGATTATTTTATCTATCTGCTGCTGGTCATGCAAGTGTTTCTATCATACATGGCCACTTTGACTTGGTAATTTTGTTTCCTATCTGTAAAATCTTTCAAACCAAGTTACTTGACTGTCTTCTCTTTATGGATGGAGAAGTCCATTCTATGACATCTAACAGCATTGTTTTTATTCTTCTTTTGACCCCACAGAGTGCAAAAACAAAAGTCATAAACAGTTGCCTCAATCCAATTTGGAACGAAGAGATGGCTTTCTCCATCAAAGAACCAGTTGGAGTCATCAAATTTGTAAGTTGATATGTTTCTTGTCCTAGTGGATTTCTGTTTCAGACAAAAAACACTGATCATTCAAAAGGCAATATTCAACATTCCTTTTGTTATTCTCAAAAAGGAAAAAGGTGCCTTCATTCTTAGATTAATGCCCATATGAATTTTGCATGTTTTCTTTTTGGCAGTACTGGTCAAACTAGATTATTGCTTGTTCAAGACATATGAACAGATGTCGTGTTTATCACTAGCCCACAAGAATATGCAGTACTGCTCTAGTCCCATAAATTTATATCACCTAGCAATCCATTATGGCTTTACTAAACAGTGGTCGAGTCAAACAATAGACATGTTCATATTAATTTTAGTATGCCTTTCCCCACTTATGTGTTGACACCCGCCTGACAAACAGTGTTGCGCCTTTTACCCTGGCTGACTTTTTTGTCCTAGTTTTGAGCTCCAATTTTCTTTTCTTTATTCATTTTTTTCTAATATTTGCCTCCAGTCCTATTTTCTGTACTATTGCGCAACCAGTGTTGACCAATTTTATGGCCTAAGTTTCCATTGGCATCTGAGACTTTGCATTAATTCTGTTGGTGTTGATTGAACAAATTTCTGTGAAACTTCATTTTTGGTATTAAAGTAGTGCAGCTCGCCATCTTCCAGTGTCATTTATTAGAAAGAGATATTTGTACAGGGGTTTTCTTGCATTTTTCCCTTCTCTTGTATATGTGCATAAATATAACCTATTGGGCCCATTCAATAGACAAACTGCAATTCTAACATGGTATCAAGAGCTTAGGTTACGGTTTCTCACTTCCCACCACTCTGCCGCTGTTACCGCAACGAGCTGCGCCACCGTCGCCAGTGGCCCTCACTGGTGGCGCCTCTCTCTCTCTCTCTCTCTCTCTCTCTCTCTCTCTCTCTCTCTCTCCTCGCCCAACCTCGGACCCCCCTCAGCCTCGCCGCAGCTAGATCTGTGCCATTCTGGTTAGGTTCGGGCCCCTCCGATCAGGTCCGCGCCGCCTCTGTCCCACATCGAGACGCGCCGCCCCGAACCGTCGCTTGTTCTTCTCCAACTCTAGACCCCTACAGCTTCAGGCCTATTTGGATGCCACTTGAACTATTGATCCTGCCGATCGCAAGTCCATGTGGGCATGCTGTGTTTTCCACGACTCTTCACGAATCACCTAGAAGACCAAGCGCCAAGCTCCATGCACCAGCCTCTGTGACGGCTGAGATGACTTGCTTCGATGGCTTCTTGCCGACCTGGTCATGCCTGTTTCTTCTGAAATGACCATCTGCTCTGATAGCACTGGTGCAATCAGTATTGTTTGTGATCTATTGAAGCGTGATCTTACCAAGCACATCAGCATCGATGCTCATCATATTTGGTCTCAGGTGCAAGATCAAGTGGTTACTCTTTGTGATGCGCCTTCAGATCTTCAACTTGCTGGCTTTTGTGCCAAGGCGTAGACTATAGCACAACATGATTTACATTTGTTCAAACTCAGCGTTGTTGATCCACCGTGAGTTTAATGGGAGGTGTTAGAAATAGGTACTTGTATAGAGGCTTTTTTTTTACATTTTTCCCTTCTCTTGTACATATATATTCAGCCCATTGGGCCCATCAAATAGACAAGCTGCAATTCTAACATCATCATCATCAGCGATGGCAATAATAGTGACCTGATTAGCGAATGACAACTATAAGAACCGGTTATGTTCTCTAGCTAGAGGACACAATCTATGGCACATTTCTTGGCATCGATTTGATTTTATTTGCAATCTAAATACCACAACTAAAGTAATCAGAAAAATATTTAAGACAACTTTGAAATGGTAAGATTAAACACATTTACTATATAGATGATTAATTTTTACTACCTAACAAGGTCGCTGTGTTAACTTCAAGTTGTATATTTTCATGGCCTGAAGTCCTGAACCGAATAACTTTGTGATAATCCCATTTCCGTTGCCACCGCTTTGTCAGGAGGTGTTCGACTGGGATCGGTTCAAGTATGACGACAAGATGGGGCACGCATTCCTTGACCTGCAGCCAGTCACGGCGGCAACGACGCTGCGGCGTGCGCTGCAACTCACAACGGGGGAGACCAAACTCCGGAAGGTGGCCCCTGCCGCCGACAATTGCCTGCTCTCCGACAGCTTTGTGACGTACGCTGACGGGGAGGTTGTGCTCCACGCCAGGCTGAGGCTGCGAGACGTCGAGTCTGGCGAACTGTCCGTCACAGTCAAGTGGATCGAAGCTGACGCCAAATGAGAGCCCGGCGAGCTAAGAAGAGAGTTGCATCGCATGAGGCACTGCTTGCAGGTAGGTGATATGACCATAGTGTAGTAGTGTGCTTATAGTGTTCTTATTTTGTCCTCCGTGTGTGTTTGTGCTCCGCGCGCGCGCGTTAACTGTCTTATATGTATCTGTACTTTTCGGACGGTTCTTGACAAACAGGTAGTGTGCATGCATGTTCTGATATTTGTGTGTGTGTTTTGGTAACAATAGAAAACCTCAATGCTTCAAATGAAAACTCTCGTGGTTAATCTTTTCTTCTGGTACAGATTCAATTAGATACATGTCCATACATCGGATGGAGCAGGTTGTTATATTATATTATTTTAATTCCATAATTAATCACAAGGCAAATCACGTGAATAATAAACAAGCACCGGCGCTACTCATGCTTCCGAACACTTCCAAACGAATCTAAACCCTGACTGCGCATGCTGCCGCCCAGGATGCAGGTTTTTGAATTTGGATGTACAAAGGCAAAAAAATATATATAATTAAGAAAAATTACAATGTCAACATGAAAAATACAAATTGTAGGGTTTATACCTTAGGGGAAGGGGATGAGGGTGTCATGCTGGAATGGCGGATTTGAGCTTGTGCGGGAGGGGATGTCTGACGCTGTGGTGGGCCGATTGGGCCTTAACCAAATAGTGCTAAGGCCTAGGTTGAGAGAGGGTATATACATATTAGAATTTTTTTCTGCAAAAAATTAGGTGCACATATGTACACCCTTGGGCTTTTCTAGGCCCACCCTGCTGCTTTCAGAGGAACACGAACAACAATTTAGTGATTGGTAAAGAGCGGAAAACGAAGCAGGGACGATCAGATGAAGTAGTCGACATCAAGGATATGAATGGCCGCGCGGATGCACTGTCCTAAAAACTAATTGCCCCCTCCTGTGTAGGTCTCGGCGTCTTGCGGCAGCAATCGGATCTTCCACATGCACACAAAGAGGAAGATGACGAGGCATGAAGGAGCAAGGACACAACATAGAAGAGATGGAAGTGCGAAACTGGAGTCTCCTTGACGTCTCCAGTGACTTTGTCCTCGTGCTCGTAACCACCCCCACATAGAGGGGGCACGGGCTATGAATTGCGCATACATATCCCTTATCTCAAGTTTTTGATCAAACCAATCCATTGACATAAACTTTTCATGGGCGAAAAGCGAGTTGTTTGGGTCCTGAAGGATTGACGGGGAGAACCCATTTCATATTTTTCTGAGCTCCCTACAATTTCCTATCTCTTATCCATTTTTTGGAAATTCATTTCAACCCTTTTCTATTTCGGAAATTCTAGAAATACGCCTTCCCTTTTGAACTGGCGTCATCAGACCTTAGTGCCCTAAGTGGATAGCAACGGTCTAGATTCATCCTTCCCAAATCAAACGCCTCAGAATTGGCTACGTCATTGCCCACTTACCGGTTTGATTCGACGACGCCCCTTGTTTTTCCCCGGATCCAATGAAGCACCTGGTTTCTCGCTCTTCTGGCCTCGTCGCCACCACCAATTCGTCACCGCCGCCTCCCGCATTCTACGCTACCCAAATTACTAGCTGCCACTTTTCTAAGCTCCTCTGGCCACGATACCAAGTCCTCCGGCATCACCACGTCGCCATCAAGCATATCCTCCACGTCACCACACCATATTCACCACAACTTCGCCAAAATTCCTCGCCGCCATTTTGGACTTTGTCGGTCACAGTTGTAAGAAACCTAGGCCGAGAGGGGGGTGAATCGGACGCTTAATTAAAATTTTAACCTTTGTTTGCGTGATAGATTAGGTCGGTTTTTACCCAAGCTACCAATGAATCCCTATGAGCTAGATGCGGAAGCGTTGCCACAAATAATCAACAGAGAGAAAGTGGCTCGATGGCTCACAATGCACAATATGAAGTACTAGAGAATGCAAGAGACGAGGAGACACAAACCAAGTTGTTTACCGAAGTTCAGTTCTCAACACATGAGCACCTACGTCTCCATTGAGAAAACTTCTCACACAGAGAAGTCAGGACCCTTTTGTCCCTAGTCCTCAATCCACTTGTGGTAGCTCTTCACCAACTCATGGTAGGTGAGCTCCAAATGTTCATACAAAGATGATTTCTTCCACATGCGGAAGCTCCTCACACCCGCGGCACCAACAAACGGCACCGACCTCTGACACACGGAAGGCTTTTTACACGGCCTCCAACGGATGAAGGCGACACACTTCCGGCACATGGAAGTGACCACCGACACACGAAGGGTTTCGGTCGATGTATTCATTCGGTTGATGAAGGTCGTGACGTGGCGACGATCTCCCCGGCAGTGAAGTTCCAAGAACACAAGACCGGAGACCGTCCCTCACCACTACCCCTTCTCTACCACCATGGAGCTAGGGCAAGACCTCCATGGGAGAAGGGGCAAGACTTGTGGATGGATGAGAGGAGGTAGGGGGCAACTTCTTCTTCCTCTTCCTCCTCCCTCTTTCCCTCAATCTCTCAAGCACATGGAACCCTAGATGGATGTGGGAACTATGGGAGGAGCTCTCTATGGTGGCTAGGGTAAGGGGTGGCTGCTAAATGAGCCTCTCTCAACTTTTCCCATGCTATTGGCTCCTATTTATAGGTACAAGGCGAAAACCCTAAGAATGGACGGCCCAGATTGAATTTCCCGTGATGCAGCCTAATCCGTCGGATCCAGTCCGATAAAAGGGTTGCATTTAGGGACTTAGTCACTAGGAGCCGGTGGCCTGGTCGGACCCAGTCCGACAGTAGGGTTGCATTTTGGGGACTTAGCTGCTGACATGCTCATCCGTCGGACCTAGTCCGACGAGGCTAGTTTTTACAGCCCACTTCATTTTGGCTCTCTTTCTCCCTTGATGTCTCGTCTATGGTTTTGTGCAAAGTTTGTCGACTTGTGAACTCGGCGGGAACATTTAGACACTTAGGCGGGAAGTTTCGCGCCCACAGAAAATATCTGGCTTTGAGACTTAGCGGCTACAAAACTTCAGACAGCTAGCTACCTCCTGGAGTCTTCTGGATCTATCCCGAACTCTCTCAAAGATGAATGAGAATAAGAGACCGGAGATGTGCTATGTGGGACCCTGCAGCCAGAGATACGACGATCGGCAGACATGTTGGCCCTAGGCTACACACACGCAAGAAATCAAAAGAAGTAGGAAACAAATGTCCTTAACCTTTGTGTGATCCAGCTCTACAACCTAGTTGCTATCAATTACCAAAATCATTCAGCCCATGGGAGATTTGATCTTACAACAGCTCTGGCCATTCCCACCCATGCTCAAAGCTATAGTTGAAACAGACAGGTTATTTAGCTCTGGTCATCCCTCGGCTCTGCCTTGACACAAGCCTCCTTCCAATCTGGCCACTGATGAAAGTGCCAATCATCGTCGACGACCCCCGTGCCCGCCGTCGCCGCAACCTCGCCACATTATCACTTCCAGCTACCCCGAGCTCCACCTAGACCACCCCAAGGTCAACCCCATACAGAATCGCCTTCCCGATCATCCTCACCCCACCTCTGGCTACCCCCTTGCCACCGGCGATCATCCCCGTGTCGATCCCCAACTCGTTCCTCTCTCTGAGTCACTGGCAAATAGGCCCCGTGCGTCAGTCACTTCCTCCCTCTGCCGCTCCCACAGCCTGCTGGGCCCCGTGCATCAATCAGCAACCACATGTGCGGCCCCTCGCATGACTATTTCGTGAAAAATATAAAATTATTTATCAAAAATACCAAAACCCTTATAAAATTCCAAAAACAATCTCAAAAATCTAGATTTTAGTCTAGTATTTTATAAAAATATTAATGTCACCTCTCTTATAGCAAAATCATAAAATTTTATGTTTTTACTTCTCTTTTGTAAAGGAAAATGCTATGAAAATTCATTTCTGTTTTACAAATCGTATAGTCCATCACCATTCAAGTCAACCCTCACCCACTTTTTCTAAAGTTTATTTTAAAACGATTTACATGCATTCATACTCCATGCATTTTTACTTTTTTGCATCTTTATTAAAATTTCCCCCTATTTTCCTTTTCCAACGCGTAGAAAACGAATTAGTCGCTCAAAGATATAGTTGAAACAGACAGGTTAATTTCCTATTCCCTAATATTATATTATGAATTTATTTTCTAGCTAATTATTTTTTTTCCAGATATTTTAAAAAGTATTCATGGCTACTCGAGGGGGACAACAACGTCATGTATTTCCATTTGGTGGATAAGTGTAAAAGAAAAAAAAACGTAATAGAAACACTTCAGGATGAGGGAAACATCATCCGAGGGGATGACAACCTGTCAGAGCATGCTACAAAATATTACAAAAAACTGTTTGGGAAAAGGGAAAGTAGTAGCTTTGGTATGAAAAAATAGGGTATGGAATAATATATACTAAGAGAGTATCTTCAGAATAAAATGATTTTTTGACTCAACCTTTTGACATGCAAGAAATAAAAACATCTTTCTTCAGTATGTGCAAAAATAAGGCTCCAGGCCTTGATCAGTAATTACCTATTGAATTCTATTAGTCCTGTTTGGACATCATAAAAAATGATGCTTTGAAGTTGTTTGATAGTTTTCACAATAATGACCTGAATATTGAAAGGTTGAATTATGGTATGATCATTCTCTTGCCTAAAAAAGAAGATGCTGACAACATCAAGTAGCATAGGTCAGATCGTCTGTTAAACATCATTTATAAATGGATAACTAAAATATTGACAATGACAATGGAGCAGGTGATCCGTAGGATCAGTATTATAAGCTATGGAATATATGGGCCCCGGGTATCTTCGTGATGGGCCAATAAGACAACCCAACAGGGGATGGGCCGAGTCGGCTACATATGCGTGGAGATAATCTAGATCATAACTTGCATTGCACGTCAAGGAAGGGCTAAAGATATAAATCTATCCCGAATAGAGGACGTGATTGTAAATTTGGATATAGACATATTCGATAGGAAAGGTTAGGGAAAGACTCTCCTCGTAATCAACTAGGGTCTTCCTTGTAACCCTACCCCCATTCGCTTTATAAAGGTGGGAAGGGAACCCTAGAAGGGGAGCCATACAATGCAATACGCAAAAACACACACGATCATATGATCACCATCATAATCCTAGAGCACATGACTAGAGTATTACCTCCACCGTGAGGACCTAAATCTGTATAATCCCTTGTCTTGTGTTATCATCGAGTTTGGATCCGGCACATATCCCCATATAAATCATTGCCGACAACACCCCCTGGTTAACCATATCTCGACAAAAGCCAAAATGCCTTTCTGTCTTGGAGAAATACTATGGATAGTGTTCTCTCCCTTCATGAAATCCTTCATCACACTAAAGTCAAAAATGCCCCTGGTGTGGTTCTTAAGCTAGATTTTGAAAGAGCTTTTGATATGGTGGATTGGAGCTTTCTAATGAAATGCCTAAGGTGAAGAGACTTTTCTAATAAATGGTGTGTGAATGGATTTGCAAGGTAATATCCAAAAGGAATGTTGAATATTTGTGTGTGAAAAATAAGGGGGAATGTTTCAAAGTAAGAGAGGTTTGAGACAGGGAGATCCCCTTTCACCCTATCTTTTCAATACTGTAGTGCATTGTCTTAGCAAAATGTTCCATATTATTCAAGGAAAAAGTTATAATTGGCTTGATTGTAGATGTGGTGAACAATGGTATTGCTATTCAGAAATATGCATATGATACCATCATTACCTTGAAAGATGATCATAGCAGTTTGTTCTACAAAACATTGATGTTACACCTTATTGAGATGATGTTTGTTTTGAAAACCAATTGTGCTAATAGTGAAATTGTATTAATCAATCAAGATGATACCAGAGCCAGCCAAGTTGCTGAAATGTTTCATTAACAAATGGGGAAATTTCCCATTAAATATCTTGGAGTTTCAATCAGCTATAGAAGGAATCTGGTTAATAATTGGGAAGAGGTAATTGTCAACGTGAGTAAAAAATTAAGTGCTTGGAAGAGCAAAATCTTATAAGAGGTGGAAAATTAGTCTTGATGAATACCTGTTTATCTAGTGTCCCCCTATATGCCATGTCTATGTTCTTATTACATAAGATGGTCATTGAGAAAATTGATAAAAATTAGAAGAGCTTTCCTTTGGGACTCTTTTAATGGAAAAATGAAATATCATTTCACAAAATAGAGGAATGTCATCAAGCCTAAGCAGAAAGGTGGCTTAGGGGTGTCCAACCTGAGGGTGATGAATGTGAGCCTTCTATGTAAATGGTGGTAAAAGCTAGAAATGGAGGATGGGCTATGGAAAGACATTGTGAAGGCCAAATACATTAAGAGTTCCAACCATCTCATTGTCTTAAAAGACAATATGATTCAGTGATCCAGTTTGAATTATTGAAAGTCAAGAATCTTTATGCCATAAATAGACTCAAAAGAGTGGGGAATGGGGCTACTACCAGTTTCTGGCATGATAAATGGTTGTATGATAAATTCATGGCTGATAAGTGCCCTGAATCATATAGTATTTGTTCAGACCAATTCATCTTTGTTGGCTACTGTAGAGATAGGAATTGTAATCTCGGCTTTAGAAAGTGGTAATCAGATGATCAAAAAACGAAGTGGCTTGATGTTTAGGAGAAAGTCAATGAAATCACTTTAAAAACTGAGAAAGATTATGTTAAATAGTTGTTAAATGAAAAGGGGGTTTTTAGTGTTAAAACCATGTATAAATTTTGCCATACAAATGAAAGAAACCATGTATAAATCTTTGTGTGATTGTTAAAAGAAAATGCCCTATTGACTAAATTTAATCTAAGAAGAAGGGGATAGGATGGTAATCCTACCTGTGAGTTTTGCAATGACATTGAAACTCTAAGACATTTATTCATATTGCCAAATTGACATGGACTTTATTGGCCTCTTGCTTTGACATTAGATGGGTTCCATCTAATCTGAGTCAATACTAGAAATGGGAAAAGAAAATCATTACTACTCACAAAAATCTTAGATACATGGGGTTAGCATCTATTTGTTGGTCGTTGTGGACGCTTTGGAACCAGTCCTGTTTTGACAAAAAGCGTGTTAGCGACCCCTTGTCTGCACTGTACATAATCAGCTCTTTGTTGCGCTACTGGGCAGGCTTGATCAAGGATGGTGACAAGGAGCTTCTGGAGATGGGGATCGAGGGGATTTTCAATTCCATGAAGGATCTGTAGAGCTGCTATTCAGCTTGCTCCAGCTAGTTGTTGGCTTGCTTGTCCGAGATATTTGTTATTTTGTTTTCGTTATCTACTTGGCATCTAAGAGCCTGGCGTTATTTGTCTCCTCTTTTACTAGCTGTTACATCTGCTCTACTGTTCCATGTAAACCTGGTGCTTTCGTTTCTTTAAGTAAGGAAATGTTGGTGGGGCCATGACCTTTTTCCCAAAAAATATTATAGCTTCCCTACTAGGTCATAGGAAAACCCTAGAAAATAAAATCTAGCCATAATAATCACTACAGAAAACGATATTTTAACGTCGGCCAATTTTTTTTACATCGGCCCAGAAAAAACCGACGTAAATATAGTTATTTACGTTGGCGACCATGCCGATGTAAATAACTATATTTACATCAGCCTGGCCGAGCAGGTGACGTGGCAGGTCTATTTACGTCGGCCAGGCCGACGTAAATAATCGTACTTACGTGGGCCCGGACCGGCCGAGGTAAATAACGGCTTTATTTATGTCGGCCCGGCCCGGCCGACGTAAATACGGTCTTTAACCTAACCCCCGCCACACGTGCTGTCTCGTCATTTCCACGCCGCCGCTTCTTCCTTCCAGCATCCGAGCCTTGCCGCCGCCGCGCCCCCTAACGCGCCGCTGATGCTGCCCGCCCCACCGGCGCCGCCCTATGCCCGGCACCGCCCTCGCCGCCGCCGCCGCCCGCCCGCCGCCTCCGCCACCACCACCGCCCGCCGGCCTTCGCCCGGTCGCCTCATACCCGCCGCGCCTCGCGCCGCGCCGCCGCCACGCTTACGCCGCCGCCCAGCGCCATACGCCGCCATCGCCGCTTCTCTTCGCCCGCCCGCCCCTTCACCTGCAGACCCCACCTCCGCAACGCTATCGCCCATTGCCGCGCCCCCCCTCAACGCCACCACCGCCAGCCCAGCCCCGACACCACCACTGCCGTCTAGCCCCACACCACCGTCCGCACTTTGCTGCACCTCTTCGCCGCCGACGACCTCGCCGCCGCCAGCCTCCTCATGCTGCTGCCCAGCCCGCACTTCGCCGCCTAGCCCACTCCCCAGCCTCTCCCCCATGCCCCCACTACTCATGGTCTAGCTCAATCCTCCCTCACTTAGCTCGCCTCCTACTCTGGCTCCCTTCCCATTTAGGTCGCCGTCTCCATTGGGTCTCGACAGATAAGTACTCGATGTATGCGCTTTTATAGAAATTGTTTTCAATATATGGTTGCTAGTTTGTATAAAAATTGTACTCAATATATAGAAGCTATATGTTTTAATGTTGAATGTAAGTTGGTCTATGATTGTAAAGAATGGCTTAGATAAATTGTAGCTTGAGGCTATGGTCCCATGAGAAATATGCATAGATTGAAGGTAAACACTAACATTAGTGTATATTATTACAATAGTAGCTAACCTTAAAGTATGGTAGTGTATACTGAGTTTCGTAGTTGAAATCATTCATTATCCAAGTCCTGCATTTCAGTACTATTTAATATTTTTGTTTTATTTTTGTATGTATGTAGACCAATTTTGAATGTTATATATGTTTTCTCACTTTGTTGTTGTGATTTACGTATATTTGAATAAACCGGTTTTTGAAACACAAGTCAACCCAACCTATACGTCACCCGTTTGGGAGCGACATTGATAACATTGAATTGTGATATTTGTCGCTCCTGAATTGTCCACGCTTTTGGACAGCCTGGGGATGGACGGGTTAGCACGGTTTGTCGTGGCATGTGGTGCGATCTGATTAGAATTTCGGCTGCGTAACCCCGTTGTTCTCCGATGCACAAGTATCATGCGTGCATTCGGAGAACAGCAAGGTTACGCTGCCGAAGTTTCGTTCGGATCACAGCACATGCCACGACAAACAGTGCTAGCCCGTTCATCCCTAGGTGGGTTTAGGACCTATCTTTACCTAGATCTCCTGTTAGGATAATTAACTTATTTTTTTATGTATCTTTCAAATTACTATTAATAAAGATGGCTGAAGACCGTAGATGGATGTACGACGGTTGGGATAATGGTATGAAGCACACTGAAGAATGAAAAGTTAACACACAAAGTTTTCTGGATAAGGTTTTCACCCCAGATCCTCCTGGCGGGGTAGCGAAGTGTCCATATGTTAAATGTCATCTTTTTGCCCGAGTGACAAAATCCGTTATGGCCGGCCACCTATGCAAATTGGGCTTCATGCCGAATTACCTCACATGGTATGAACATGGTGAGTCACGGGCGGTAGATGTATCTAATGAAGATGATACTACTGATAGAGTGGATGACAGGATGGATGAGATGGTTCAGGACCTAGGTCGGCAATTTTAGAATGCTCCGGAGGATGAATCTGTGCGTCATGAGGATGTACCGACCATAGCAGCCGAGAAATTTTTTAGCCTCTTAGATGCTTCAGATAAGCCTTTACATGAGGGCACTAAAGTGTCAGTCCTTTCGTTCCTGACACAGCTTATGAATATAAAATCAAAGTATGGTTTCTCTCAAGGATGTTACAACGATTTGATCAAATTGATTGGTGATGTCCTAGAAAACCAAAAGTTGCCAAAAGATATGTACTACTCGAAGAAGATTTTGGCTGGTTTAGGGATGTCTTATGAGAAGATAGATGCGTGTGTTAACAATTGTATGTTATTTTGGAAGAATGATGCTGCGAAGAAAACTGTTTAGTTTGTGGATAGTCTAGATTTGTACAAGTAATTGATGTAGAGGGGAATGTAGTGACAAGTGATACACCAGTGAAGGTTCTACGTTTCTTTCCTCTTAACACCGAGGCTATAACGATTGTACCTATGTGAGGAGACTGCTCAACACATGAGGTGGCATAAGGAAGGAGTACGATTTAACGAAGGTTTCATATGTCATCCATCCGATGGCGAGGCATGGAAGACATTGGACCGGCATGACGAAGATTTTTCCAAAGATCTAAAAAATGCTCGCATCGGGTTAGCGACCGACGGGTTCTCTCCTTTCAACATGAATGTTGCGTCGTACTCATGTTGGCATGTATTCTCAATTCCTTACAATCTTCCACCTTGGATGTGCATGAAGGATGATTATGTCTTCTTATCCCTTGTCATATCGGGGCCAGAGCATCCTGGAAAACAATTAAATATCTTTATGCAATCTTTGATCGATGAGCTTGTATAGTTATGGATAGGGGTGCAAACTTATGATAAGAGTAGAAAACAAAACTTCAACATGCGTTTTGCCTATCTCTGGTCCATCCATGATTTTTCTGCATATGACATGTTTTCGAGATGGCGCACGCATGGCAGATTGTCTTGTCCAATATGTATGAATGACATTTATGCGTTTTGTTTGAAACATGGTCGCAAGTTTTGTTTCTTCGATTGCCACCGTCGCTTCTTGCCTCCTTCTCATGAATTTAGAAAACAGAGAAACGCATTTCATAAAGAAACGGTGATCACAAAGGACCCACCCAAACGTTTGAAAGGATCTGAGATTGTAAACTGGCATCGTCAGCTAATTCCAACAGAAGATGGTTTTGAAGCGTTTAAAGAGTCACACAACTGGACTCATATATCTGGTATCTGGTGTTTGCCATATGCAACATCTCTAATCCTACCGCACAATGTTGATGTTATGCATCAGGAACGTAATGTTGCCGAAAGCATTATCAGCATGTGTTTTGATTTCAAAGAAAAGACCAAAGATAATGTTGCGGCTCGAAGAGACATGGCTGATATTTGCAGTCGACCCTCCCTTGTGCTGAGAAAGGACCCAACAGGGAAACAAGGCAAGCCACGCGCTCCTTACTGTCTTAAGAGTTCAGAAAAAGGAGGTCATGATATGGATGAAAAATATCAAGTTTCCAGATGGTTACACGGCGAATCTGAAACGTGCGGTAAACATTGAATCAGGTACACTCAATGGCTTGAAAAGCCATGATTATCATGTAATAATGAAAAGATTAGTTCCTGTCATGTTCTGCGGGTACTTCCCTAATAACATGTGGACAATTTTGGCTGAGCTTAGTTATTTCCACCGGCAACTTTGTTCAAAAGAAATTGAGAAAACAATGATGCAAAAGTTGAAGAAAGCCATACCTGTGCTAATATGCAAAATAGAGAAGATATTTCCGCCAGGGTTCATGAATACAATGCAGCATTTGTTGGTGCATCTACTATATGAAGCAGAGATTGGTGGTCCTGTACAATACCGATGAATGTACCCAATAGAACGAAACTTTAAAAAAATCAGATCCACTGTGGGTAACAAAGCTTGAGTTGAAGGTTACATCGCTGAGGCGTTCTTTCTCAAAGAGATTTCGTACTTCTCTGCTACATATCTGTCAAATGAGCATAATGTCTATACCCATATCCGAGATACTGAACATTGAATTAGTGGGCGATACAACAGATGTTATTGTGGAAAATGTTAGAAGGAAAAAAGCAACGTCGTGCTTATGCTTCTCAAGATGTCCTAGAAACGAGACAACGCACAGCCGGTGTACATGAACTTGTGGACGCTGATTACTTTTAGAAAGTACAAATGTTACATATAATTATTTTTCTTTTTTTAATATTTTAAGTATGTTATATACTAATATATAATGTTTATAGACCAGGATGAAATCATTTTTCCGTCACACTGCAAAATCAAAAAGTAAGGATGATTCTTCGTCGAGTCGTCAAGAATCACTTTTTAGAGGATCGAGTTATCAGCAGAGCAGGCAGAGACAGTTTGAGAGGTGCCTAGAGGAGGTCGCTCAGGAGGTTCCTAGAGCAGGTCGCTCGACTATAGTTCGAGAGGTAATAATTTTAATTGTGCTATCTTTAATTTTATAATATAAATGTACTAATTTTTTATCAATTCATTCTCAGGAGCCCAGGGAGTTCGTGGAGGATGCTGTGGAGGCGGTGGGGGAGGCTGTGGAGGAGGATGAGGGAGGGGGGGAGGCTATGGTGGAGGCTGAGGGAGGGGACGAGTTTGAAGAGGATAGTGCCGATGGGGGCGAAGATGAGGAAGAAGATAGTGCTGAGGGATTGGATGCTCCTGCCTTCAGGTGAAATGTTTAGATATTTGAGAAATATTAATAATAAACGTTAATTCAGCTAATATTCTGCTTTTCTTTCAGGTATAGAGGTACGGAGCCGATGGACATCTTCGACTTACGCGACGTATGGTAAGTTTATTACGGTTGCATATGGGTATTTATAGGTTTTACTATCCATATTTGATTAGCTTAGTTTACAAATATTGATTAATCTTGTTATATGTGTTAAATATAGGAAGCTCAAAGTGGGTCTCGACCTACTGAGGTCGAAGCTTATATAAGAGGTCATCTTGGTTTTGATCCCACACAGCCAGATCAGCTATGCAGTGACAAGGCGACACAGAGCCTGGTTAGTATAATTGTTTTCTAACTGAAGTGAATTCTTTATTGTATCCTGATGCATTAATATGTTGTGTCGGCTTCTTATGGGCAAGTGATGGCTGATGCTCACGGGGCTGACTATGACTGGAGAAGGGAAGATGTCGATCCTGTGGCTCTATATAGTAGTGGAGGTGGAAAGAAACATGGTAGATTCTCCATGTTTAATGGCGTCCTGAATAGTTCGGCTGTGTTAAGTTTAGCAAGATCGTCGGCTTCTTCGCAAGGTAGTGGGTCAAGCGCTCGTGAGACCCAACTACTACAGGAGCAATTGAGGCAACAAGCTATCCAGCAAGCTGCATGCGAGGCCCAACTATAGGAGCAGTTGAGGCAACAACAAGAATACTTCGTTTCATGGCAGACAGAACAACAGGCAGCTATACAGGTAATCTTGTTCATTTGAAATCTTTGCTCATTTCAACTTCAAATTAATGAAAATTGCGAAATTATGGTCCCCCTGATGCCTTGTTTTAAATTCCATATATCACTGCTTCATTAAAATAAAATAGTCCAATTATAGTTACTTCTTGCATTGTTAACCTAATAACTAGAAATCATTAAAACTTGTTAAATTCTGTTTAAATGATAAATTTACTTCATATTCATACTCATAATTCACTATTTTTAAGCATATATGACACAACAGTTTGGAACACCATTGAGTCTTCCTTCATTCAGTCCTCCACCTATATTTACACAACAATCTCCCAATACGATATGTAACAAATTTAAACTTTTGTATGTGCATGGCTGTGTAACCTAGAAATTCTAATATTGCATTGCAATTTAGGGTTTGGTGGCTCCTCCAGACGCTAATGTTGGAGGCGCTTCTTCTTCAAGGACTCCGCCGACCGTTGGAGACTACCTTGGCTCAGGAGGCGATGCTGGTAGTGGACAACAGTTTAACAATACTCCTCCAAGCTAGTTTATGTTGTGAACTATCTTTACAAGTGTTGATGTGTTGAACTTTGTGTTGACGTGTTGATGACGTGTTGAACTTGTGCGAACTAGGGTTGACGTGTTGAATTGTGCGAACTTGTGGATTGGAACTTATATGTTAACTTGTGAATTGTAAATGTCGATTGTAAATTATGGATTGGAATGTGTTAACGTGTCAAGTTGTGCGAACGTGTGGATTTGAATGTGGATTGGAAATCAGGGCAAATTTGATTGTGTTGAAATGTGGGATGGAAATTTTGAATGTGGATTAAAAATTTGAAAATTAGGGCCGCTGGAAAATTTGGGCTGCTGGAATGCTCTAGTATTTATGTCAGCTAGGCTGGCCGACGTAAATACCGGTGTGCCACGTGGTGCGTTGCGGTGCCGTGCAGATTCCTTATTTACGTCGGCCGGCGAGGCCGACGTAAACACTTTGGCTGCCACGTGGAGCGTTGACGGGCCGTGTCGACTCCGTATTTCCGTCAGTCGGGGCCGACGTAAATAGGGGACATGTAAATATGCGCCGCCAGCCGTCGCCCCTACCCGACGGCCAGTTTTTACGTCAGCCGTGGGGCCGACGTAAATAACATCTATTAACGTAGGCCGCCGACGTAAATACTGTTATTTACGTCGGCTAAATACTGTTATTTACGTCGGCTTATTTACGTCGGCATGCCGACGTAAATACGCCGACGTAAATAGGTATTTACGTCGGCTTCTGGCTGACGTAAATACGTCGGATTCCTGTAGTGAATGGCAAGGTCTCATATAAGCATGTAGGATCTCTTGTTGCATAAATAATCTAACTTGGGATTAAGTTAACAAGAAAGTAGTTGTGTTGTCGAAGTCTTGGTCTATTTTTATGGTTTTGTAGATGATGTTGGTGATGATGAAGTTTGGACAATGGGTAGAGAGCAAGAATGATGGGTCGTTCTAGTTGCGACTAGAGGACACTTGTTTGGGGGCCGGTGCTTGGTTTGTTCATTGCTCATGACTGGTTAATGTCATGATATAAAAGGTACAAATTTCCACTCATTATTGGTCATTTTACGGGTAAAGCTTGACAGATTCTACAGAGTCGTTAAAAACAAATCATCAATGGACTATACTTCTAGGATATGAAGTTGTATCGAAGGGGTGATGCTTATTCTAAATATTGACATAATTCAAGTTAGAGGTGTGGTCATAGGTTGTTGGTGTTGGTCTATAAAAGTGTGTTGGATCGAGTCTATAACAAAATTTTTTAAAAAACTGTTTTGGAAAAGCATTGATAAAATATAGGATTTTAAAAAACTATTTAAAAAATATGCATTATGAAATCCCCCTAATCACTTTCCGTTAAACCTGCATATAGTTAATAGCCTTGTGTATGGAAAACATGCAATTACGGTTGTGTGCTTACCTGTTTTCATGCGGGCAACCTTTCTTTTGGATAGGCCCCGACTTTTCTACAGAAGACTTCATTTGAAGACATGGAAGAGTCTCAGTAGATTTTTAGGTTATCCTTTCATTCAAGCCATGCCTATGGTATTGAAGTGTTATTTTGGAGTTTGTCGACATATATTTAACTGGCGGTTGTTGTCGGCAATAATATATGTGGGGCTATGCATTGGATACAAACTCGATGGGAATAACAGAAAAAGGATTATACAGGTTTAGGCCCTCGAGGTGGATGTAATACCCTAGTCATGTGTTCTGAGATTATGATGGTGATCTGATGATCGTATTATTGTATGTGTTTTGCGTATTGCGTAGTATGTCTCCCCCTTCTAGGGTTCCCTGCCCACCTTTATATAGCAGAGGGGGTAGGGTTACAAAGCAGAGTCCTAGTTGAATACGAGAACATTCTATCCCTAACCTTTCCTACCAAATATGTCTATATACAAATTAACAACCACGCCTTCCCTATTCGGGATAGACTACAATCTTTAGCCCTTTTTTGTCGTGAAAGGCAAGCTATAGTCTAGATTGTGCCCACATGTCGGTAGCCGACAGTTGGCGATTCTTACGCTTATAGAAATAATCCGCAAACGGACAGATATCGCATGTAGTTTTCACTCGGGAGTATTAGAAGGTATCAAGTCTATAGGGAACGAGGGAGAAAGATAATTCTAACTATCTATATTATTTAAGATACCAGCCATCTAGTTAATTGAGCTAAGGATAAATATAATAGGACCGGTGACACACACAGGAGTATAAAAGATAGTTGGGTGGACAACGAGAAGAGTATAAAGTTCCTTAATAGTGCAATCAAATATCAGGTTGAGCTAGCAGATATGAGTTTGGAGGTTTGTTTTAAGAACTTCATTGGAGCTCGGCCGATTCACTACCACCCGCTATCAGTTAAGAACACCGAATGGTTATGATCACCCCCGATCGAGCCCTACTGGTCTAGTTCCTCCAACAGTGGATTACGCGTGTGTGGAATACATGGACCCAGGGTATCTTCATGGTGGGCTGCGAGGACTAACCAACTAGGGGTGGGCTGAGTCTGCTACAAGCGCACAAGGACACCCGGCCTGCCAACCGACCTTGTGCGACAAGTAAAAGATAAAGATAGAGGTCTATCCCAAATAGGGAAGATATGATTGTAATCCTTGATAACTACGTATCTGTCATGGAAGGATAGACATAGGAATCCTACCTCGTAACCGACCAGGACTCTTGTCTTGTAACCCTGCGACACCACTATATAAGGTGGGCAAGGATCCTAGTTCGACATATGCACATCTCTACACCCATCCATACATCCCTTGGTTTGATCATCAGATCACCATCATAATCCCTAAAACACAGAACTAGGGTATTACCTTCACCGTGTGGACCTGAACCTGTATAACCACTTATCTTGTGTTACCATCAAGTTTGGATCCAGCGCATAACCCCATATATAATCATTGCCGATGATAACCCCAGTTTATCAAACGTCAACAGTTGGCGCGCCAGGTAGGGGAGCGTCAAGAGATCATCATCAAGCTTGATGGCATCGCTAAAATTGTCGGGAGCTGTCCTCATGCCAGGGCAAGCCTTGCGTTTTGCATCCCTGGATTTCGTTGTCGAAAGCATCGCCAACCTTTGTCTCTCCGATCCTAGAGAGACCCGATCTCAAGAAGGCACTTGCGCTTTACCATCCCTATTTTTTTTGGGCTGGTGAATTCTGCAGCCACTTTCTCCAACTCGATGAGCCAGCAATTCCACCCCGCATCCGCTTCTGGAGTGGGTAGAGAAGAACTCAACACCAATGCTTCCCTGGACTTGGATGAGATCCAATCTAGGGGAGTCTCCGCATCCCAGCTTGGATCTCCCTTCGGGTTCAGGAACTCTGTGCAACCCTCGCGCAGATCTTTCCCGAACTCGAGTCAGGAGGTGACCGAGTTGAGAATCAATTCCAAAGGCCAATCGAAGTAATCTGATCGGCTCCGACTCAGTTCATGGGTGTCATCAACGGTGGACAACCTCTCGAACAGAGTAAGCAGGTCAGCTTCTCCCATTCGCATTCTAAGTCGGATGGTAGCACGGAGGTCTGCAACTACAACGAAGTTTTTATACTCGGTGCCGGCGATCCAAACGTGACTTCTCAGTGCGCTTGGGATGAAGCGGCCGCCATGGAGGCGACCGAGGTCGAGCAGTGCCGTGCAGAAGATCAGGAACGAATGTGCCAGCTTCGAATCCGAGGCCGCAACATCCAGAACGAGTTGCGGGTGGTAAAGCTAAGTGAGCATGAAGTTTACACGACCCCACAAGCCAACAACATCGCTTTGAAAACTCTCTTAGAGACCATGGATCCACAACTCCCAGAAACAAGCTCTCTCATTCAAACATTGGCCCGTGCAACGGCCATGGTTGAGATGGCCGCGATCCAGCAGAACGATGCGCACCCGGCTCTAACCACGCCTATGACAGAAACAGCCGGTCCGCTCATAACCGGAGGAAGGCACGTGCATATGCCACTGGATGATCACATCGATCGGCGGGCCATGACCTCCTCCATGACATAGAAGCAAGGGGGAGGGAGCGCGCCGACAGCGAGCAAGCGTCCCGCAACCATCGCAGTCGGCGCGACGATGATCACGCCGAGGGCACCGCCAGTCGGCATGACCATCATGGCGGGCATCCTCGTCAAGGACAACGTCATGAACGCCGTGGCAGATCTCCACAGTGCCAACAGCCACGCCCCTTGAAAGGAATTCGGGCGTACACCCCGAATCTCTGTCGAGTGGTCTGGTCGGATGGATTCAAACTCAAAGGCATCGACAAGTTCGATGGTGAGAGGGACATAAAGAACTGGCTACAGGAATACGCCCTGGCAGTCAGTGTGGCAAGAGGCGATCAGAACGTCATGGTGAATTATTTGCCGGTCGCTCTGACTCCAACTGCCCAAACTTGGCTAATGTAATAGGCTTCCTTCTCTCCTCTGGCTAGGTTGATCCCACACAGTCTTATAGGTCTCTAGGTAAACAAGGTCTGCGTCGTATCTCTAGTAACCGAGGTGTGGAGTTGTCTTTCCTTGTAAGTCGCATGCGGTAGATAAGAGCGAGTCTGACTTTGAGTTGTTACTGTTCTTGCCAAATTTTTGTTATTTGCCCAATTGCATTTCATTGGTTTTTCAACTCTCTATTTTCTTATTGATCGTCTTACACATCATTTTTGGGAAAAATGTTTACTCAATTGTTCAGGGGGAGTTTCGAAAAATTTTGATTTAGAATATAGACTTATTTTGCTTTGGAGCTTTGTCTATTATGCTTTCAAATTTAGGCTTTGCAAGATGTTGAAACTATTCACATTTCAGCTTGTGCTAGCTCGTTCAATTGGTGTCTAGTCCAAAACTGACATTGCTTTTGGTTTTTCCAAAAATTTTGATGTGGCATAAGATTTTGACTTTCTGAATGTTGTTACTCGATGAGGCGTTTGCAGTCTTCCGTCAATCATCCTTGCAACTTGGTGAAATATTTTGTTGGCCAAATCTTGCTCCTATAAATTAAAAACCAAAAATATGCAATTTCAAATTTTGGAGAGTTTTCACCGGTTATCCTTCACGAGACGGCTTGCTATTGAACACAAGAGACATGAACTTGGAAGGAAATCGGATAGCCAAGACGTGTGATTCCTTCAGTGTAATGCTGGGCACCGTCGATCATTTGTATTCGGCTAGAGGCTCTCCCGCCAAAATTCAATCAAAAAATGCAAAACACACACAAGAGGAGAGTGACCTAGGAGGCCAATTCCAGTGAACCTTGAGATATGCCTTGCTAGCAATTGCTCTCTTTGAACCTGTGGATGCATCAAAATATTAAAAATGAAAAATGCTATTTGTTGAGCAATCAATTTGAAGCTACTTGGATTTCAAAAGGTTGCATGTGGTGTTCTATTGAAGCCGCCTTGATGTCTTGTCATGCCGTGATATTTGATTGTGATTTTGTAAGTCACATCTTGCAATATGAAAAATCGATTTACTAGCATCTTTTGAACTAGTGGGCACCGAACTAATTTGTATTACTTCGAGCATCCTTGCCATATGCTTCACGTTCAAATGGATAATTTTCAAAGTTCCCTAGGACTTGCATTTGCATCATGCCTTGTTCTTGTTCCCTCACTTTCTTGATATCTATATTGCCAAAAGGGGAGAATTGAAAAAGAAATCAACATGCATTTCTTGAAAAAGGGGAATAATTTCTTAGGAAGCTTTGACTTTCACGACTTGAAGATTTTGAACACATGTGTTCCTATCTTTTGCTCCAAGCGTGATTCGTCATTTCCAACATGCCTTGTTCAACAAATTCGAAAACTTTAAAATGCCACCTCTGAGCCGAGCCGAACCTGTGTGAGTCGACCTAAGCCCGAGCCGAGCCACAAGCCAAAGGCGTTTTCACGTTCAAAAACTACCAACGAGCCGAGCCGAGTCAGACTAGGCTCGGTCAGTAACGAGCCGAACCTGGCTCGGCTCTCTATTTTACCGAGTTCCAAAAGTGGGCCCGGCTCGAGCTCTCTAGCACCTCCGAGCCAAGCCGAGCCTGTTCGAGCCGAGCCCAAGCCGAGACACGAGCCGCGAGCTAATTTTCCAGCCCTACATCAAGGGGGAGTGTTGACACTCATGTGGAGGGTACCCCGGTTTGATGATGAATATATGTTGACAAGATAGAATTTGAAGTGTTTTGAAGAATTATTAAATGGTGCATTTGTGGAAATTGCAGTGGAATTGGAACCGGACCATTCTGCTTTGTTTGGGCAAAGTAATAGTTTTGCTCGGACATGGTCCGATAGAATTTGTTAACCTAACACGTGGTGTGTTAGAGCTTGCTAATTATGGTGTCACCAATGTATTATGATGTTGGTAATTTTATGATGGACTAACCTTACTGGTGAGGTAAGGTGTGTTGGTTTCGTGTGTTTCCATTTCAGTGATGCAGGTATCAGCGAGTACGTGGTTGACGCTTCACGGGACAGCTGGAGGCTGGTGCGTCCAGAGGTGTGCAGGCGACCGGGTTCAATGACTTGGCGGTCACATGAGGTGGTGTACTCGAGAAGCTTAGCCAAGGAAAGAAACTGAGGCCACCGGGGCGGCTTGGCGTCGGTAACACAGTGTCGGTTGGTTCGACCGTGGGCCCAGGGCGTGAAATTGCCAATCGAGAAAATCTGAGGATATTTCCCGAAGGAACATGTGGAGAATATTCCTTTACGGGAGTTTTTTGTTAGTGCTTGAGTTGTACACCACTCATCCTCAAATGAAGGGTGGAAATGGGCTCTACGATTTAGGGCATCTCACCCTTGGGCTATAAATAGAGGGGGACTGGAGCACCTCCTCCTCATCCCCTTAGAGCTGAAAATATCAGAAATAGAGAGGGTGAGTTGGGTGTGTTTTGGGTGGCACTTAGAGTGCTTATGACCAAATGGAGAGTGGTTTGTAATCCCCCAAGTTCTATGCAATGAAATCTTTTTTCTGCATTAGTATCTTGCATTGATTTGCTCCTAATTTTTCTTATTTTCGTTTTCTCTTTTGGAGCTCTTGTTTTGACAAGAACTTGGATGATTTATTGCTGGTTATTGGTGGTCTATGATGCCTTGATGTTGCTAATATTATTTGATACGCACATTGCAACCATATGACAGGCAAGAGATCAAGTTCTTGACTTGCTGCTAATTTGTTCAGAAACTTTCGTTCGCGCAACAATCAGTAAAAGCTTTTTAGAAAAATCATTTTGGGATGATTCCAATTGGAAAAGATGCGTGACGCATATACCCATCTGTGGTGAACATTTCAAGTCTGCGGGTTTCTCCATTTGGGTTTCTCCATTTGGGGAGCAATGAGGTGAAAACTGAGCCCCAAACTTTCTACTCGAAGTTCTTGACAGCTCGTGGTGTTTGATTTTTCATATTTTCTGTGGAAGGCTTTTGAGCATTTTTGGCATGAGGCTTTAAAACTCATTGTTACATACGGATAAAAAATGGCAAAAATCTAAGTGCACCAGAAAGCCACCATCCATCTCCAAGTAAAAACAAACACTTGAGAATCTGCTTTTGCTTTCCAGAAAGCAGCTTGTGTTGTTTGAATTTTCATATTTATTCTACATAGAGTTATGAGGAGATTTTCGGCTGAGTTGCTCATGGATAATTATGTAATAGGTACACAAATTGTAAAAAATTGAAGAGCACAAGAAAGCCATCATCCATCTCCTCCAAGTGAGAACAGATCTGCTTTCGCTTTTCGGAAAGTCACTTTGATCATTTGGCATGATCTTCTTTCCTAAATCAAGCTTTGAATTGATTCCTCTCGTTTGGACACTTGACAATCAGGATTGTGAATGCAAAAAATTCCCACATATTCCATGACTCTTAGTCATGCATGCTATGGGTACACATAATTGTCAAGTTGTTCGGGTTTTGGTGAAGACGGTAGCGTCGAAAATTTGTGACGTCTATTCACGCCCTTCAGGAGCCTAGCTCGGGTCTTCACGAGTTCATCAAGCGTTTTACGCAGAAGAATAACGAGATTTGGGACATTTTGGAGCAAACCGTCATCGATGCCCTTTTGCCGGATGTAATCTGAAGAGCTGATTAGGAAGATGACCCGGGACCCCCCCAATGACGCTCAATGCAATGTTCATTATGGCGGATCAAAAAGCCAAAGCCAAAGCCAAAGAGGCCATCCTCAAGCATCGAGGTGGTCATGATGGAGGTTCCAAGAAGAAGCCAAACGATGAACCGCGCAAGCCGAAGGACAAGAAGCGCAAAGGGGACGACATGGTTGCGAACGTAGAGGGCAATAGGCCTAAGCCCCCCAACGACAATGACTATAACAAAGTCACAGAGGCAGTGTGTCCCTTCCACCCTCGCGTGAAACAAGCTACAAAAGATTGCCTCATCCTGCAAATGTTTGCGGATAATTCCAAGTAGTCGGCGGCCAAGGGAGGCCACGGCAAGAAACCAGATGGCGACTATCAAGACATTTGCGTATGACCGGATGATCGGATGCGTATGAGTCCAAGCGTAAGCAAAAGCTAACCACTCAAGAAATCAACGCAATATTGCCTGCGGCCCCCAAATATCTGCGCTGGTCAGAAGTTCAAATTACCTTCGATCGATCGGATCACCCAGATCGAATTCTCTTCCCTGGAAGGTACTCTCTAGTCCTGGTTGATGGCGGGAGTGGGATAAATGTCCTTTTCGTCAAAACCCTTGATCAGATGAAGATTTCATATTCTGAGCTGAGGCAAGGATCATCCCTTTTCCATGGGGTGATCCCCGGGACATCCGCGGTTCCAGTTGGGCAGATCTCATTGCCTATCACATTCGAGACGAAAGAGAATTACCGGATGAAAAGTCTAAACTTCGAGGTGGCCGATTTCGAAACAGCATACCATGCTATTTTAGGAAGGCCTGGTATCACCAAATTCATGATGGTACCTAATTACATATACCTCATAATGAAGATGTTGGGTCCTATTGGAGTAAATCTTTTCGTTTTTTTTGAAATTTTAGTTCCTCTATTGGTACTCTCGAATCACTCAAGTAACATTTTATTCAATACTCACCAAGGCCTAAGGCCAATTCTAATCCCTAAATTCTAAAGGCTTATGTGGAGCTCAAGGTAGGGCTAGAAATGGCAAACTTAGGTTGTATAATTTTGTTAAGCCAAAAATTGGACCGAATGAGGATTGTGCCAATTCGCACTTCGGTCATTAGAGACATAATGTTTAGGGGTGAGGGAGAGAATGGATTCACGTCAAAGGAATGAAAAACACAAGTGTACTAATGAGCCCATCATATTAGATCTTGTGTTTAAGGACACAGTCTATATGACTACTTTGTTTTGAGCAAATCCATCTTTATGAAATATTTTGGAGAGGCAGAATTTTTTAGAGTTTAAGATCAACTCTTTCTTCTTCTTCTTTTTCTTCTTCAAGGAGATCATGAATTTCTCCAAATATTTTCCTTTTCTGAGCCTCTCAATTTTTCAAAAGATTGAGGGATGACTCATGATAACTTTGAAGTCTTTTATTCAATATACTGTATTGGTAGGTATAGAGTGGACACACTGAAGAACTTGGCTCACATTGGTTGGTGAAGGAATACCTAGCGGAATAGATGCTTTATTCCAATGTGGAATCTAGCATTGCCAGATATGAAAAAGGCTAGCAATCAAAAGGGTACGCGAAAGGAAATGATCAGTTTTGAAGAGTCACTACTCCTTAAGGTCATAAGTTTGGACAAAACTCAACACAGCCGTAAGTGACTTTTTTAGTGCATTTAGCTTTGGTAGAAAGAAAATCCCAATGAGGCACATATCTCAAAATATTTCTATATTTTCAACATAGAACTTTTCCTTACTAGAGTTATGAGCAACTAAGTTGTTATCATAGTTATATGATATCCCGCAACAAATGTCAACACCCACTAGATAAAGACTAGGCAGAACCGAACTGAAAAGCCTTGCCCAGGGTGAAGGCGATGATAACTCCATTGGTCATTGTGGTAGTCACGGCCACCACTTAAGAATCTCCGGTCTGAGTCTCTCCGTATCCAAGTCGGGAACCAATCTGTGCGTAAGTATCAGCGGCATTCCACAACCTGAACGGAAGCCCGAGCAAAGCGATGTCAATTCCATTCCCGGATTAGATCATGTTCGTACCTGTGAAAGTGTTGTAGATGTCCTTGATTAAGTCCTTGTCGTATCCAAGTTGGGAATTGAGCCGTGTGGCACACCACTCAGGAGTTGGTGTAGGCGGCATTTCTCAACCTGAACGGGAGTTAAATTATAGTGATGACGAAGCTCTCTTTAGATCGGATCTGGTCCGAGTCCCAAAAGAGCGACTTGCTCGCCGAATACGTGTGGTTTGCTATTGAAGGCACCCACCATTCAGAACTTAGTCTTGGTCAGGTCCTCACCATATCCAAACAGAGAATTTAGCCCCCGGCACACAACTCGGGAGTAGGTCGCGGCGTTCCTCAACCCGAACGAGAGTCCAGACAAAGCAATGTTGATGTTCTCCTCAAACTGGATCGGATCCGAGTTCGGAAGAAGTGTTGGTCATCGATTGTTTGGAGAAGCTCCTGACTAATCCTTGATGTCCTTGGAGGTGTCCCACGGTCTATTCCTATGCCACGGCCTCCGCAGATGGGCTTTACGATCTTGCTGGGATTCGCGACCTTCCCATGCAGTCTGCCTTAAAACGGACGTCCCGGACATATCCGTACTCTGTTTTGGGTGTTCTTTGGCTTCACGGAAAGCTGACAAAATTACCTTTCCAGCACATCTAGTCCCCACTTCCAATTACCTCTAGATCATCGGGAATTATCTAAACAAGATGACGTCCAGAATCTGTCTTCAAGCCATCGCCGTATCCGAGTCGGGAAGTGAGCCCTTGGTGCACTACTCATGAGTAGATGGTCGTGGCGTTCCCCAACCCGAGCGAGAAGTGTTGTTGTAGTTCACCCCAGATTGGACTGATGCGAATCCGAGATGTGGAGTTCGCCGAAGTCGTTGATGACGTAGTTGGCTCCCGAAGCGATAAGCGTGGCCGGGGCGGAGACGACCTGCACAATGAGCGACAAGTACAGCTCGGCGAGCACCTGGCATGGCTACACGCTTACGCCCGCGACTCGACTGTTCAAATCTATAGCTCAGCGAGCGCCCGGCATGGCTACGCGCATACGCCTGCGCCTTGAGCGTTCAAATCTATGGCAAAGCTACACGCACACGCCAACTTCGGTATGGCTATACACTTACGCCTCTGGCCATAGGCCACCCTGTGCCCTGAGTGCTAACTACGGCCTTCCAGCTGCCCAACACAACCAGTGGCTACAAGAACAGCTGGGCTAAGCCAAATTCAGCCTTGGTATACCCCATGTCGGGTCAACTATCGGCAGATCTACAAAAAAATACCCATCTCTTGGTATACCCTATGTTAGGTCACTAGTTGGTCATTGCATGTCAGGATCATATACTAGTGATGTCGGGATTGAGTTTTGATGGTACGCTTCAGTTGGGGCCGACGCTGTACACCGCAACCCGGGTATGGATACCATACAGCCAAACTCTATCCTTAAGGTATGCCCTATGGTGGGCCGCCAGCTGTATCCCGCTTCGGTCGGGTAAATGTGCTGACTGGCTGACAACAATGGTATGCAGGTATGCTCCATGTTGAGCCAATCGCTTTACTCTACGAGTACAGGTACCAGATGGTTAAAACCACGGTATGCCCTCTGGGGCCACCAGCTGTATCCCACTCCGGTCGGGTACAGGTACCGCTCGGCTCTTCAGCCAAAACCAATGGTACGCCCCATGTTGGGTCGCTTGCGGTATCCCACTTCGGTCGGGTAAAGGTACCACTCGGCTCTTCAGCCAAAACCATGGTATTCCTCCCTCTGGGGTCACCAGCTGTATCCCACTCCGGTCGGGAAGGACTGTTCACGGTCGTGTCAACAACACGCCCGGGGTTGTACGGCTTGCGATGGAAAATGGTCGAGTCTTGGCCAGCTCGTGCAACATCGCCTAGCTCCGTAAGTTCAATCCTTAAGCGCTTTCTCTTGAGCGTTAGCTTTTCTCTTTTTTGAAAAACATAGTGGTGTGTGAGTGCGGGCTAGGGTCCATTTGGGTTTCCTTTTGAACTTGCTATTGAAAGTCATTTTTTCTTAACAAGATAGTTTCTTGGTGCAGCACCAGTCTCTCTTCTTAGGGCCGCACCCAATTCACTCTTTATAATGTCCATAAATGGTCCCGTGTGCAACGCTACTAGTTCGATGGGCTTGCTCCCGAATCACTAAGTCATCGACCTCCAGTTCATTGGGACTTTGCTCCAGTAAGCCGATCCACATCGCAACGAGAAACCTGAAACTCGACCTAGTATTAAGAGACTTAGTGACTGGCTGATGAGCCTAAGATGAAGCAAACTCACGCATCTTCTAGGTCCTCCGAACTTCTCAGCTTGGTAGCGGAAGTTTTGGATCGAGGGCAATAGGACTAGTTAAGCCGTGTTCTTAAGCGCCCCATTTCCAAAATCTCTCTAAGTAGTTTCAGCGTTCGCTCGTTTGCTAAGGACCAGGAGTTTCGGTCCTAAGTGCTCCGGTTGCTAAGCTACTCCGGCAACTCTCCCTATGTGTGTCCTGTGTCAGTCACAGGTTTGTTCTTTCGCAGTTTTTTTGGAACTCGGCTGTTTCGTTTAAGGACCGCTTTCACTTAAATCTGGCCCAGAGTCCTTACTCAGTGTCTAATTGGGATTGGCGAGATCTGAAAAAGAATAAGCAACAGTAACATCAAAGTCATTGGGATCTTCTCCAGCAAAAGTCTTCATTACTTTAATGAATACAAATATGACATCTTTCGCATCTTTACGTAAGATGGGGCATTTTGCATAATATCACTGCTATGCCCCTAAGCTTTAAGCCATAAACCTATACCGATAAAACCCTAGCCTTGACCTAGTCTAGACGTCGGATCTTCCAAGCTCGTCTGAGCCCGGTGCTGGAGCCCGAGCTACAGTCGGCCTCCTCCTCGACTTCGGTGTCGACGTCGAGCTCGAGGAAAACCTCGGGGCTGTAGGACGTTGGCCCTGCCCTGGGCGCCACTGCTGGCTCCTCCACCATCACCACTGCTGCCCGCAACGCTGGCGCCGGAGCGGCCACGGTGCCCCTGGCCGCCTCCTCAGTAGCCATCTCCTCCAGAGCGGTGTCGTCGTCGGCCTAGAGTTTGGTTTCAAACTCCGTGGATACTTGCGCCATCACGTCCGCCTCCTTCGATGTAGTCTCCTCCGCTGCGCCCCATGCCTTGTCCTCATCACTGAAGATCAACTAGTCGGGCATGGACATGGAGGGAGCCGGCGTAGGAGCTGGGACATTCTCTGGAAGCTCCTCACTCCTCTTCTTCTCACCGTTAGCATCCTGAATAGAGGCACTAGGGATACAAGGAGCCACGGCAATATAAAACTAATAGTTACTGAAGGATTGGACGACTGGAAAGCAAGGAGGAGGTAAGGATCATCGCATAATTACCATGGCCAATTTATAGTGGAATTGAGGTGGTTCTGATACCCCGCGATCGCATGCTTGGCAAGAGAATTGGAAGCGTTCCCTCGATCTCCCGCCAATCACCGCCACTCTTTCAACTTCTAAGGTGTACTACCACACTAAGCACGGCATACACACACACGACCATTAATCGTGGCATTAGTCACCGTGGTAAAAAAGTGAAAAAGTGCAAGGGAGGCAGATCCAGTGGCGTCGCTCCTGAAGGGCCTTTGTTGGGAAGACTAAGAGCCATCGCTTGAAAGATTCGTGCTCGAGCGGTTATGCATCCCAGAGTCAAATCCCCAGCAATAAAAAATTCTCTTTTTGTGGGAGGTATTCAACACGTCCCCACTCCGTACGGTGAAGTGGCATACCGGAGCCCACACCGAAGTGGCATCTACATGAACCTTGGGGGCTAGCTGACGGTGATAGGATGACCTACATAGCGATAGCAGGGGGCATACTGATAACAGCCCTGTGTGAGACTTTGCCACCCATGTCGACCAAGTCTAGGAACCTCGAGCAAAGACCTGCTGCGCAGGAATGCTCGGAAGAGTTGCCCGGGTGGGTACACTCGGGAGAGGTGCCCGACTAGGAACGCTTGGGAGAGTGGCCCGAACAAGACTATGTCTAAGGGATGCTCGAGTTGGAGTTGCTCTAGAGGAATCCCCGAGCCACTGACAGCTCGAGGGCACTAGACATGATCACTGTCCACCCGGCCCAACATACCCGACCCGACCCGACCCGAAAAAACTCAGCCCGGTCAGGTCGCTCCTGGCTTGGGCTCGAATTTTTTTCCCGGCCAAAAATTGGGTCGAGCTTTGGGTATGAATATTTACACGTTGGTAGCCCGAAAAAACCCGAGTCTAATACAAAGGAGCAGGCCTCAATAATACAGCACCACAACTGTCGACGGGTGCTTAACCGGGGGTTATCATCGGCAATGAATTTAAATGCGGTTATGCGCTGGATCCAAACTCGATGGTAGCACAAGACAGGGGGTCTTTTTTATACAGGTCCAGGTCCTCATCGGAAGAGGTAATACCCTAGTCCTGTGCTCTGGAATCATATGGGGTATATGTGTACAAGATGATCGAGAGATCTCTCGTATGTTGTGTTCTCAGCCTCAAGTTGTGTTATGAGGCGAGGATATTGGATTGGTTGTGGAGATGAAGATGTAGATGATGTTGAACCAGGGGCTCCCTTCCCGCCTTATATAGTGGGGGGTAGGGTTACAAGTTAGAGTCCTGGTCGGTTACGAGGTAGGATTCCTATCTCTATTCTCTAGCCAGATACGTAGTTATCCGGCATTACAATTGTATCTTCCCTATTAGGGATAGACTTCTATCTTTATGTCTTTTCTTGCCAGGTAAGCCCTCTAGAGTCCGAGTGGTACCCATCCTCATCCACCTGTCTTGGTCCATCCTATGTCGGGTGGTCTTTCAGGCCCGCCGTGTGCGTACCCGGGGTCTATGTTATCCACAGTAGCCCCCGAGTGCTTAGTCGACTTGTTGCTCCTCTATAGCGCACCATGGATGAGTCATACTTCATGCCGAGTGCTTCATAGATTGTTGATGCTTCTTCTCGACCAGCTTTTGATGTTATCTGCGAGGAGACTGTGAAGGACTCATAGAGATCCTTAGAGTTGTTAGTGATACCCAGCCTGGAATTGCCGGAGTTCTAGCGGTCAGCCCATTGTAAGGGGCATCACTTTGATTTTGATGAAGTGGTACCTGTACTCGTCTTGCGATATATAGCTGGTGACCCAACATGGGGCGTACCATTGGTTTTGGCCAAAGAGCCGAGCGGTACCTGTACCCGACCGAAGTGGGATACAGCTGGTGGCCCCAGAGGGCATACCGTGGTTTTGGATAAAGAGCCAAGCGGTACCTGTACCCGACCGGAGTGGGATACAACTGTTAGCCTCAGAGGGCATACCGTGGTTTTTAACTATCTGGTACCTATACTGGTAGAGTAAAGCAATTGGCCCAACATGGAGCATACCATCTAGATAGGGTTTGGCCCAATAATACCTGTATCCAACTGGTGCGGCACATAGCTAGTGTCCCAACATGGGGCATACCATTGTTGTCAACCAGACAGTAGCTGTACTCGACCGGAGTAGGATACAGCTGGCAGCCCCACCATAGGGTGTACCTTAAGGATAGAGTTTGGCCGTATGGTATGCATACCCGGGTTGCGGTATACAGCGTCGGTCTCAACTGGAGCGTACCATCGAAACTCAATCCCAACATCACTGGTATCTGATCCTTACATGTAGTGACCAACTAGTGACCCAACATTGGTATATCAAGAGATGGGTATTTTTTGTAGCTCTACCGGTAGTCGACCCGACATGGGGTTTACCGAGGCTAAATTTGGCTTAGCCCGGCTACGCTTGTAGCCACTTGTTGTAACGCGCATCTGCAAGGCCGTAGTTAGGGCTCAGGGCGCAGGGTGACCTATGGCCAAAAGCATAAGCGTACGGCCATACTAAAGTTGGCGTAGACGTATAGCCATACCGAAGTTGGCATTAGCGTGTAGCTGTGCCATAGACTTGAACGCTCGACGTGCGGGCGTAAGCGTGTAGCCATGCCGGACGCTCGCCGAGCTATAGATTTGAATGGTCGAGATGCGAGTATAAGCGTGTAGCCATGCCAGGCGCTCGTCGAGCCATAGTTGTCGCTCATTGCGCAGGTCCTTCTTACTCTTAGACGGAGTCGTAGAAGGTACTTGATGAGGTAAAAACCCATGAACCCCTGTAGCATGTACATGTAAAGATTAGGAAGTATTTGTATGAAAAACAAACACTCGGATGTAAGGTCCGACTGCTTTATACAGATGATTTTGATGATTTTGCTCCTTTTTCTTTTTGATGTTTAATTCCTCGAAGTAATCTTCCTTTCGTTATGCACTTTACCTGACTAGTCTAGCCCCCGAGCGTCGGGTGTCGGCTCATGGCTCTATTTCCCAGGCACTCGTACCGAGTGACTAGAGTTCGCCGTTCCTGGGTCAGGGCTTCACTACTCGGGATAACCACTCAGATTCATTTGCGATTAATGCAAAAGCTCGAAATTTTTTGATTCAAGGCCTTAGCCAAGGTGAGTATGACCGGGTGTCGGACATTACTACTTTACTAGTCACAGTGAGAGGGTGAGTGACTTGTTGGCCCTCGTACATACGGATGTATGTGGACCGATGAGTGCTGAGGCCAGAGGTGTTTTTCGGTATTTCATTACTTTTACCGATGATTTTAGTAGATATGGCTATATCTATCTAATGAGGCATAAGTCCGAATCTTTTGAAAAGTTCAAGGAGTTTCAGAATGAGGTACAAAATCATTTGGGCAAGACAATCAAATTTCTACGATCTGATCGTGGAGGTGAATATTTGAGCTAAGAGTTTGGCGATCATCTAAAGAGTTGTGGAATTGTTTCGCAATTGACTCCACCCGGGACGCTTGAGTGGAATGGTGTATCGGAACGGAGGAACCGAACATTGTTGGACATGGTGCGGTCTATGATGAGTCGGACTGATCTTCCTTTGTCATTTTGGGGACTCGCTCTAGAAACTGTTGCGTTCACTTTAAATAGGGTTCCATCAAAATCCGTAGAGAAGACGCCATATGAGATATGGTCGGGGAGGCGTCCCGTGTTGTCTTTTCTAAAGGTTTGGGGCTGCGAAGCTTATGTAAAACGTATGACGTCTGATAAGCTTCACGCCAAATCGGATAAATGCTTCTTTGTGGGGTATCCAAGGGATACATCCGGTGGTTATTATTTTTATAACCGGAAAAGGGCAAAGTGTTTATGCAAAAGATGGTATCTTTCTAGAAAAACAGTTTTCGAAAGAGCCGATGGGAGCGGGTGCAACTTGAAGAAATTCGTGAAACACCTGAAAATGTTTGACTCTGCGACCCTCAACCCGACGAGCAAGTTGTTCTTTGAGCCGGAGGTTGAGGTGCCACCCCACGTAGATCCGAGAGGGCAAGTCGTGCTCGAGAGGTTTATGTTCCTAGCAACGGAGCGGTATGACGTGTTATTGTTGGACAATGATGAGCCTAAGGATTATCACGGAAGCAATGGTGGGATCGGACTCAAAGATGGCTAGAGGCCATGAGATCAGAAATAAAGTCCATGTATGATAATCAAGTTTGGAACTTGGTTGATCTGCCTGATGGTGTAAAAACTATCGAGTGCAAATGGGTCTTTAAGAAAAAGATAGATGCCGATGGAAATGTTCACATCTTTAAGGCGCGCTTGATAGCAAAAGGGTATAAGCAGATTCATGGTGTTGACTATGATGAAACTTATTCGCCTGTTGCCATGGTGAAGTCTATCAGGATCATGTTAGCGATTGCCGCGTATCATGATTATGAAATTCGGCAAATGGATGTCAAAACGGCTTTCCTAAATGGAAACCTAAGCGAGGATGCGTACATGGTACAGCCCGAAGGTTTTGTCGATCCTTTAAATGCTAGCAAGGTATGCAAGCTTCGGAGGTCTATTTATGGGCTGAAGCAAGCATCTCGGAGTTGGAACCTTCGTTTTGATGAAGTGGTCAAAGAGTTTGGCTTCATCAAGAATGAGGAAGAGCCGTGTATTTACAAGAAGGTTAGTGGGAGCGCACTTGTGTTTCTGGTCCTGTATGTAGATGACATACTGTTGATCGGGAATGATATTCCAATGTTAGACGCTGTTCAATCTTATTTGAGAAAGAGTTTCTCAATGAAAGATTTGGGAAATGCGGTCTACATTTTGGGGATAAAGATCAATAGAGATAGATTGAGAAGGCTAATTGGGTTAAGCCAAAGTACTTACATTGACAAAGTCCTAAATCGGTTTGCTATGCAGAACTCGAAGAAAGGATTCTTGCCAATGTCTCATGGTGTAAGTCTCAGCAAGACTCAGTGTGCCTCGACTCCTGATGAGCTAAAAAGAATGAGTGCGATTCCATATGCCTCCGCTATTGGATCCATCATGTACACCATGCTGTGTACGTGCCCTGATGTTTCATACGCTCTAAGTGTTACGAGCAGATACCAATCGAATCCCGGTGAATGTCACTGGATAGCTGTAAAGAACATCCTCAAATACTTGCGAAGAACTGGGGAGATGTTTCTGGTTTTTGGAGGAGAGGAGGAGCTCGTCGTAAAGGGTTACGTCGACGCTAGCTTCCAAACCGACAAGGATGATTCGCGTTCGCAATCCGGGTTTGTATTCTGTCTCAATGGTGGGGCGGTGAGTGGAAAAGTTCTAAGTAAGAGATGGCTGATTCCACGACGGAGGCCGAGTACATTGCGACTTCGAAGCAACAAAGGAGGCGGTTTGGATCGAAAAGTTTGTTTACGAGTTGGGAGTTATCGCTAGTGCTTCTGTCCGGTGGACCTCTATTGTGACAATAGTGGTGCCATTGCACAAGGTAAGGAGCCTAGGTCTCACCAAAAGTCCAAACACATACTCAAAGCGGTACCACGATCGAGAGATCATCGAGAGAGTGGCGTGAAGATTTGCAAAGTGCACACGGATCTAAGCGTGGCTGATCCGTTGACAAAGCCCTTCCACAACCCAAGCATGAGGCGCACACAAGAGCCATGGGTATCCGATACCGCATGATTAACTCTAGTGCAAGTGGGAGATTGAAGGAATATGCCTAGATCAATCATGAGATGATTGTGTAATCGTCTTTGTTCATGTACTTTTCGATAACTAGCTTATCAGGTTCCATGAATAATGATCATAACTTTGTTCATCAAGTATGACTTGGTTGTGAGACACATTGTTTGTATGACATTATTCTAAACTGATCCCTGATCCAGAATCATTATGAGGAGCATTAATGATTGATCGGCACATATATTGATTGATGGTACTGTTTCACATACCATAGATATTGTGGATATCGAATCAATAATGTGGACACGTGTTAGAGAACACGGATGGTTGGATTGACCTACTCCGAGACACTGCTGAGATTGTTATCTTAATAGTGCCATCAGATTGTTGTCTCGAGTGGTACACCTATATGGTCCTTAGACTTGAGATCATCATAGAGTCCCAGCATGCGTAGTTGTGTACTTTGGGGTTATCAAACGCTACTCCGTAACTGGGTAGTTATAAAGGTAACTTACGGGTATGCCGCGAAACATGGCGTAGGGGTGTGATAGATTAAGATGGAATTTGCCCCTCCTCGATAACGGGAGAGATACCTCTGGGCCCCTCGGTGTGGATTGATAAGGAAAGTGCCCGGCCGTGCCAAGGTGACTAATTGTTAGTCACATCTTATATCCATTACGGAGCGAGTGAATGGGTCGAGCTATCACAAGAGTGGCACATATCTTGCCTTGAGCTTGGCGGTGTCGCGTGGCAAAGGGATCGGTATGTACTGCGTGTATCAAGGTTCAGCCGATGAGATCATTACTGCATTCGGGGTCAATATGTGTTGCTAGATACCGCTATTGATCGTGGATGGAAGCGGGTTTCGGGTCCGCGACGACTTGCACATGAACCTAACGGGTCACACACTTAACGGTTTGGAACATGTAACGGATTCACTTATGTTAATGGGTTTTGGCGTGGATATGGATCCGCGTGGGAGATAGAGTCTAACGGCCTTCTAGTGTAGAAGCCCGTTAGCACGTCTATATAAGTTGGAGGCCGAGGCGGCGCGATAGAGTTAGATGCACTCCACCCAAACCCTAGCCACCACGCCTCCGCTCGAGAAACCCTAGCCGCGCGACGTGGTGCTAGCACGCCGGCGCGCGACGTTCCACTCCTGGACGTGTGGATACCTTAGAGGCGCTGCCGCTTTCGCGGACGTGCTTGCTGATCGGCGACCTCTCCACAAGCTTGGGCGACCTCTCCCCGAGCACGGGCGACCTCTCCACGAGCACGGGCGACCTCTCCCCGGCACCGGCGACCCCTTGGCGAGCAGTTGGCGCGCTGATCGAGGCGTGTACAACTACTTCCTCTACGTGCGCGAGTCTTCTTCCGCTGCATCCGCGCATCGAGGGTAACGATCCATGGTCCCCTATTTACATGTTGATCCTGGGTGTGCGCGAAAATTTTGATTTTCGGCTAGCGTAGCCTGCGCGCTCCCCTTCAAAATATACCGATTCGGAGATCGCCAGGCACTTTCTCTCTGTTTTGGATCTTAAGATCTGGGATGTGAAGGTGGCTGCAATCCGACAGGCAACCGATCTCTCAACACTGACCTTGGAAGCGCTCTATGCTAGTCTCAAAACGCAAGAACTTGATCATCTCCTGAAAGAGCCAAGTTCTTCATCCACTGCCATGACAGCAAACCCCTCTGGTCGTGGTTCTTCTGATGTTGCCAGTTTCTCCTCCTCTGCTCTCTGTGAGCTACCCAATGATCAGATGGACAATATTCCTGAGGAGCAGCTTGCCTTATTGGCCAGGAAGTTCTCACATGCTTATAGGCGAGTGGCCAATCAGAGGAGAGCCATCATGAGGTGCTTCGGTTGTGCTGGTCTCAACCACATGAAGCGTGATTGTCTAAAGTCCAGATGAGAGGAGCGGAACAACTACGTCGCGCCAGCACGGAACACACACGTCAACAAGAACCACAACATCAAGGCCGGTGGTGGAGGTGACAATAAGAAGCCACCTAAGCAGCTGACGAAGAGAGGCCGCATGGTCGAGAAGGTACTGGCCACTCTGGAAGAAGCCGTCATCTTCAACAAGGAGGATTGACACTCGGATGATGGTGAGGATGAGCCGTCGGAGAACGACAACGTCAACTACACCAGCATGTGCTTTATGACACGGCGACAGCGGTGACAACGACTCAAACATCTTCCACACCGACGACGATGAGGTAACTGATGATCAAGGTCCCTGCTATTCTGAACTCTTGGAAGCATTAGTTAAAATTCATGATAAGTACATTAGGGTCTTGCCCAAGAAAAATGCCCTTGAAGTTCAACTAAAAAATGCTAAACCTACTGCTCGCTCTAATTGTGGGAATCTCACTCTACAATTGGATGAATTGAAAATTCATTTTAAGAATGTCACTATCTAACTAGAGAATGAAAAATGTAGAATTGTTCCCAAGCCTGTTGACTCTGATGGGTGGTTAGAGTTTGATAGGGTCATGACTAATTTTAATGAATTAAGGACAACATATGATAAGGTGCTTTATTTGAATGAAAAACTTAGGAAAGTTAATGTTAAACTTGTAACAGAACTAGATGATAATAGGAATAATTTGTTCCTTGTCACTTCTGATCTAAAATCTGTCTGCTTAATGAACTCTAGTATGCTTTGTCCTGATCCCTCTATACACTCATATAAGGACCCAATCAGTCCAGTTGCGGGCTGTAGCAATCATGCTCCACCTAAGGACCCTGTCAGCTCAGATAAGAGTTGTAACTTCCACTCATTTGATTCTACATGTCGTGATTGCACACTGTTGAAGCTTGAGAATTTGAACTTGCAAGTTAGCATTTCTGAGCTTAATGATACTGTTCTTGATGCCTCTGTGTGTGATCAATGTCTTGAGCATGATGGGGAGATGGGTGGGATCTACTAGGACATGAGTGATAGATTTGAGGGTAGGTTGATCCAAGCCCAAAATGTTGAGTGTCTTTCATGTCAGGCTCTTAAGATGGAAGTTAAAATCCTAGGTGAGAGTGTTGCAAAGTCTTGGGAAAGTGTACAACTGATAACCAGGACTCTTCGAACTCTTCCTGTTCTTGCGGGTTTTATCCCCAACTCCATAAGGAGTACGAGTACCTCATGAGCACTCTTGATAAGTTTGTTGGGACAAACGCAAGCTGAACTTGATACTTGACAAAAGCAAGATATCTAGGATAGAGGTCTAGGGTACAATTGGCTATAGCACATCAAGAGACACCCACCTAGAGTCCTTGAGAGGGATCAGAACGGGCAGACAGTTGTTCTTACGGACAATGTTCCTGAGACTACTCTTTTCAGGTTACAACCACAGTCTGTTCAGTCTCAGAAAAAAGCTACACATAGTCCACCTAGGAAGAGTGTTCCCCCTACCACTCATGCCCCTGTAAATGTGTCGGGACCCGCCTGAACGAGTCGAGTCCCTTCTGTGCCTTACAGTACTAGTCCCTGGATCAATAGCTAGTACACACAGATTTCTAGAACTTGGATCATAACCATTCTTATTAAAACATTTAAAATTACATCAGAGTGCAGCCATTAAGGCTCTTAATACAAAAGATCGCACGCAGCCATACAAGCTAGGAAGCATGGGTACATAGTAAAATCCAAAAGAAAACTCCAACACAATCCCACAGGCAAGGCTGTAGTAGCGATCCTAGGCGTCGGAGAAATCCACGTCTTGAACACCATCGGCGAAGCCATCGTCTTCAGGCTCAACGTCATCCGGATAGTAACTCTAAGACTCCGAACCTGCTCGTTGGAATGAGCAGCCCCGTGAGTGAACACGAGGGTGAGTATATGTGCAAATACTCGCAAGCCAAATTGACATATGCAAATGAGGGCTTTAGCAAAGGAGGGATCAGGGTTTCATTTGCGGAAAGCCATCTTTATAAATTTTTCTATATCTTTCAAAATATAAAAAGGGTTAAGAAGAGTTAAAACAAATATCTTTCTTTTGAATCTCCGGCTACCCACCGGTTTTAACCCAGCACGGGCAACTCATGGCTACCTGCCATATCCATTCAATGATCACATGGCTATCTGCCATAGAAATCCAATATCAGGGCTAGCCGCCAAATCCAAATCTCAGGGCTATCCGCCATGTCAAAATTATAATCTCGGGGCTAGCAGCCATGCAAATCTCATGACTACATCATGCTAACTCAATCACTTCACGGCGTCTGCTGCGAAGGCCCAAAACAAGACTCACGGCGTTACGTCGTGGTTTTTCTTCAAAGCGCCATTTGAAAACAAATTGAAAAATTACTACCATGAGGCGCTCCGTCGTCCGCCCTTGACCGTGGGCACGGTGTCTAGACAGATTCTACACTCTGCGAGAGGTTGCACGCTTTACACGAGAGGTAATTTACTTAGTAAACCACCACAAGGTCTTTAACCAACTCACTCCTAGCTCGGGCATCACCGCTAAGGATTCTACCTCAGTGCAGTACTCGGTTGCGGCGGCCCCCCTCTTGCGCCAATAGGTTCAAATCATGCGACACCGTTATCCACGGATCTGCACTCAATTACGTAACACCGTCATCTGCGGGCACTATCAAAATCTGCTCGAATCTGAGCGGTCTTCCGTTATCCACAGTTCAATTCCGTTAACCACGGATTCTGCGCGACACCGTGTGCTACGGATTCTGCGCTGCCTATTCCACCAAGTGAGATGCCCGAACTAAGAGTTTGAAGGGTACTCAACCAGGGCCTGCCCATACTAGCACTCGTGGTCTCACTGTTGAACTTAGTTTGTCTACCTCAAGGACTCGGTCCTAAAGGATTTGGGTGGTTTCCACACTGGGCCCGACTCTCGTGCGTTCTGCACCAATCCATACAACCATCCACCCAAACCAGGGTTTTGCGAAAATAGTTTCCCTTTTACAATACCAACTATTGTACCCCAATAGTCCCATTTTATCAAACATGACAGCATCAACTGTCTTTTAATCACGCATTTCAAACATTGCATTTCACATGAAATAACAGTGACGACTATAATCAGTTAATAGCAGGGCTAAGCATTTAACGAGTAACTAACCAATGAAATGGCAATAAACAAGTTATATATTCCTAGGGTTGACAAGGATCAGGTTTATACGATAATGATAAATTTAATGGGCATTTAACTAATCAGCCTAAGTAATTAGCATTTTTAAATTTCAACTATCATGCATATTCACAATTCTAGAAAAAGCATTTATAAATCTAGGTGGCAATATGATCAATAATCATTTGGGGAAAGGTCAACAATGACTTGCCGTGAATCCAGTGTTCCGTGTGTACGGGTAGGTCCTCGGCTCCAACGACGCCGGTATCCGGATCTAGCGCAAACAAATGATCACAAATAAATGCACATAACAAAAATATGAATGCACATGATGAAAATGATATTTTTAAATTAAAGCCTGCATTTTTATGAATTTTTAGAAACTTGTTTCATTGAATTTGGAGCTAATTTGCAATAGATATGAAAATAACAAATCTTTGCAGCAAATAAAATAATAGAAATGACCATGGGCGATTGAATAAGCGTGACCCGAAGCAATGTGCACTTGCAGTAATTTGGTTTGCAGGCTTAGGCAGTCTTGGTATGACTGGCTCGCTGGGCAGCTTTCATTGAGGAGGCGAGGGGAGGCGTGGTGGGGGCCCTTCACAGAGACAAGCAAGGAGGCGGCGGGAGTGGCTCGGGCGGGATTCCGTGACAGGCAAGCCTTCCGGTGGGGCGAGTGAGGGAAAGGGGAGAGCACGAGGGAGCTAAGGAAGGGTCAGTGGCTCGAAATCACCGGCGACGACCTAGCGGGCCGGGCGGTGGAGGTCGGCGCCTGGCGGAGGAGTGGCGGCGAGAGGAGAAGAGGGTCAGTAGGTGCTTTGAGGGTTCTGGAGGTGAGGTGGAGCTCGGGAGGCGCGGATTGAGGTCGGCGACTCGGATGGTGCGGCGTCGTGGAGATGGATCGGCGGGAGGAGACCTGGCGGCGAGCTCAGGGCAACTCCGGGAGAGGCGGCTTCTGCGTGGCGGTGTCTTACCAACGTCGGCCACGGCAGCGGTGGCGGCAGCGACAACCCGGCGTCGGAGACGAGAGGAGGAGGCTGGAGGACCAGCAGCGGCGTGGTGCAGCTTTATAGGCACGGCGGCGGATCTGACCAACGACAATGGGGTCCACGGCAGCTAGTGGGGGTGGCGTCGCCGGACTCCACGTCGGCGAATCTTGTGGAGGTCCCCAGCGAGCGTAGCGTGGAGGAGAAAGCCGGAGGAAGAAGACAACCCGACAGGAAAGAGTAAAGAAAGGAAAAGAAAGAAGGGGAGAAGAAAAAGAAAAGAGGAAAAAGAAAAGAAAAAGAGAAGGGGTGGGGCCCACTGAAAGATATTTTTATTTTAAAATTAGTATTTCAGAATTTTTATTTTTAACAAGTAATTTCCAAATTAATATGTTTAATTAGATTTAAACTAATAAGACTTTTATTTAAGTCTAAATCAAAATATTAAATACAAAGTATATTTTCAAATCTTTGCTAATAGTTATTTTAAAAATTCAAGTTATGGTTTTACAAATTAAACCTAATAATATTTTATTCAAACCCAATCTAAAATATTACTTACCAAAATACTATTTGGTTTTTTGCAATTACTTATTTTTTAAATTTCAAAATCAAATTATTCATTGTTACCAAAATTTTACTTTGACATTTACAACAACTAATTCAAAATTCAAAATATTAAATTTAGGCTTTAGAAGGTAACATACACATTTTGAAAATAATTAATTTTTGAAAACTCATGCACATAAAATAATGATGCCATGATTATTATTATTATTATTATTATTGAAAAATGGGGATGTTACAAAATGACAGAGTAGTTAGCACCATTTGCAATAGCATAGGACACACTGAGCAGAACTGCTTCCACCGTGCTAAGTAAGCATGTGAGGAGCGCAAGAAACATGCTAGAATTCAAGGGCCTTCTAAGAATCCTGCACCTAGGTTTGTTCCATCTTAGGCTAAACTAGTGGGTAGATGGCCAAGAATTGGAGCTCAGCCTTCTGTTGCTCGTCTTGTTGCCGGTTTGGGGCGTGAGCAGCGTCATTCTCTAAACGTACCTCCTGTTGGCTATAGAGGTGAGTATTCACAATGTGAGGTGCCAATTACATGGTGGAGGAATGGCAAGGGTAGGAAGCGCAGACAGGATGCACCCGCCTCAACTCAATGGCAGGCTGCTCCTAATCTAGCGTCAGGATGTTTCCCTAATAGAAGGGATGGTCTAGTATGAGTAGAGTCTGTTCGGTATGGTCGTGTGACTCAGTTTTGGGTGCCAAAAGATGCACTGGTATTTCCCAATGCTGAGCCACGTTTCTTCAGTCGTTGACTCGGGTGCGTCGGGCTAGAAAGGGGTACATGTGGATCATCAATTCCAGGTGTTGTCGCCACATGACTAGGAACTCTCAGTGGTTCTCCTCCTTAGTCCGTGACCCCCAGGGTGAGAAAATTTCCTTTGGGGATGCTTCGTCTGGTCGTGTGCTCGCTCGAGGCTTTATTCCGGTTAGTGACCAGGTTGTCCTTAAGGATGTGGCCCTTGACAGTAAGCTTCGCTATAATTTGCTTTTGGTTTCTTAGCTAACTGATGAGGGTTTTGAGATTCGTTTTAAGCAGAATGAAAGTTGCATTCTTGATTTTTCAGTCAATTTTGTTTGCGGGATTCACAGATTTGGGAGAGTTTTTTGTGTTGATTTTCAATCCTCAGTTGGGTCTTCTCATTGCTTGATTGCTTCAGAGTCCCATGACACCCTTCTGGCATAGGAGAATGGGCCACATTGGTTTTGATCACTTGACCAGAGTTAGCAGACAGGATCTGATTCGTGGTTTGCATAAAGTCAATGATATAGTTTGTGCTCCTTGTCGGCATGGGAAGACGGTAGCCGCTGCTCACCCACTAGTCATCCTAGTGATGACTAATGTACCTGGACAATTGCTTCACATGGACACTGTTGGCCCCTCCCATGTGCAGTCTGTGGGTGACAAGTGGTATGTGCTCATTGTTGTCGATGACTATTCTCGTTACTCTTGGACCTATTTTCGTTCCTTGATTTGTAAGCTTTCTGTTGAGTTCCCAGGAGTGCTTCGCGCAATCCGTTCAGACAATGACACTGAGTTCAAGAATGCATAATTTGAAAACTTCTGTTCTGATTATGGTGTTGAGCATCAATTCTCTTCTACACACGTCATACAATAAAATGGCATCGTGGAGAGGAAGAATCGCACTTTGGTAGAGATGACTAGGACTATGCTTGATGAATATTTTACTACTAGGTATTTCTAGGCTGAGACTGTTTCTACAATTTGCTATGTTTCAAACAGGGTGTTTCTGAGGTCCAAGTTGTACCGCACATCCTATGAACTTTGATATGAGCGTAAGCCAAATGTTTTACATTTCAGGGTGTTTGGATGCAAGTTCTTTATTCTGAAGTCTGAAATTTTAGACAAATTTGAATCTTGGTCTTAAGATGGTATTTTTCTTGGGTATATAGCTTTTGTGGTGAATTACCGTGTCTGAGATAGTGAGAGGTGGAGAGTTGTTGAAACTTACGAGGTGACCTTTGATGAGGCTATGCCGAGGACAAGGCCAGATATCTCAGGTTCAGACTTATCTTTTGAGCCAATCTTTGTTGAGGAGAAGGTCATGGAAGAAGATGGTTCTTCAAAACCCGATCATGACTTAGCTAGACAGGTGGCGCCTCCAATTTCAAGTGTTGTTCCGCAGTCTCATCCCTTACCTTCTGATTCTACATAGCTCTCACCTTGTGCATCTAAGTTCTCACCTATAGAATCTGATTCGCCCGATGACTCTAATCCTACCTTTTCTTCTCCCGATGTAGAGGCCATTTATAGGGCTCCTCGTCACATCCAGAAAGACCATCCCTCTGCACAGATGATTGGTGGTTTAAGCGAGAGGATGCTTACCTGATCGAAGTCTGGACCTTCTCACCTTTGCTTATATGTTGCTTTCGTTGCTTCCTTTGAACCGAAGGACGTCACCCATGCACTTTCTGATCCTAACTAGGTAAATGCGATGGATGAAGAGTTGGAGAACTTTGAGAGGAACAAAATATGACAGCTTGTTGAATGCCCTAAAGGACATAATTTAATAGGTATTAAATGGGTGTTTAAGAACAAGCAAAGTGAGGATGGGGTAGTGGTTAGAAACAAGGCTAGATTGGTTGCTTAAGGTTATATTCAGATCGATGGGATAGACTTCGATGAGACCTACGCTCCTATAGCTAGACATGATTCTATCAGGATCTTAGTGGCATTTATTGCATCCAATGGGTTCAAGTTATATCAAATGGATGTCTGCAGTGCTTTCCTGAATGGCTATATTAAGTAGAAAGTATATGTGAAGCAACCTCCTGGGTTTGATAATTCAAGGTATCCTAATAATGTATATAAGCTTAATAAGGCTCTATATGGGATAAAAGAAGCACCCAGGGCCTGCTATGAGTGGCTTAAGACCTACCTAATGAGCAATAGGTTCCTAATGGGTAAGGTAGACCAGACCTTGTTTACCAGTAGGGTTAACTCTGATTTTCTTCTGGTGCAAGTATATGTCGATGACATTATCTTTGTTGGTCCCTCCTCTACTCTTGTTTCTGAGTTCTCAAAGGTGATGAGCTCGAAATTTGTGATTAGCATGATGGGGGAGCTCAACTTCTTTCTCGGCTTTCAGTTCAAGCAATCACTAGAGGGGACCTTTCTTCACTAGAGTAAGTACACAAAAGACCTGCTGAGTCGGTTTGCCATGTTAGATAGCAAGCCGGACTCTACTCTGATGGCAACCACTGTTGCCTTAGGACCCAATGAGAATGATGAGCCAGTCGACCAGAAGTAATATCGTAGCATGATAGGCTCCCTGCTTTATCTCACCTCTTTCTGGCCAGACATCCAGTTCACTGTGTCTTTGTGCTCGCTTTCAGGCCTCACCTACAGTATCTCACCTTTAGGCAGTGAAGCGGATCTTCCGCTATCTCCGAGCTACTGCAGACTTTGGCCTCTGGTTCTCTGTTGTCTCTTATCTATCTCTCAGAGACTTCTTAGATGCAGACTTTGATGACTGTAGGATAGATAGGAAGAGCACTTCTGACACCTGCCAATTTCTTGAGACTTCTTTTGTCTTCCGATCCTCTAGGAAGCAGTCGAGTGTTGCGCAGTTCACTGCTGTGACAGAGTATGTTGCCGCTGCTGTATGTTGCAGTCAAGTTGTTTGGCTTTTCTCTACCTTGAAGAACTTGGGTTGATTCAAACAAGTGTGCCACTTCTCTGTGACAACACCTCCGCCACCAACAATACCAAAAACACAGTGCAACACTATAGGACAAAGCACATTGACCTGAGATATCACTTTCTTAGAGACCATGTGGAAAAGGGTGACATATTCTTACAATTTGTCGAGACTGACCATCAGTTGGCTGATATCTTCACCAAGCCACTGGACAAGGCTAGGTCTGAGGCTCTTAGGGGAGAGCTCGAGGTTGTGAGCTTGGCTAGCTTATAGTCACGGGGAGCTTGGGCTACTTGTACATATGTAATATATTTTTTTCGCTTTCCCTGCATTGCATTTGGGTTGCATTCAGATTTGGTTATATTATGTAGGTTGTCAACACTCTTAACTTAGACTTTTGGCATGCTGAGGCACGGATTTCTCATCTTGTGCTTGGGTTGCTATCATGCGTAATAGGCTTCCTTCTCTTCTTTGGTTAGTTTGATCCCACACAGTCTTATAGGTCTCTGGGCAGACAGGGTCTGTGTCGTATCTCTAGTAAACGAGGTGTAGAGTTGTCCTTCTTTTTAAGTCGCAGGCGGCAGATCAGAGCGAGTCTGAACTTGAGTGGTTTCTGTTCTTGCATAATTCTTTGTGATTTGCCCAGTTGCAGTTTCTTTATTTTCCGACTCTCTATTTTCTTATTGATCGTCTTGCACATTATTTTTGGGAAAAATGTTCTCATTTGTTGAGGGGGAGTTTCAAAAAATTTTGATTTAGCATATAGACTTATTTTGCTTTGGAGCATTATCTATTATGCTTTTGAATTTATTCTTTTCAAGATGTCGAGACTATTCACGTTCCAATTTGTGCTAGCTCGTTCAATTGGTGTCTAGTCCAAAAATGACATTGCTTTTGGCTTTTTCAAAAACTTTGATGTCGAATGAGATTTTCACTTTCTGAATGTTGTTGCTTGATGAGGCGTTTGCAAATTTCTTTCAGTCATCCTTGCAACTTGGTGAAATCTTTTGTTGGCCAAATCTTTCTCCTATAAATTGAAAACCCAAAATATGCAATTTCGGGTTTTGGAGAGTTTTCACTGGTTATCCTTCACGAGATGGCTTGTCATTGCACACAGGAGGCATGAACTTGGAAAGAAATCGGATAGCCAAGACGTGTGGTTCCTTCAGTGTAATGCTGGGCATCGTCGGTCATTTGTATTAGGCTAGAGGCTCTCTTGCCTAAATTCAATCAATAATGTAAAAACACACAGGAGGAGAGTGACCTAGGAGGCCATTTCCAGTGATCCTTGGGATGTGTCTTACTAGCAATTGCTCTCTTTGAATCTGTGGATGCATCAAAATATTTTTTTTAAGAAAGAAAAATGCTATTTTGTTGAGCTGTGAGCACCGAAAAAGGACACATCTTCCAATATAAAAGATCGATTTACTAGCATATTTTGAACTAGTGAGCACCAAACCAATTTGTATTGCTTCGAGCATACTTGCCATGTGCTTCATGTTCAAATGGATAATTTTTAAAACTCCCAAGAACTTACACTTGCATCTTGCCTTATGCTTGTTCCCTCACTTTCTTGATGTCTATATTGCCAAAAGGGGGAGAATTGAAAAAGACATAAACATACATTTCTTGAAATAAGGGGAGAATTTCTTGGAAAGTTTTGACTTTCATGACTTGGAGATTTTGAACACATGTGTTCCTATGTTTTGCTCGAAGCGTGATTCAGCATTTCCAACATGCCTTGTTCGACAAATTCAAAATCTTCAAAATATTTTTCGAGGGTTTGGCAATATATTCATTAAGGGGGAGTGTTGAAACTCATGTGGAGGGTACCCTGGTTTGATGATGAATATATGTTGGCAAGATGGAATTTGAAGTGTTTTTGAAGAATTTTAAATGGTGCATGTATGGAAATTGCTGTGGAATTGGAACCGAACCATTGTGCTGAGTTTGGGCAAGGTAATAGTTTTGATCAGACGTGGTCCGGTGGAATTTGTTAAGCTGACACGTGGTGTGTTAGGGCTTGCTAACTGTGATGTCACGAATGGATTATGAAGCTGGTAATTTGTGATGGACTAACATTGGAGGTGAAGTAAGGTGTATTGGTTTCGTATGTGTTCACCTCAGTGATGCAGGTATCGGCGATACGTGGCTAACGTTCGCGGGGACAGCTGCAGGCTGGTGCATCCGAAAGCATGAAGGCGGCCGGGTTCGATGACCTGGCGATCACATGAGGTGGTGTACTCGAGAAGTTTAGCCATGGCAAGGAATCCGAGGCAGCTGGAGACTGCGGCGTCGGTAACCTGATGGCGAAGTTGAGCTGACCGGTAGGCCTAGGCTTGAGTTAGCGACCAAGGAAGCTACGAATATATTTCCCGAAGAAATATGTGGAGAATATTCCCTCTCGAGAGCGTGTTTTGTAGTGTGTAAGTTGTACACTAATTCTGAAATGAAGGGTGGAAATGAGTTTTAAGAGTTTAGGGCATCTCACCCTTGGGCTATAAATAGAGGGGGAGGGGGCACCTCCTCCTCATCCCCTTAAAGCTGAAAATTTCAGAAATAGAGAGGGTGAGTTGGGTGTGTTTTGGGTGGCACTTAGATTGCTTGTGACCATATGGAGTGTGGTTTGTAATCCCCAACTTTTATGCAATGAAATCTTTTTTCTCCATAAGTATCTTGCATTGATTTGCTCCTAATTTTTCTTATTTTTGTTTTCCCTTTTGTAGCTCTTGTTTTGAGATGAACTTGGATGATTTCTTGCTTGTTATTGATGGTCTATGATGTCTTGAGGTTGCTAATAAGATTTAATACACGCTTTGCAACCGTATGAGAGGGAAGAGATCAAGTTCTTGACTTGTTACTAATTTGTCCATGAAATTTCATCTGCGCAGCAGTCAATAAAAGATTTTTAGAAAAACCTAGAAAAATCATTTTTGGATGATGGCAGTTGAAAAAGATGCGTGACTCATATACCCATCTATGGTAAAAATTTGAAGTCCACTGGTTTACCATTTGGAAGCTATTAGGTGTAAACCGAGCCCCAAACTTTCTGCTTGAAATTCTTCACATCTCGTGATGTTTGATTTTTTATATTTTTTGTGAACTGAGTTTTGAAGAGATTTTTGGCATGGTGCTTCAGAACTCATTTTTACATAGGGACAAAAATTTCCAAAAATCTAAGAGCACCAGAAAGCCACCATCCATCTCCTCCAAGTGAGAACAAATCTGCTTTTACTTTTTGGAAAGTCACTTTAATCATTTGGCTTGGTCTTTTTTGAAAAGCAAGATTTGAATTGATTTATGTCTTTTGGACACTTGACAACCAGGATTGTGAATGCAAAAATTCCCACATATTTCATGACTCTTAGTCATGCCTGTTATAGGTACACATATTTTCAAGTTGTTCGGGTTTTGGTGAAAACGGTAGCGTCAAAAATATTTGGCGTTTATTCACCCCCTTTAGCCGCCTAGCTCGGGTCTTCACGGGCCCACTTCTATCGATGCATCGCTGCATCGACATTGCTCCATCATCAACTATCCCTGTAGCGCTTGTTTTGTATCCCCCGAAGAAGGCGAGTCATTCCGAATGTCAGAGGGGTGTCATCAGGGTCGTGGCTTCATGGCGAAGCGACGCCTACAAGGCCCTGCCTTGACATGTGCCTACCTTGCTGGCATGGCTTGAGAAAGGTCTCGGTGCAAATGGCCCCGAGCTGCCTGTGGCTTGAAAACTCCTCTCGAGCAACCCTAGCTTGGGCATCCCTTAGGCACAGTCTTGCTCGAGCCATTCCCTCGGGCATTCTTGCTGAAACAACTCTCCTAAGCGTACCCGCCTGAGCAACTCTTCCGAGCACTCCTGAGCAGTAGGTCGTTGCTCGAGGCACCTTAACCTGGTCAATATGGGTGGGAAAGTCTCACTCGGGGCTATTGTCAGTCTACCCCCATCTGTCGCTACGTACGTCATCCTATCTTTGTCAAAGTTCAATTAAAAGTAGTTGAAGGATCAAGATGTAGCTTAGAGGGAGGGTGAATAGGCTTTACAAATTTTCAGCAAAAAAAACACCACAGCGGAAAAACAATATCGGATGTTCCGATGGTATATCGGATAGTCCGATACGGATCGGACTATCTGATATGGAATCAGACTATCTGATGTTGCTGAAACTAAGGTTTAATGCCTTAAGTAAAACGAGGATACCACCTACACCAAATAAGGTTAGAAAGCAAACAACAAGTGAATAAAGAGAAGTAAACCTAAATCCATAAGGAGACTCGAAGAAGTTGTTTCCGAAGTTCAGATCTTTAAGGAGAGCCTACGTCTCCGTTGAGGTGGCTCGATCATACTTGAGCTAGGGTCCCTCTTGACCCTTAGCCTCCCGAGTTGCACCAAGCACTCCCGGTTTCACTCTTTGGATCCTTCCCATTCGGAGGCGAATCCGGTCTTCACAAACTCTCCCCGGCCACCACACCAAGTACCGGTGGCTCTAGGGCAACTCCTAACCGTCTAGAAGCCCTCAAACTCCAAGAATAACAAATTCGACGAAAAACCAACAGGCTTGATTTGTGTATCCCCACGGACGGTGCCAACTGTCGACGATTGGGATATTGGTCCCAAGTCAACTAAGGTTCTTGAGAAAGGAAGATAGAAGACTTGCCGAGCAAGGCAAACAACAATCAACGAGCAATAGGGAGACACAGGGATTTTATCCTGGTTCGGGCCTCTCCGGGGAGATAACAACCCTACGTCCAGTCTTTCTTTATATCAAAGAGGATTACAAGGAGGAACTCGGCGAGATGAACAAGTCACAGCGAGATTATGTGTATACAGGAAGTAATATGTGATCTTGATCTATCTAGCTGTAGATCCGATGATGTTCGCCCCTCTACACGCCGTAGGGGCCTTGTTTATATAGTGTTGAACAACCGACCTACCGGGGGATAATCGAGCCGGGCTTACCACGAACTCGTATACATGCCAAATATATCTCGAGGTAGATAAGGTATACTCAAATTCTTGGGGATCACGACGTCTGCTCCAATCGGGGAGTTAACTTGTTGGCATTGGACAGGTTCTGGACATAGTGCAGAACGAGGTCGCCCACCTTCAAAGCCCTTGGTCAAACAGATTTGGCAGCGTGCCAACGAAGATCTTGCTGGTAGCGCGCCATTCTAACTCGTGCCCGTTCGCATGTGCCTTCGAGGAGATCGAGTTCGAGCATGCGCCCATGCTCTGACTCAATCGTGTTGACCGAGCTCGTGCGAGGTGAGCCGAGTGCAACTTCGGCGGGCAGGATGGATTTTGCACCGTAGACCAATTGGAAAGGAGTTTCCCCGGTTGCCCGGCTGGCTGTGGTGCGAACGGCCCAGAGGACGGAAGGAACTTCGTCAACCCAGGCTTTATTATGCTCGCAGAGTGCCGCGAACACGCCGCCGTGATACCCGGACTATCATCGCTTAGCTCGCTCGATCGCTCCATTGCTCGTGGATGTGCCCGCAGGCGGCGGACCTTGGTGCCTAGCTGTTCGCAGTATTTCTGGAATAGCTCGCTTCTGAATTGGGGACCGTTATCGGTGATCAGCTTGTGCGGAATCCCGAAGCGCGTGATCATGTTGCTTTTGAAGAAACGCACAGCCGTTTTGGGGTGAAGAGAGGACACAGGCTCGGCCTCGATCCACTTCGTAAAGGTGTCGATGGCGACAAGCAAGTGTGTGCAGCCCTTGAACCCCTTGGGGAACGGGCTGAGCAGATCCAGACCCCATGTGGAGAAAGACCATGATGGGGATCGTTTGGAGCTCTTGGACGGGCTTATGGGCCTTCCGGGTATGGAATTGGCATGCCTTGCACTTAGTTACCACATCCCGGGCATCCTGCAACGCTGTGGGGCAGTAATAACCCATGCGAAACGCTTTGCCGACCAGAGTTCTGAAGGAGGCGTGGTTGCCACAGGCACCCTCATGTATGTCCCTAAGAAGGAACACACTCTCCTGTTGAGAGATGCACTTGGAGAGGACTCCTAGAGCACCTTATCGGTAAAGGATGCCGTCCAGAAGCTTGTATGGACTAGCACGTCTTATAAGCCGAACGCGCTTCGGCCGTCGTCGAACAAGGTCCCATCCATAAAATCTGGGACAAATGGCGTTGTCGGTCTGCGGCACCTTTCGATGGCGGAGACAGCACCACATCTCTGTTGCCTCGTCCGGAGACGTGATAGAGGCTCGTAAAGGTGCTCGACGAGCACCCTGCCGGAAGCGAGTTCGCGTGAGATCAAACTTGGGCGGTGGTAGCCAAGAAGCTGTCCTTCACAGGCACGAAGAGCACCTCGAAAAATCGAAAGTGCCGCTCCAACTTCCTCACTTCAACCAGGTATCGCGCCATTGAGTCATCACAGCACTGATACTCCTTGTTTACCTGATTGATGACCAACTGTGAATCTCCCTTCACAGTTAGCCGTTGGACACCGAGCGACTTGCACGCTCTTAGTCCCGCGAGGAGGGCCTCGTACTCCACGGCGTTGTTAGTCGCCGCAAAGTGTAGTCGGATAGAATACTGGAGTTGCTCTCCTCGATGGGGGATGAGAACAAAACCAGCCCCCGAGTTTTCAGTGCGCGAGCCATCAAAAAACATGGTCCAGGGGGTTTTTTCAGGTTGCTCGGGAGCTTCCTGTGATTTGGGCAGGCAAGTCCATTCAGCGACAAAGTCAGCTAGGACCTGTGATTTAATAGCAGTTCGGGCAGCAAACAGAATATCAAACTTTGCTAGTTCCATTACCCACTTTGCTATGCGTCCGCCAGCTTCCTTGTTCCGTAGGATTTCTCCTAGAGGGAACTTGGTCGGGACCAGTATTTCATGCACTTAGAAATAATGCCGAAGCTTCCTGGAGGACATGAGCAAGACATAGAGAAACTTTTGGACCTCGGGGTAACGCTCCTTTGATTCATGAAGCACCTCGCTCAGTAGTAGATTGGCCACTGGATGCCTTTCCTTTCCACCGTTAAAACCGCGCTCACCGCTTGTGGCGTGCAGCCAAGATACAACAAAAGCTGTTCGCCATGTCGCGGGGTAGTCAAGACAGGTGGGTTGGACAGGTATTGCTTTAGATTTTGGAAAGATCTATCAGCCTCCCCTGTCCAGTCGAAACCATTGTGCTTGCGCAGGGCCTTAAGGGCAGCCCGCGTTCACCTTGACGGAAAATAAACCTGCTTAAAGCAGCCATCCGTCCTGTGAGGCTCTGGACCTCCTTAACGGTGGTCGGAGCCATCATATTTTCAATGGCCTCGATTTTTTCAGGGTTAGCAGAAATTCCTTGCGAACCTATGACGTAGCCGAGCAACATTCCAGATCGAATACCAAAGGTACACTTCTCTAGATTTAATTTAATTCTATGTCTGGTAAGATTACAAAAAGTCTCGGCCAGGTCTTTTACATGATCTGGAGCATACTTGCTCTTTACAACTATGTCGTCAACATAGACCTCCAAATTCCCTCCGTGCTGGGAAAGTCTTCTCCATTAAGCGTTGGAAGGTGGCACCAGCATTGCGTAGACCGAAGGAAATGGTCGTATAGCAGAAACTGCCCAAGGGTATGATGAAGGCAGCCTTCTCTTCATCCTCAGAGGAGATGCTTATTTGGTGATAACCGGAGTAAGCGTCGAAAAAACTCAAGAGCTGGGCATCCGCAGTCGCGTCGACCAGCTGGTCTATGCGAGGTAGCGGAAATTGTCCTTAGGACAAGCCACGTTCAAATCTGTGTGGTCGACACACATCCTCCACTTGCTGCCTTTCTTCTTTACGATCACAGGGTTGGCCAGCCACTCAGTGTGATCAACCTTGCGGATAAAACCAGCAGCGAGCAGCTTTCCAAGCTGATTCTTGATGATCCCCTGCTTGAAATCCGGCAGCGAAGCTTTTAGCGAAACAGCTTTTGTGCGGCGGACCGCCGGTTTGTGCTCGATAACCTCCCTTGGGACCCCGGACATATCAGACAGCTCCCAGACAAACATGTCTGCATTAGCTCGGAGGAAGGCAACGAGCTCGATTTCCTATTTGGGGTCCAGATTGGCCTCAAATGAACTGTCTTGGAAGGATCGTCAAGAGACAGCGGAACTTCCTTGGTCTCTCCCTGGCTGGACAGAAACCTTGGGACGTACAGATTTGGTCTGCGGAACTTCGGGACCACACGGTGGAAACTGGTCGACCAGGGCAAGGGATTGCTCGTCGCAATCTAGAGCAGCCTTGTAATTGCCCTTGACCGTGATCACGCCTCTAGGGCCCGGGATCTTCACGCAGTGGTATGCATGGTGGGACACGGCCATGAACTTTTCCAGAGATGGCTTGCCCAGAATCGCGTTATAGGCAGATGGGAAGTCGACCACGTTAAACGTGATCAACTCTGTCCTGAAGTTGCTTGGGGTGCTGAAGGTAACGGGAAGAACAATCTGCCCCAGCGGCCGAACAGCTTCTCCCGGGACGATCCCATAGAAGGGCGCCGTCGGTGTAATAAATACCGGGGCACAAAGAGCCCTCAGAAGGCCAAGAGGGCCCCGCACGTCAGGCGGGCGAGCCAGCCCCCAGCGCGTGGGCGAGCCCCTCAGAAGGCCAAGAGGGCCTCATCGATCGAGGCGAGAGGCCCCACGCGCCCAGACAGGTGCGTGGGCGAGCCCTCCGACGGTGACGCGAGGGCCCCACGCGCCAGTGGAGTGCGTGGCGAGCCCCTCTGGAGACCAGGGCGAGGGCCCAGCCCGCACCAGGGGGCCCAGCAGCGCGAGCGTTAAAAAAGTCTTGGGACGAAGGCTCCCCCTGCTACAAAGGCGAAGTGCATTTAATGAGACATCACGCCGGATAGACAACAAGAAATGATTACCGCTTCTGATGACCTCTGCAGTCCGGCGGTACATCCTTGGCGCAGAAGAATTGACCGCAGAGAGAAGGTTTGCTTGAGGAGGCCGCCCAGGGCAGGCGGCGGTGGGCCCCACCCGCAGACTCACCGTGTGGCAGTGCGGGTCGAGGCCACTTGCGAAACCTGCGAGGCGCCGCCGCGCATGGGCAGCGCACGTTTCGTCTCTTCTGTCGTGTCTTGTCGATTATCTTGAGCACCTTTATCTTGCCTACCCCCCTCGGCTCTCTCCGCCAGCCCACAGCTTGTATAAAAGGGGAGGAGAGAGAGGGGGACGGAGAAAAAAGAGGGAGACGAGCACTAGCATTCGTGCATTCGAAACACCCTGTAAACACATTCCCATTCAACCACAATCAGAAAAGAGCTAAGGCTCGGCAGAGTAGGACTATTACCCGCGAGGGGTCCGAACTGGGTAAATCGTGTGAGTCGCTCCTTGTTGTGCCCGACGCTCAAATCGAATCGAGCTTGATCGAGTTGGCTAGCGACTAAAAATCGACCGGGGTGTGATCCGCATGGTTGAGCGGAGAACACGCCGTCGATGTGGCGCGCCAGTGAGGGAGCGCTAGCATCGGTTCAAGCTCTTGACCCTTCTTGAGGCGATGGCGGAGCAAGAGTCGCGATGGAGCGAAGCGGCCGCTAGAGCCGTCGCCACGAAGTCGGCCGCGGCGATGGCGGTGGATCACCGGCGGTGGCCGCCGCCTAGGGTTGGAGCCTGGCGGAAGCACCGCCTAAACCAAGCTAAGCGGCGCTGGCCTTGGAGGAGTGCACTCCGGCCTGACGAACCTCCACGCGCCGAGGCCTTGCTGAAAACCCACCGTTCCGGTGACTCCGGACTCCGGCGGCGCCGTGGTTGGCCAGCAGCCCGCTCGTCGCGCCGCGCCAAGGCCGTGGTGCAAATTTCGGGGCGAGGAACCGGCGTTTCGCGTCCTCCGTTCTTTGTTGCCCTCGCACTCCTCTCGCAGATCTCTGGTGAGGGGGGGGCCAAAACGACAAAAGCGCGACCCTACGGGGCTCGGCGGGCAGCGAAAGCAGTGGCGCGATCTCGGTCCCATCTGGAGGACCGCCACTTGTTGCATGGAGAAGATCTGCGTGACAAGCTCCGCAGGGTCGCGACCGAAGCGACATATTGCCGCCGCCGTCTTGCGAGGACCAACAAGAGGTTCCATTGCAGAGCCCGACGATGAGGTGGCGCTTCTTGGCGCCGCCCTAAGCGACGGGCGGGCGGGCGAGGACCGCGTCCCAGGCGAGGCTCCGGCGTCGGTGCCGCGCTTTTCTAAGGAGTCTGCGCGCCGTCGATGGCGGAGCGGTTTCGTCCGCCCCCATCAAAAAGTCTGACGGCACCACCAACCCCGATGAGTATTTGCGAGATCTATCGACGGTGATCTGGCCGATCGAGGGTCGGGAAGGTTACGGCGAACTACTTTCCCGCGGTCCTCACCGTGAAGCCCGCTCGTGGCTCATGAACCTGCCCGGTCCGTGGGGTCATGGAAGGAGCTCTCGGAGCTCTTCGTCACCAACTTCAGTGGCACCTTCGAGCAGCCGGGGTGAAGACGACCTCCACAACGTGGAAGCGGAAGAAGGGAGAGCGCTGGCGACTATATTCGGCGCTTCGATCAGTCCGCAACACCATCCCCGACATCTCCATCGACGCCGTAGTCACGGCATTCGTGAATGCGCCGAGACCCCAAGGTTAAAGAAGATGGCCACCCGCAAGATCAAGACGACGGAGGAGTTTTCACCTTGGCGCTAAGTCGCCTTCAGTGAGAGCTCGCATCCGCCCATTCTGTGGCCGGGCCAATAGCTAGCGGCGGCGAGGCGGGACCTCGAGAACCCCGCGGCAAGGACAAGAAGAAGCGCAAAGCGGCCGAGACCGGCAGGTCATGGCCGAAAGCGCCGGCAACGACGACGACGACGACGGCCAGCCAGCGCAATGGGCGCGCGGGAAGAAAAGGGGAGGAGGTCGCGCGCCGGGCGGTACGGTCCCGTAAAGGCGGCCGAGGCGGCGGCTACGGCGATCGCCGTGGCGCGACAACCCCAGCGTCATGACGACGGCGAGACCATCGCCCGTGAGTGGGACGGAAGGCCCTCTTGTCCCATTCACCGCAACAATTCCCACGACTTGGCGGATTGCCATGTCGTCGGCAAGATAGTGGACAAGCGAGTCCACGAAAGCAGCAGCAGCAGGCGTCCGGCAGTGGCAAGGGCAAGGAGGCGGCCGCTTGGTTTTCAGCGGCGGAGCGCGAGGTTGCCGTCATCCACGGCGGTTCGGCCACCTATCCGTCCCACGCTAGCTTTAAGCGTGCGATGAGGGAGGTGTCGCCGCATACCGGCTTTGGGTTGGTGAGGCGGTGGCGTGGTCGGAGCAGCCGATCGCGTTGATCGGGCCGATCACCCAACTAGTACCGCCGCCTGGCATCTCCCGATCGTGGTTGCGCCCACGGTCCGGAATGTAAAGCTAGGGCGGGTCTTTGTAGACGGAGGGAGTTCCTCAACCTCCTGTCCGCCGGGTCGCACATGGCGCTCAGAGATCAGCAGCGGGAGCTTCGCCGCGCTCCCATTCTTGACATCGCGCGGCCGAGTCCGTCCCTGAAGCGCGTCGATCTCCGGTGGCGTTGAGAAACTCGACAACTTCCGCACCGAGATGCTCGAGTTCGAGGTGGCGGACTTGACCTCACCTAACGCCATACTAGGTCGGCCGGCGACCAGAGTTCATGGCGGTGTGCCACTATGCGTACATGGTGGTGAAGATCCGAGCCACCGCCCCATCGTTTTGAAAGTGGACCGCCGGGCTCGGCTGCGACAAGGACGCCCTCGCGTTGGCGAAGCGTCGGTGCCGAGGAGCTTCGACTCAGGGAGCTCCTCCGGCGAACCCGTGCCTCCCCGGTTCGTCCGCGGAGGTTAAGCGGTCTCCACGCGCGAAGTCGACTCGGCGAACCGTTCGGTGGCGCCTCTCGCGCCAAATAGGAAGGCGCGCTCGTCTCCTTCCTCGATCTAACGCAGACGTGTTTGCGTGGCAACCGTCCGACATGGTTGGGGTCCCGAGGAGGTGATTGAGCACAAATTGGCGGCGTTCCCGGCGCGACCGGTCATCTGAAGGTCCGAAGCAATCGGTGGAAGCGCTAGGAAGTTATCCGCCAGAGGTGGACAAGCTCTTAAGGCGGGGTCGTCCGCGATGTCGCCCATCCTGTGGCTCGCGAACCCGTCCTCGTCAAAGAAATCAGCAGGCGTTGGAGGATGTGCGTGGACTTCACCGACCTCAACAAGGCGCGTGCGAAGGACCCGTACCAGCTGCCCCTGCGATCGATCTTATCGTCGACTCAAGCTGCGGGTGCGGCGGTGTGCTACTACGATCGTACTCTGGGTACCACCAGTTAGCATGGCGAAGAAGATGAAGACAAGACCGCCGTTCGCCCATGGGCGTCTCGCTATACAAGGATGGCGTTGATCGAAGAATGCAGGCCCAACCTATCGTGAACCATGCATATCGCTCACCGCCCCAAATAGGGCGGAACACGGAGGTGTATGTCGATGATCCGGTGGTGAAGTCAAGAAGGCGGAGGAGTTGATCGGCGACACGGAAGAAACCTTCACCATCCCGAGGAAGTATCGCATCAAGCTTAATCGAGAGAAATGCGTGTTCGCCGTTCCGTCAGACAAAAGCTACTGGGATTCCTCGTCTCCCGGAGGGGATTGAGGCGAACCACGACAAGATCGCGTGCGATCGAGAACATGAAGCCCCGACGCGACTTGGCGGATCTGCGTGCTTGGTGGGTCGCTTGACCTCCCCGGGCGCTTATAGCTACGCCTGGGATAAAAGTCTCCCACCGCTCAAGCTCCTAAAGAAGACCAACCAGTTCGAGTGGGCGGCGGAGGCGCAGGAGGCGTTCGACGGTCGAAGAAGTATCTTACCTCCCGCCGTCTTTGGTCGCCCAGACCCGGCGAGCCGTTGATCCTCTACGTCCACGGCAAACCCCCAGCGGTCGGCCGGTGTTGGTGGCGGAAAGAGAGGGCGTCCAGCGCCCCATTTACTACGCCAGCAAGGTCCTTCACGACGAAACAAGGTATTCACAACACCAGAAGATGCTCTCGCCGTCTTGGCGGCATCCCGAAGCTACGCCACTACTTCGGGCGAAAGTCACAGTGTTGACCAAGTATCCCTGCGGAGATCCTCTTCAACCGCGAGGCGACGGGTCGCATCGCCAAGTGGGCCATGGAGCTGGCAGAATTCGATCTCAAATTCGCTCCCCGAACGGCCATCAAAGGGCAAGCTCTGGCGGAGTTCATCAGCGAGTGGACTCCGGCGGACGCAGAAGCTGAAGACACCCCAGCACCCTCGCCGTGGACTCTCTTCTTCGACGGCTCATTCCGGTTGGAGGGGGGGGTGGTGCCGTCGTCTGGTGTCTCCATCGGCGATGTCGTCCGGCGCTTGGTAGTCTTGGACTTCGCGCCACCAACAACGTCGCGGAGTATGAAGGACTGCTCGCCGGGCTCAGGGTGGCTTCGACCCTTGGCATCCGGCGGCTACAAGTAAAAGGCGACTCTCTCCTGGTCATCAACCAGGCGAGGAAGGATTTCTCCTGCTCGGATCCCGTCATGGCGGCCTACCTGGCGGAGGTGCGCCGGTTGGAGCGGCACTTTGAGGGTTTGGGCTTCGTGCACGTCCCTCGCCGCGACAACTACATGGCGGATGAATTATCCCAGATTGCCTCATCAAGGGCACTCGCCCGCCGGGTCTTTGAAGAAAGACTTACGCGGCCGTCCGTCGCAGCCCCCAATTCTGGCGGGGACGACGCTTTCCCTGACGCAGCTCCCACCTCTGGAGGAGACGTCACCGATCCTGCTGCAGCTCCCCGGTTAGAGGGAGGAGGCGGAAGAACTGCTGAGGCGGTTGAGGCGGAAACGCCAGGCCAGGCGGAGTACGTCGGCGACAATGTACAGAACGTCGTCACACTCGTCCGGGAAGGTCAGTGGATGGATCCGATCCTAGCCTACCTGCGGGATGGAGTGATCCCCGACGATGACGCGTCGGCTGAGAAGATAGCGCGCAAGGCCAAGCGCTTCGCATACAGTAGGTGGGGACTGTACGCTGAGCGCAAATGGAGTTCTACCGAAGTCGTCACTCAGAAGCGAGAGTGAAATTCTCTCCGAGATCCATGGAGGCATGTCGGGAGCCATTGAGGCCGGGCGTTGGTTGGGAAAGCTTTCGCCACGGTTTCTATTGGCCCTCGCCTTCAGGATGCCTTCGAAGCCGGTGAGGAGATGCGGCGTGCCAATTTCATGCTAAGCGAGATCCACCGACCGCCCAGTCTTTGCAAACCATTCCGCTCTCTGGCGTTCGCGGTCCGAAATTTGACATTCTGGGCCCGTTCATGGCGACCGGAGGATATACTCATCTGTTCGCCGCCATCGACAAGTTCACCAAGTGGGTTGAAGCCTCGCCGGTCCGCGATCACATCCGCAGGCTATCAAGTTTATGAAGAGCATCTTCGTCCGTTCGTGTCGCCAATGTAATCATCATCGACAACGGCGCTTTCGCTTTAAAAGCGCCGATTTCCAAGATCGGTGCGAAGAGTTGGGTACCAAGTCGTGCTTTGCCTCGTTGCGCATCCAAAGAGCAATGGGCAAGTGGAGCGGCGAACGCGAAGTACTCAAAGGGCTCAAGACAAGGCGTTCGACCGCTGGAGAAGCGCTGCAAGCGCCGGGCGAAAAAGTTCCCACAGTATTGTGGGCGCCGCGACAACTCCCATGAGCCACCGGCGAGACCCCTTCTTCTGGTGTATGGCTCGAGGCGGTGCTCCCATCGAGCTCGCCTTGGCTCCCAAGAGTGGCGGCGTTCAGCGAAGACCAAGACCACGACCGGCGTCGGATGAAGTAAATCTCTGGAGGAGATCCGAGACAGGCGACAATCCGGCCGCCAAGTATCAGCAGCGCCGCGCCCGTTATCAAGCAAGGCGGTGTGTGTGAGAACACTGGCGATGGGCGACCTCGTTCATAAAAAATTCAAGCGCTTGGGGCGAAACAAACTGTCTCCCACAATGGGAGGGGCCCTTCAAGGTGGTCTCGATCTCCCTTGAGCTCGGTCAGGCTCGCATTCGAGGACGGTCGCGAATTGGCGAACACTTGGAGCGTCGGCGGTGAGAAGTTCTACCGTGAGGTAGCATCCAAGAGCTTTTTTTGGCCTTCCTTTGGAGCCGAAAGCAATGAGTCTTCTTCCTTCACCGTTCGCCTCGGGGCTGCATTGTACAAAGCCATCTTCAATAAGAGATAAGTTTTGTCTCCTTGTGGGCATCTGTTTCTTTTTCGCCTCAAAAGTCTCATTAGAAAGCATTCAGCCGAAAGTCGGCAAAAAAAAGTACTCAAGGCGATGGCCCCTTAGTTGCAAGGACGAACGTCTACGGCTCATGATTGGGCGAAGCGGACGGAAGGCGAGTTCTAACTGGTGTGTCGGCTCGGCCTGGGCAATGCGCCAACACACCAAATGACTAGACCACTCAGGAAGCTAAGTTCTCGCCACGCGATGTCTAGGGTCGGTTCGCAAAGAGGCCATAAGGGTTGAAGTAACCAGATGCCTGAGGAAAAAGTGCTCACTCTCAACAGAAAGATCTGTCTAAAGCTTTTTGGCGATCAGTGGCTTAGCCTTAGAAAGGTCTATTAGAAAGCATTCTGTCGAAAGCTGGTAGTGAAAGTACTTATGGCTGATGGCCCCTTAGTTGCAAAGGCAAACGCTTATAACTTACGCTGGTGCGAGGCGGCGGACGGAAGGCGGGCTCTAGCCTAGTGTGTCGGCTCGGTCTAGGCAATGCGCCAACGGCGGCACCAATGACTAGACCACTTCCTAAGCTAAGCGCTTCGCCACGTAATGTTTAAGTCGGGTTGCGAGAGGCCATAAGGGTTGAAGTAACGGATGCCTAAGGAAACAGCGCTTCACTTGCGGCGAAGCGTTGATCTAAAACCTTTGGCGGCAGTGCCCCAATTCAATTCCGCAAGTTAAAGTTTTGCGAAGTTCAAGTGAGACTCACAACAAAAGAGCAAAAGTTTGTTTGCATTGATAGGCAACATTTACAAAGCAAAAAAGACGGGGGAGTCTCGCTACTCCTCCTCGTCTTAAATCTTCATTGGAGCGGCGCCCCATCATGGACACGCTGATCGGCGGCGGTGTCAACCCGCGCTGCTCAAACCGTCCAGCGGGCGCGAAAGCTCCCGATGGCGGCGTCGAGATCAAGCGCGCGTCTCGAGCAAACACGCTTGCCCAAGATGAACAGCGCTGCCGAGCGCCTTTGCGACCGTCTTCGATCGCCCGCGTCCATGAGCGCCGCCGGAAGGACGCGCAGGCTTTGCGTTCGTCCCCACGGCGCGCCAGCGTCTTCTATGGCCGTCTCCTCCACCGAGATGCAAAAACACCAGTGTATGCGAGGCGTCCGGAAGCGGGTAGGCGGTCGCAACATGTCGGCGAGGTTCGGCTTCGCCGGCGTGCTCGGCGGAGGTCTTGATCGCTTAGCGGTCGAGGCGGCGGTGGCTTGGGCCGCCGCACCTCGCTGGTCATCGCCTCCTTGTGGCGGTTTCTTGGCCAAGGCACGCCGCAGCTTCGCCGGCGGTCGCTCCGCCAAGGCAAGGGCTTCCTCCGCGTCGCCAGTGCGGAGAGGTCTGAACCGCCTCAAGGAGCGCCCTCGTCGTGCGTCCGGCCGAGATGGCGGCTGCGCCACGACGCGATGGCGAAGGTTCTCGGCCATGGCGGCGAACTCTCATTGCCGTGAAGCGACCTCCGTCGAAGGAGCGGCGGCGGTGAAATGGCGAGTCGCGTGGGCGAACTCGATGCCCTAGCGTCCGCCTGTTCCAAGAGGGACAATCGGGGTTGGTATGCAAAAGCGTAGCATGCTAACCCTAAAGCGAAGTGTCGTAGCGCAGGAAAGCCAACTGAAGCGGTGCATACTGGCGAAGCTGAAGGGAGCTCAAGTCGCTTGTTCTTGGCGGCGGGTGCATCGTGCGTCACCGCCGTCAAACAGTCCGATTGCCGGGCGCGAAGCGTGCAGTGCAGAAGCGCCAATGGAAAGCGCGCCAGCAGGAGCGTCGGCGTAGAAGGAGCGGAAGAAACCGCGCAGCGGCGCCAGCTTCTGAAGAGTCGCCGCGCTCTTGCCGGTGGCGAGCGGCGCGATAGCAGCAGGCCCCATTGGATGGGGCCGGCGGTGGCGGCGGAAGCTCGGGGCTTGAAGGGCGCGCTCTCTTCGGGCTCGCCCCTCCCTCCTCGTCGTCGTCGTCGACGGCGAGGATGAGCGGCGCCTCCCGAGAGCGCTGGTAGTCGGCGGCCGCCACGGCAGAGCAAGCAGCGGCATGGAAGCTTGGGCGGTTGCCGAGGGCGGCTCATGGATCTGCAGTGGTCCCCGCCACTTGGACCGCAGACCGAGACCTCCGTGGGGCAACGCCTGCAAGTAAGGGTTGCGCCCCGTGGATCCCAATCGCAGAGGGGCGGATGCCGTCGGCGGCGATGTCGCCGGTCGGCGTGGTCGAAGCCCGCCACCCGATCCGAACACGTCGCCCAAGACGTTCCCATCACCGAACACCCAAAGAAGAAGCGGCGAGTTGGCTATTAGCCAAAATGGAAAGAAAGAAGGTACAAAATCCAAAAGGACGCAAGAGTATTCACCTCCAAGAGCGGTCGGGTCCCGTCGTCGCCGCCGTAGTACGTCCAAAGTGCGCGCGCCCTCAGCAGCGGGCAAAGACGGCGCCGCAAAAGTCCGCCACCACGTGGGTTCGGTGAGCCCTCGGCGGCGGAGCTTCGGCAATCGCGCGCCGCCATCGCCTCCGTACTCGCTAGATCGTCTGGTCAGCCCCCGGTCGGCGATGGGCTCTGCGGGATCGTCGGGAAGAACAAGATCGTCGCGGCCGGCGGAGTCCTCCACGTCTGACCCACCGCCGGTGCGATCCTTCCAGCTTGGACTTGACCGCGGCGAGGATAAAAGCGGCGGCGTCGCGGGCGCAAAGTAGCAGCTCAACCGCGCCGGCGCGAGCCCGTGTCGCGAGATGAAGAGTCGGCGCCAGAGCGGGAGGTTTGGCATCGCCCCCACGAACATCTCGCAGAGGTGGGCGAAGATGACCAGGCCATGATCGAGTTGGGGGAAGGTCGCCGCTGGATCCGTAGAAAGCGAGCACCCCTAAGAAGAATTGAGTCTGGCGGACAAGGCCCACCAAATCGCCAGAGAAGGTCACGATCTCCCGGCGCGAGACTCGACATGATCGTCTGCCGTGCCGGAACCGGCGGCGATCGGCGGCACGAAGATTTGAAGCCGCTACGATCCTCATCAACGATGGAAGCGGCGAAACAGCTCGAGAAGCGGTCGCGGCGTCCATGGCGGCCCTTGCTGCGCTTGGGAGCCATGGAAAGTTTAGCGGTGGCGTGGCGAAAACTTGGTGGCAATTGGCGAGGAGGCGTGGTAGCGGCGAAAGAAAGCGATGGGCGGCTTGAAGACTTAGCGTCGCGGAAGGATTAGCGCAGCTGAGAGAAATATTTATAAGCGTGGGCGCGCGCGACGGTTTGATTCCGCTTCACGCGCTGCTGGGCGCCATCATTGCCCCGCTGCGTTTTTGGTTTCCATGGAAAACGTAGTTCCCAAGGAAGATCGTGTGCGGTGGAGAATCAGCGTCGGCCGCCGCAGTGGTGGGCCCCCACGATTAGTCTCCGCCACACAAGAAACGGAAGTATATCTGCTTGACGGTTCGCGTATCATGGTGGACCCGGCTCTGCTCGGTGTAATAAATACCGGGCACAAAGAGCCCTCGAGAGGCCAAGAGGCCCCCAAGCACGTCGGCGGCGAGCGAGCCCAATGGCGTGGGCGAGCCCTCGAGAAGGCAAGAGGCCCCGCGTCGGCGGGCGAGCAAGGCCCCGACGCGCCGGTGAGCCCTCGAAGGCCAAGAGGGCCCCACGCCAGCGTCGGCGAGCCAGCCCCAGCAGCACGGGCGAGCCCTCAGAGGCCGAGAGGGCCCTCTGGCGCCAGGCGGGTGCATGGGCGAGCCCTCTCTGGCGAGGCGAGGGCCCCACGCGCCAGGCGGGTGCGTGGGCGAGCCCTCCGACGGTGAAGCGAGGGCCCCACGCCCAAAGCGGTGCGTGGGCGAGCCCTCTGGAGACCAGGCGAGGGCCCGCCAGGCGGGGCCCCAGGCAGTGAGGCGTTAAAAAAGGAGTCTTGGACGAAGGCTCCCCTCCGCAAAGGACGGCGCATTTAATGAGACATCACGCGGATAGACAATGAAGAAATGATTACCATCTGATGACCTCTGCAGTCTCAATGCAAGGCCGCCATCCTAATGGCGCGAAGAATTGACCGTGAGAGAGAAGGTTTGCTTGAGGAGGCCGCATGGCAGGGGAAGTGCAGGCCCCACCCGCAGACTCACCGGTGTGATCGTCTGGGGTCGAGGCCACTTGGCGGCACGCGAGAAGCGGCGCATGCAGCATGGACAATGCAGCACGTTTTCGTCTCTTCATCGTGGCTTGTCGATGTCTTGAGACCATCTTGCCGCTTACCCTCGGCTCTCTCCACCCCACGGCTTGTATAAAGGGGAGGAGAGAGGGGACGAGAAAAAGAGGGAGACGAGCACTAGCATTCGTGCATTCAAACACCTCAGAAACACATTCCCATTCAACCACAATCGGAAAAGAGCTAAGGCTCGGCAGAGTAGGGACTATTACCCGCGAGGGGGTCCGAACCTGGGTAAATCTGCGAGTCGCCGATGGCTCGGAGAGCTCGGGGAGAGAGATTGGGGAAGGAGAGAGAGAGGAGAGAGAAGAGGGGAGAGAGAGATCGGAGAGAGGGAGAGAGAGGGGAGGAGGAAGAAGAGGGAGTGGAGAGACTGACATGTGGGCCCCACATGTCAGTGTGTATTTAAACCGTATTTCGATCCGTATTTCTCCTGAAATTCCCTCTCAGCCCCGAAAATGGCATCTGAGACCATTGTTGCTGTCTATAATGGCGTCTCAGATATTTCGATCTCTGCGGTGGCATTTCTGCTCAAAGGCGACTCTCTGGTGGCATGTATGGTTTTAACCCTAAAAAATATGATTATATAGGGGCTATAAATTTAAAAAATTTTTTTTTTTTAAAAAATAGATAATAAAAATTTATAAATAAAAATTTTAATCTTTTGAAATTTACATGGCAAGTGCGATTCAATTTTGTTCGAAAAAAATGTTAGGAACCTATTTTTTAAATCGGTTCGGTAATTGGAGATACTAATAGAAAAATAGCAAAAAGTAAAATAGAAATTGACATGGATGTGTGTGTGCATACATGCGGCAAAAAAAATTGAGAGAAGTGCTGGCGTTGTCGCTTGGTGAAACGCTGGCTCTCTCCTCTCTCTTATTTCTTTCTCATCCACTTTAAGAAAAATATGACATAAATTTTTTTTAGACAGAAAGTAAAGTAGAAATTGACATGGATGTGTGTGCGTGCATGCATGCGGCAGAAAAAAATTGAGAGAAGTGCTGGCGTCGTCACTTGGTGAAGCGCCAGCTCTCTCCTCTCTCTTATTTCTTTCTCATCCACTTTTAGAAAATGTGACAAAATTTTTTAGACAGTCTGAGTTGGAATATATACTGTATATATCCTAGGAATTTTGATCGAAAATTAGGAAGGTGATGAAGGTGTATATCTTTGAGTTTCAACCGTTCTCGGCGCGGGCCGAGCAACGAAGGAATTGCCCATGTCCACCGTCCTCGTCATCACATCATATAAACCGACCCGTCGTCGTACGTGTAGCAGCAGCCAGAGTCCATCGCTCTTCTCCTTTTCCTTCCCCTTCTCTCTCGCCGCTGCAGCTTCCAGAGCGACACACGCATCTCCTCCCCGCCCCCGATACGATTCCGATCGCGCCGCACGCGCTCGCGGCTAGCCCCCAAAACCCTAGCCGCGCGCGCGCCTTGGCGGCGGCGGCTCTCCCAGCGGAAGAGGCGGCGGCTGCTGGCCCTCCCTGGCGATGCGAATTGCGTGATGAAGCTCAAGCGGCGACGCGCAGTGGAAGTGGTACGTGGCGCCCCCGTTTTCATCTCCTCCTTTCCCCTCACCCTCGATCGCCGCGATCTGCGACGCCGATAGCTTGATCGGGGCTGCTTACGACGCCGAATTAGGGCAATTTCCAGGGTTTCTGCTGGTACGGTTGCGTTTAGCGGTCGCAATTCCCTGTTGGGGTGGGAGGGGTTTTATGGGGTTCGGTTGGGTTTGTGCGCGCGTGGTGGATTCTTGTTTCCCATGCGGGTTTGCCGTAGGAATCTTCTCGTGGTTTGATCCTGCAGGGTTTTGATGGGGGAGCTTGAGCTTCTGGTCCGTGATGCGAGTAGTGGAATGATCGCGTTCACTTTTTTCTTGAGGCGAGGAATGTGTTGGGCAGCCTGCGCGATTAATTGGATCAAACTTAGCTGTCTTGGTGTGAAATAATCACGTCAGGATGGAGATGCAACCTGGTTTAGTTTTGGTGCGGGGTTATTACTAGTAAGGTTGTTGAACTTTGGCTGGAAAAAATGTGGTTGTGGCCAATAAAAATACTGTTGTATGGGCCAAGATTATGGTTATTTTCTGGAAAAAGTAATTAATTTTGCAGGGTTTTGTTGCAGTACATTGACGGGAATAGGATGGTTAGGTTATTTGCATTGTAGTAAGTATGATGTAAAGGCCAGGAATGTGCTGGGCAGCCTGTGCGATTAATTGGATCAAACATAGCTGGCAATGCTTGTTCTGTAAATTTTGATTTCGATTTTCCTTTTGTTCATGTGAGATAGAACTGATATATTTAACATTTAACTTTTCTTATATGATATATGATTCAGTTTGGTTATGTTGATGGCCTAGTTGGATTTTTTATTTAATCCTGTTGCAATTAGGGTCTGCACTTCGTAGAAATACAAGTTCATTGGTTTCATGTTGACCATTGAACTATTGGTTAATTGCTTGGAAACTTTAAATTTAGATTAGAACTGTTATCTACTTGGTTTTGCAATGACAATCAGGTCTTGTATTGTCTAGGTCAATCTAGTCAAAAATCAGAAGGCATTTGTTTGGGCCACATGCTCTTGTGTTAAGATATTATTAGATAAACTTTTTATTTGCTCATTTAGAAAAAGTGAACTCCCTGGAATTAGAAGCACATGAAGTTAAAAGTTAACTTAGCCATATATATAGCTAAATGTTTTTTTCCTTCTTGTTAAAGAGAGAATTTGGGCTATCTGTTAGTTTGGATGATGCCACCTTTTTACGAAGGGAGTGTGGAAGTACCACCACTGGTCCTTTTTTTTTTTAATATAATTGACTGTTATTGAAGTACTTTTCAAGATGAATCTATCAATCTACACATGATTTTCGTGTCCCAATTTAATTTTTAAAAGATATTCGAAGCTAAAGTTTCATAACTTTGACTTGCTCATATATCAAGTGACATTTGTGATCAGAGGGAGTATTTTAGTCAACATTCTGAATGCTTTGACCAGTGTGCAGAGTCAAATAATTGTTATACGTATACACTTAGTGGACAAAGTTTAAGTTATTTTCTCAGTTCTCACACTGTTTGATTCAAATTGGATATGTAGGAAGCATACACCTTCCTAATTTTATTTTTCTTACAATCCGGCATGCCTGGTATAAATTATAGTTCAGCCTATCAAGATTTTAATTCCTATGTACGATGACTGGATTATGAGTTTCTTTTACGGAAGTTTTATTCACTGGAATCAGTTGATTACTGTTGGTTAAAGTTTATATTGTATGAAGCACCAGGATATAAATTACGTCCAACTTTAGTTCTTTATATTAGTAGCTCCTGAATTGCTAGAATTGTTGTTTCCTTCTCATATTTTCTTCTTTTCCAAAATGACATTGTTCTATTTGCAGCCACCAAATATAAAATCTTTCATCGACAGTGTTACTGCTGCTCCTCTCGAGGATGTAGAGTTGCCATTGAAAGATTTTGTATGGGATTTTGAGAAGGTTTGCGCATTCTACTATTTTACAATGTATAGAATCTCTTTTAGGGTGGATTTTGGTCTTTATTCTGTTCTTAATAAACTTGCGTAGGGGGATTTTCATCACTGGGTGGACCTTTTCAATCATTTTGATTCATTTTTTAAGAGTTTTATCAGACAAAGGAAAGATTTACAACTTGAAGATAATTCCCTTCATGTGGATCCCCCATTTCCTAGGGAAGCAGTTCTTCAAATTCTTCGAGTCTCAAGAATAATTCTGGAAAATTGCACAAATAGGCAGTTCTATAGTTCCTTCGAGGTGAGCAATTGTTTGTTGTTAGATGTCTATTATTCATAAAACTTTTTTTTATTTCCTTGTCTTTATTTTCCAATTCATGGACTGATGGACATAGTTTTATAGTTTCATTTTTCAGTTGTGTTAGACTTCTAATTTGCGTCAAATTTGCTTGCTATTGGTTGCAGCAACACCTTTCTGCTCTTCTAGCATCGACGGATGCCGATGTCATTGAAGCAAGCTTGCAGACATTGATGGCACTTGCAAGCAAGTCAGGTGGGAAAAACTCTATACGTAGCGCATCCCTCTCATCAAAGTTGTTTACCTTTACTCAAGGTTGGGGTGGCAAAGAAGGAGGCCTTGGATTAATAGCATGTTCTCTACCTAGTGCATGTGATCCATTTGCTGCTGAGATTGGCTCCATTCTTCATTTTGAGTTCTATCGAGGCACTGATAAATCAGACATTTCCCAACGTGTAAACAGTGAGCACAGGTTGGAAGTAATCCATATAACAAATATCGATTGCCATAAGGAGAGTGATCTGGAAATATTGGACAAATTGGTCGATGATTACAGTGTGCCAGCAACTCTAAGGTTCTCTCTTTTTACAAGATTGAGATTTGCAAGGGCCTTTCACTCTGTGACGTGTCGACGACAATACATCTGCATCCGCCTGTATGCCTTTATTGTTCTTGTGCAAGCAAGCCATGATTCTGAAGGACTAGCATTGTTTTTGAACAATGAACCAGAATTTATTGATGAACTAGTATCACTACTAAGCTATGAAGATGAGATACCGGAAAAAATTAGGATATTGGGAATCCTTTCATTGGTTGCTTTGTGCCAAGATCGATCCCACCAGCCTACTGTACTGGCCTCTGTAACTTCTGGTGGTCATCGGGGTATACTTCCCAGTCTCATGCAGAAGTCAGTGGATTGTATCATTAATGGTTCTACAAAATGGTCCATCATATTTGCGGAAGCACTTCTCTCACTTGTGTCCATGCTGGTATCATCAACCCCGGGTTCTTTAGCCCTTCAAGAAGCAGGCTTTATACCTACGATTTTACCTCTTCTCAAAGACACAAACACACAACACCTACACTTAGTTAGTACTGCAGTACATGTCATTGAGGGCTTCTTGGATTATCATAATCCCTCTTCGGCATTGTTCAGAAATCTAGGTGGTCTAGATGACATCATTGCACGCCTTAAAATTGAAGTAGCACAAGTTGAGATTTGTTCGAAGAAAACAGAAGAGTCTCAGTCTAATAATAAAGGTAAAGAAGTTGAAAGTGTTTCTCCTGTGCCAGATGTGCAGCCTCTTCAGTCAGAGGCCTTGATTTCGTATAATAGGAGGAACTTAATTAAAGCTTTACTGCGCACTATATCTTTGGCAACATATGTGCCTGGTAGCTCTGCCCGTGTTGATGGTTCTGAAGAGAATGTATTACCTCCTTGTTTATGTACCATTTTTAGGAGAGGCAAGGACTTTGGTGGTGGTGTTTTCTCACTTGCTGCAAATGTCATGAGTGATCTCATACACAAAGATCCAACATGCTTCGCTGTCCTTGATGCAGCTGGTTTGCCACAAGCATTTCTTGATGCCATTATGGGTGGTGGTCTTTACAATTCTGATGCTGTCACATGTATACCACAGTGTTTGGATGCATTATGTTTAAATAACAGTGGGCTTCAGTTGGTGAAGGACTACAATTCTTTAAGATGCTTTGTGAAGATCTTTACTTCCAGATCTTATTTGAAAGCTGTCGGCGGGGACACAACAGGGGCCTTATCAAGTGGACTGGATGAATTAATGCGTCATCAATCATCACTACGTTCCACTGGAGTTGACATGCTTATTGAAATCCTGGACTCCATTTCAAAAGTTGGGTGTAGTGGAGACTCTAATTCATGTATGGAATCTGATATCACCTCTACACCAGTTCCTATGGATACTGATGTGGAGGAAGGTGCTAAAAGGGAGCAGGCTGGGACTTCTGAGGTGGGAAGTTCAGGGCAGATGGCCGATGCTTCGCTAGATGGGTCATCATCCATTGAGTCGTTTCTTCCAGAGTGCATACGCAATGTTGCTCGTCTCCTTGAAACTGTTCTGCAAAATTCTGACACGTGTAGGCTGTTCATTGAAAAAAAAGGCATTGAAGCTGTTCTTCTACTTTTAAAATTACCATTAATGCCTGTATCTGTTTCAATTGGCCAGAGTGTTTCTGTTGCATTTAAAAACTTCTCGCCTCAGCACTCTGTTTCCCCTGCTAGAGCAGTTTGCTCATTTTTCAGAGAGCATCTTAAACTGACGAACGAACTGCTGGGTTCAGTTTCTGGGGCTAAGCTGCTCGACAGTGAATCTGCAAAGCAATCACCTCTCCTGAAAGCACTCTCTAGCCTTGAAGGAGTTTTATCTCTTGCCAATTTTCTTCTTAAGGGAACTACCATAATGGTCTCAGAACTGGCTTTTGGTGATGCTGAGATATTGAAGGAATTGGGGAAGGTCTATATGGAAGTCACATGGCAGATATCTTTACTCAGTGATTCTAAGGTGGAGAAGCAAGACACTGAACAAGATGACGTGCCTGGAGATGCTGCAATCTCAAATACATCTGAGAGGGATAGTGATGATGACACAAATGCAGCACCAGTTGCAAGATATATAAGGACTTCTGTATCACCCTGGAGTATGGAACAAGATTTTGTATCAGCAGTTCGATCTGCTGCCAGCATGCACCGCCATGGTCGGCACACACTATCAAGGATACGTGGACGCCTAAGCGGAGTGTTGGATGCAACACATACAGACATGGACGGTCCTTTTTCTCCTGCAGATAGTTCGCAAAGTCCAGATGATATAAAAAAGAGTCCTGATGTTGTTGTTTCTGAACTCCTGACGAAACTTGCATATACTATGCGTTCGTTCCTTTCTACCCTTGTCAAAGGATTACCGGCTCGCCGTCGGGCTGACTCTAATATGAGTCCAGCTTCAAGAAGTCTTGTAACTGTGCTTGCACAACTTTTTCTTTCTGCTCTTGGTTACTCTGGACATTCTACTGCTGGCTTTGAGATGTCATTATCTGTGAAATGTCGATATCTTGGAAAGGTTGTGGAAGATATGGCTGCACTTACCTTTGATAGCAGACGTCGCTCATGCAATTCTTCACTAGTTAATAGCTTTTATGTGAATGGAACATTCAAGGAGCTTCTGACTACCTTTGAGGCTACCAGTCAATTACTATGGACACTTCCTTTCTCTATTCCAACTGCTGGCAAAGATCAAGCTTCCTCTATCAATGAGAAAGTGTCACACAATTCGTGGCTGCTGGATACATTACAGAGTTATTGTAAATTGCTGGAGTATTATGTGAACTCTGCATACTTATTATCTCCATCCTCTTCTCATAATCAGCTTCTTGTTCAGCCTATTGTCACTGAGCTGTCCATTAATCTATTCCCCGTGCCCTCAGAGGCTGAATCATTTATTCGTATGCTGCAGTCTCAAGTTCTGGAAGTAGTTCTTCCTGTTTGGAATCACACAATGTTTCCTAAGTGTAGCCCAGATCTGATTACCTCTTTAGTCTCTATTATAAGCCATATATGCTCTGGTGTCGGTGACCTAAAGCAAAGCCGCAGTGGTGTTGGAGCTACCAATCAACGTCTTGTTAGCCCCCCTCTTGATGAGTCTGTTATTGCTACTATTGTTGAGATGGGATTTTCACGAGCTAGGGCTGAAGAAGCCCTGAGAAGTGTCAGAACTAACAGTGTTGAGATGGCAACAGATTGGTTGTTTAGCCATCCAGAAGAATTTGTTCAAGAAGATGTGCAGCTTGCACAGGCACTAGCTTTATCACTGGGAAATACCATTGAGGCTCACAGGGAGGATGGCAACAATAATAATGGTCCAACTAATGCTGAAGAGAAAGGTGTAGTCATGCTCCCTTTCGATGATATTCTTACTGTATCAACAAAACTCTTATGCTCCAGCGATTCCATGGCTTTTCCATTGACTGATCTTCTGGTGACTTTGTGCAACCGCAATAAGGGTGAAGACCGTCAACGAGTAATATTGTATCTTTTGGAGCAACTGAAACATTTTCCATCAGATTCCTCAGTTGACACAAATGCACTATATTCCTTTGCACGACTGTTGGCATTGCTTCTGAGTGAAGACAGTAGTGTGCGTGAAATTGGTGCAGACAATGGTATTGTCCCTCATGTTCTTAATATATTGGAAAACCTAAAGTCAAAGACACAACAGAATGACCAGACATGGAATTCTATTAGCGCTCTGTTGCTTATATTAGATAACATGCTCCAGTTTACTCCAAAACTCAATATCGTAACATTGGAAGGGACTTCTAAATCATCTTCAGGTACATCCATTGCAGATAGCAAGGCAAACCCATTGCTGGCTGCGGAGAGGAAAATTGAAACTGTTGATTCAGCAAAAGATGTAAGTGCTAATGTGTTTGAAAAGGTTTTTGGAAAATCCACTGGCTATTTGTCTGACCATGAGAGTCAGAAGGCACTTACATTGTGCAGTGAATTCATCAAACAACAACTGCCAGCCATTGTTATGCAAGCTGTTCTGCAACTCTCTGCCCGTTTGACAAAAACACATACGCTTGCCGCCCAGTTCTTTGAAGATGGTGGCCTTGCATCTCTTTTCAGTCTCCCAAAGGTTTGCATCTTTCCAGGATTTGAGACATTAGCATCTGCTATTGTACGTCACCTCATTGAGGACCCTCAGACCTTGCAAAGTGCAATGGAACTGGAGATACGACAGTCATTAAGTAACCGCAGCAGCCGTACCCCACACTCCTTTCTGACAAATATGGCACCACTGATTTCGAGAGATCCTGTGGTCTTCATGAAGGCTGTAACTTCAGTTTGCCAGTTAGATTCCTCAGGAGGTAGAATGAATGTAGTCCTGAAGGACAAGGAGAAAGATAAGGATAAACAGAAAGTTTTTCCAACTGAAAGTGTTGCACCATGTAGTGAGCCTGTTCGTGTGACTGCTGATATTAAGTCAGTTGATACACCAAACAGATGTTCACGAAACCATAAAAAGGTTCCTGCTAGTCTTTCTCAAGTGATTGATCAGCTTCTGGAGATCATTATGAGTTACCCATCCCTAAAGAAAGAGCAGGGCTTTGACAGTGACTCTGTATTGGCCCCTATGGATGTTGATGGACTTAATACCAAGGGAAAGTCAAAAATTGATGATGGGTGTAATTTAGATGGTGATGCTCTCTCTGAAAGATCTGCTTTGTTGTCAAAGTTGGCATTGGTCCTTAAGTTGATGAGTGAGATACTACTCATGTATGTGCCTGCAGTTGGGATAATATTGAGACGAGATACAGAGACATCGCAGTTACGTGGTGGTGATCAAGGAGCTGTACACAATGGGTTTCTGCATCATATATTTCATCTGTTGCTGCCATCATCGTTTGACAAACCTGCTGATCCCTCAGATGATTGGATGGGGAAGTTGTCTGAAAGAACTTCTTGGTTCTTGGTAGCTTTATGTTGCAGATCTGCTGAAGGGCGTAGAAGGGTAATATCTGAAATCATGAAGGCATTTTTTTATTTCATAGATTCAGCAAGCAGCACCTCCAGAGGGTCTTTGATACCTGACAAAAAAGTTTTAGCTTTCTCTGAGCTGGTAAATTCAATACTGTCCCAAAATAGTCAGAATAACTTGCCTGTTCTAGGTTGCTCACCTGATATTGCAAAGCCTATGATAGAAGGTGGAATGGTGCAGTCCCTTTCTGGTTTGCTCAAAGTGATTGACCTGGACCATCCTGATGCTCCAAAGGTTGTTAACCTTATATTGAAGGCTTTGGATAGCCTCACAAGAACTGCAAATGCAAGTGATCAAGTCCTTAAGTCAGATCGATGTACTAAGGACAGAATATTAGGGTCACACGAACAAACACATGAAACAGTAATCCACAACCAAAGTACAGACACCAGACATGATGCCAATGATACCATCCAATCTACTATGCAGCAAGTACAGGAACTCCCTCATGATGATGGAAACAACAACACCGGTCAAGAACAGCCTGATGAGCAGGAAATAAGAGTTGATTTGGTTGAGAATGCTGCTGGTAACCCTTCAATGGATGGTGTCGAATTTGTGCAAGAGGAAAACATTGAAGAAGGTAATGTAATGGCCACTACTAGTGATCTTGGTTTGTCTTTCCCAGCTCAACATCAAGCTGATAATGAAATGGTTGAGGATGAAGATCTTGGGGAGCATGGTGAGGATGAAGAAGATGAGGATGAAGATGATGAGGAAATAGCAGAAGAGGGAGCTGGTTTGATGTCAATTGCTGACACAGATATTGAGGACCAGGAGAACACTGCCATCGGTGATGAATACAATGATGACATGATGGATGAAGAAGATGATGATTTTCTTGAGAACCGTGTTATAGAAGTAAGGTGGAGGGAAAGCTTAACTGGAATGGATCATCATCTGAGAGTTTCTAGGGGTCGTGGAGACACAAGTGGTTCTATAGATATCTCTGCTGAAGCATTTCAAGGTGTGGGGACAGATGACATGTTCAATCTGCATCGTCCTTTTGGTCTTGATCGTCGTCGCCAAAATGGAAGTAGGTCTTTTCTTGATCGGCCAAGGTCTGATGGAAATGCATATCAGCATCCACTGCTTATCAGGCCGGCACAATCTAGAGAGGGGACTGGTTCAGTATGGCCTTCTACTGGAACCTCAAGAGATTTACACACAATGTCTTTTGGGAACACAGATATCCCTTTGTACATGTTTGATGCTGGGTTTCCACCTGATACTGCCCAGGTATTTGGTGAGCGTATTATAGGTACTGCTACTGCACCGCCACCTTTGATAGATTTCTCACTTGGTATGGAGTCTCTCCGAATGAGGCGGGGTCCTGGAGACAATCTTTGGTCTGATGATGGTCAACCCCAGGCAGGTAATCATGCAGCTGCTGTTGCCCAGGCATTGGAGGATCAATTCGTGTCACAATTGAATGTAGCTAGCTTTTCAAATAATGCTCCTCAGATGCAACGCGATCAGATTGGCAATGATGTAAGTACACAATTACCAGCACCAGATACTGACATACGTGAACCTGTTTCCACTGATTCCCCTACACTACCTATTGGTAGTCCTCAACAGTGTGGTACAATCAACCGAGAAGCTGCTCCTGCAAATGATGGTCTCTGTACTACTCATGAACTAGTAAGTGATCAGTCAATTGATGTAGCTGATGATCATGGTGGTGAACAAGAGATGCATCAAACAACAAGTAATGGTGTTAATGCTGTTCCTCAGAGTTATGAAATATTGTATGGCGTTGACAGACAACTGGGTGCTCGTTCTGCAAGGGATTTATTGTCCGATAGTCTACATAGTTACAATCATATTTTGCAGGATGAGACAGAAGTACCTCAGCATGCACAAATTAGTAATGATCCTAGGGATGCCCCATCTGATTTGGAGTCAAGCTGTCATGCTCTTCTCACTTCTGCAAGTGCAGCACATGAGCTGAGTGATGCTCATGTTGATTCTACTATAGTGAATACTGATGTTGACATGAATAGCATTGATATTACTGACAATCAAGTCGAGAACTTGGCTCATGGCTTGGATGACAATGATTTATCAGGAACTCGAGATGGTGCTCCACAAGATGCTGTTCAACCCGAGCAATTGAATGCTAACAATGAGGCATCTAGCACAAATGAAATTGACCCAACATTTCTGGAAGCATTGCCTGAGGATCTCCGTGCAGAAGTTCTTGCTTCTCAGCAGAATCGTTCTGCCCCAACTGCTTCCTACACTGCACCAGCTGCAGAAGAAATAGATCCTGAATTTCTGGCTGCTCTTCCACCAGACATACAAGCTGAGGTATTGGCTCAGCAGCGAACACAGAGGATTGCTCACTCCCAACCTGTTGGACAACCAGTTGACATGGATAATGCTTCAATTATAGCTACTTTTCCGCCTGATTTACGTGAAGAGGTAAGGGCATATTCATTTGTTCTTTTTTAATGCTGCTTTGTTTTATATGGGCTGTAATACTGACATTTTTTACATCACATAGGTGCTTTTGACCTCATCAGAAGCTGTTTTGTCTGCCCTACCTTCCGCTTTACTTGCTGAAGCTCAAATGCTTCGGGACAGAGAATTGAGTCGTTACCGTGCTAGGGGAAGCCTTTTTGGGGGAGGCTACAGGCTTGGAGCGAGGAGGTTACCATCAGATACTCAGACAGTAGTAGACAGGGGTGTTGGTGTCACTGTAGGTAGAAGGGTTATTTCTTCTGCATCAGGCATCTCAAAGAGTAAAGATGTGGAGGGGATCCCACTTTTAGATTCAGATGCCCTAAAAGCACTTATTCGCCTTCTGCAGCTGGCTCCGGTAATTTCTGTATTATTGTTATCTAAATACTTTTGTTTATGTCTGCTTAATTGTTTGAAACCAACCTATCCCTTTTCACTGGTGTATATGTTCTATTCTTGAGTAGGGTGGTGGTGTTATGGCATTCTTCTGTATTTTTGTGATCAGACTTTGCATGCAAGGCCCAAACAGTAAAATTTGGTGTTCATATGAGTATTGACTTTATTTTTTGGTTTCTATCTAGTCAATGAAATTTGATTATGGAACTATGGATTCACGTCAGTGAAACCACCACCACAAACTGCCTCACGGTGTGAATTCACCAACTATTGTAAGGTTTTTTGTGGGTTAAATACCTATTTGTATAGTTCTGGGGGTTAAATTTTCGTAATTTTCATGTGTTTTGCGTGTGTGTGGGTGTTTTCTTTTAGTGGCATTTCGTACCTATCATTGTTGATAAAAATATGTCCTGTTCAATTTATAAAAAGATGATATCAAGTGTCTTCCACGTTGTTTGTAACTGTTCTCCCTTTTGCAGCCGCTCAGCAAAGGCCTTCTTCAAAGGCTTATGTTTAATCTATGTGCACACAGTGTTACACGTGCTACCTTGGTTGGTCATTTACTCACCATGATTAGGCCTGAAACTGAGGGGCTTAATAGGTCAGATTGTGTTAATACTTACAGATTACACGGATGCCAGTCAAACATTGTCTATGCACAACCACAATCTGCAAATGGTAACCTTTTCTACCCTTTTTTGGGTTCTTTGTTATATTTTAGTCAAATGGTATTGTTACTATATATTAGTCATCTGATTCTATACTTGTGGTCTCTTGCTACTTCTTTTAAAGGTTTGCCTCCACTTGTGACATGGAGACTACTCGAAATTCTGACATACCTTGCTTCAAGCCATCCATCTGTTGCGGATCTTTTGGTTTACTTCAATACTTGTTCAAACTATTTGACACAGCAGCATGGTAAAGATACATCACAAGAAAGTTCATCGTTGGACATGATGCAACCTAATTCAGAGGGCTATACACCTATCCTGTTATTCCTAAAGCTCCTAAGCAAACCCTTATTTCTAAGGAGTCGAGTGTACCTTGAGCAGGTATTTCTCACCATTTATTATACATCATGAGAGCTCTTGGATCCATCTGGTTATTTATGGTATGTTCTAATGTTGCATGATAGGTGATGTGTTTGCTTGAAGTAGTGGTCAACAATGCTGCCTCAAAAGTTGATTATGCACATAATTCAAGGCAAATGGCTAACAGTTCTGATATTGAATTGGATAATGAGGCGCGGGCTGAAACACAGGAGGAACCATCTACTCTGGAGCATGTTCCTATCCAGGAAAACAATCAAAGTAAAGATGCTGGGGCACCAGCATCAGGTGTTAGACAATCTATTAATGTGCACGACATTATTGTTCAGCTTCCTGACAGTGAATTACACAATTTGTGCAATGTTCTTGCACTAGAAGGGTTAGTCTGCTCACCTTTTTTTTATTTTAAAATGTGAAAAAGTTATAATTAGAGCTACCTGTAATTTCTGTTTTATGCTAACTGATTGTTTTTGGTAGTTTGGGTGTTTCAATGGGACAATGGCAAAGTGGTGTTTTTGGTTCCTTTGGAGTTTGGGGAGTAAAAGTGTCTTTTATTGGTGCATAGGCAAGGAGTTTTCTATGGTTTAAGAGGCTAGGTATAAGAAACTATGAATCCACTGAAGTTACTTAGAATAGGAGAGAGTGTGTGGTCATGGTTGGATCACTATTGAACAGCCCAAAGGGCAATATAAATAGTACAAAGGGGAAACCTAGAGAAGGGAAAAGACTATCCTACCCTTACAATACACAAACGACTAGAATACTCTTAACACCCCCCTCAAATGCAAGGCATATGCAATAGCTTTGCATTTGGAGGAAAACACACTCGCTAATTAAGGGAAGATCCAAAGTCCAAGTCTTGCGATGTCGTCGAAATGTGCATCTCAAGGAAAAATAAGCCGAACTCCATGAAGAACTCAACCATCTGAGTCAACCCTCGATGACAATGCTTAATGAAGGAGAAGGGGCACATATCATAGCCTTGAATGGCATCATCACAAAAGAAGAACGTGATGCGTCGCAAAGAAGGGACACACGACATCTAGAAGGACCAAGGAACAACGATCGAGAAGTCGAGGCCAAGCCTTTTTAGAGGTAAAGGCTTCTACAATCTGCAATGATCTCCGGTAGTGCAAGCAATGTCAGTAGAGGACGGCTAGGAGGATGAGTTTGAAAATGGAGCGATGCAATTGGCAAAATAGAGTGGTCAAAATCAAGCTGAGGAAGGAGCTAGAAGCATAGCAGTGACTGATCGCAATCTTGGAAGGCATCATTACGAAGAGAAGAATGTGATGCGCCATGGAGAGCTCATGACGTCCAAGAAGATCAAGGCACGGTAGCAGCTGCCATGGAAATGAGAGAAGCTAGCAAAGAATCAGCTGATTTAACATGGAATGGTGGACTTGCACGGCATCGATGAACTAACACAAAGGAGCAACAGTCTTTGATGGACACAACGGAAGTTAGAAATGAAGAGTCAAGGATACATGCAGCGAGCAGCGAGATACAAGCAAACAATGATAGCGGGCAGCAGTGCTAACAAAAGGCGATGGCAAAGATAGATGCTTTCGGTGGCAAGCTCAAGCATGATGTTGGTGATGCGAATAGCACAAGCATCAATTGCAAATAGAGGACCCAAGGGTGGCGAAGAGCAGCTATGCAGCATAGTACCTAACAATGGCTATGCGCCAATGTGTGAGATGTCAACGTACAAAAGAAGCCTGGATGATTGAAAATGGCAAAAGAGATGTCAAATCTAATGTGCAGGCTTGCTATTGCACAAAGATTGACACAAGTTAGGAATAGATGGGTCATGGATTGGTGATATGAGGTACTGGTTGAAGTGTTGATGCATGGCAAAGGTGTTGACGTAGCTCAGGACGGCTGTGAAGCAATGCCGAAATGTGAAGCGGTGGCGCTGGATCGTGTTGCAATGTTGCAGATGGCAGGAGACCAGAAATGGTCATGGCGGTACTAGAGTAGAGGCAGGGCGGATGAGCTTGGTGAAGATGAGGCCTAGGCGTCGGCATTGTTGGAACTCAGAGTTGTTGGAGCAGTGCAATAGGCAACCGGAGGCAGAGGTGCTTGCTGAAGCCGATGACAATGTGGTGAAGACCAGCTGCCGGGAGGTAGCACCGCGGCGCCACCGTGCCGAGGTAGAAGGAGCCAACATTGGGACTCAGTCGTCGACAGAGGCGCGAGCAGAGGACCGGCCATAGGACATAGGAGGCGCCCGGTGGCAGCTACTTGTGGCGGCGTGGGGCACCAGATCTGGACGACGAGGTGGCAAAGGTCGCAGCTCCAGCCGGTTGGAGTCGGATCCGTTGAGGGGCGAGGCAGATCTGGCAGTTGGATCGGATGCCACCGCCCCGTCGCTGGTCGCCACGGGAGAGAAGACCTCGGGTGGCTCTGCTTGGTGAAGACGGGAGAATGGCCACGGGCGACGAGGTAGATGGCTCGTGGATGGGAAAGGCCGGGCCTTCTCGCCATGGCGCGACGAGAACAGCAGCATAGATGAAGGCCGGCGGTGTCCTCCATCTCCCTCCAGCGCAGCAGCTCGGGGGGACCTCAGTGCGGTTTCCTCCACCAACACGATGGCGCGATGGTGCCCCAGATCTGATGCAGAGGCGGCGCTGGTCAACTGATCCAGCAGCTCGGGGCGCCGCCCATGGCGGCACGTGTGCACCAGGAGCTTCTTGTTGAGCTTGTAAAAGAACGAGACCTTGCCTCGTGAAGAAGGGGAAGGCAGAGATGTTGCTGCTGCTGCCGTGCTTGATGAAGAAATGCTGCTAGAGCTGCTGCTGTTGTACGAAGAAAATGGGTTTCGGGTTGAAACACCGGAGGAAACCAAGGGCCCTGCCCCCAGAGAGGAGGCGAGCTCCTGCCGGGGGCGAGTGGCGTCGGAAGGCTGGCTGAGCTAAAGAGGGATCTTTGCTCTGATACCATGTTAGATTTAGAGAGGGGGAGTGTGTGTGCAATGGTTGGATCACTATTGAACAGCCCAAAGGGCAATATAAATAGTACAAGGGGAAAACCTAGAGAAGGGAAAAGACTATCCTACCCTTACAATACACAAATGACTAGAATACTCTTTAACAATCTAAACTTGCAAAACAAGGCGATGGGAATAGGGGAGGAACAAGGGCAAGAGCAAGGAGAGGGGCAAGACCGCAGGGATCTTTCTTAAGTTCTGATTATTAAATGGAACTTCTGCATAATGTAACACCCAATAAAAATGTTTTTCGTATTTTCCAAACTTTACTTTTTTGACAATGTTTCAACTTACCATGTAACACAACTGGAGCTAATTGAAGGTGCTCGGTGAGATAGCAGAACAAGTGTCATCAGCAGCACATAACTGAGGCTGAGACATGAGAGGACCTGCGTTAAGTGAGACAATTGTATTAGTTTAGGGGGGCTATGGTATGGTGCACAATTTACTCTTTAGATTATGCGGTGGACATATTGTAGAATATTTTTGGGTGTGGAAAGTGAGGTATGAAGAAAATTCCTTTTCCAACTGAATTGAAAATAGACATGCTTGGACGAGCCTGTAACCTACTACCTTTACAACTGAATTGATCAGTTACAACCGGAAATAAAATCTCCTCACCTGACTCCATTTTTAATCCGACAGAAGTCGGGCTTTCCTAAGAGCTCAACCTTGTTCTCAGCAGTCGGCAGCGGCGCAGAACGGTGAGGGAGCTTGTCAGCACCGGTGTGGGATGACGAGATCTCCCAGGGAAAGTCGTTGTCGTGCGTCGCTGTTGTGCCAGTCACCCTAGCTCGCTACCGCTGTCCTGCCTGAACCTAAGCTTGGCACCACCGTTGCCAGGAGCTTGCTGTCACTGCCATGGATGCCTGGCATTGGTAGGTGGTGAGGGGGGAAGGGAGAAGGAGAGGAGGATGCGCTAGCACTCGCTCGTGTTCCTTGACCATGAGAGCATGTGGCGGCTGGGAGGCTGGGAGATGTGCCACCGCCCACCGCTGGTTGTAGTTGGATTGATATGAGCCATGGTCATCATGGAGAGCTTGGGTTTTCTAATATGGATGTGTTGCTTAACGGCTCACTGGGCTAGAAATGTTGCAAGTACAGCCAACAATGTTCACAAGTGTAAAATACAAGGATAGCCTTTTACAGGTGCATAGCATTACACATCCCAAGCATGAAAATAAACCCTCCAAGTGTACCTTGTGCCCAATAAATTACAAGTGTAAAAAAAATTATTAACCCCCAAGCACGCCTTAGTCAAATTCCTAACCTCCTCTCTTAATTAATTCCTCCAACCCTAGCAGGGGACTTCATAACCTTCATCTGTAAATTCCCATTCCCTTGCCTCAATTCCATGCAACCAAACATGTTGTCTGAAATTGCAAGGAGAAGTTTGAAATAGATGATAGTAATATTGGTACTTAAGTTAACGACTGTAAGATGGTTTAAACTATATATGACACAATTTATTATACTCTAACACGATTTTTCTGCTTGTAGCGGTCCATGATGTGTTCTAAACATTTTATTTTTCAAGGTCAGACATACCAAAAAAATTTTGAATGTGATTTGCAATGCGCATTAGTAACTGTTATATTTTTGAAGTGTGTGGAGGTTTACTGAGAGAGATGCCATTTCATTGGTTTGTTTATGTTCATGCAGCTTAGCCTTTTTTTACATCATCCATGGTCTTGATCCCAGATTCCCTGCATCTACTCTTTCCTGGAACAAACACTGATTCTGCTACATCTTATATTAATATAGTATAGGGCTCTAATCAGTGGTTCAACTGCATATTATATGCCCATGTATTGTACATTGACTCGTATTATTATTTGAATTATATTTTCCTTATAATCCTTGAACGCTAAGAGAGTTTTCTGGGTAAATCTGAGTGGTGTTAGGCAGGGGGTTTCTTTTTAGTCATAAATTGTTAATAGTTTAATTTATTTCTCTTCCCATGTCTGTACATGACAATTGTATTTTTATTTATTTTATGAACCAGTCTTTCGGACAAAGCATATTCACTCGCTGCGGAGGTGGTAAAAAAACTGGCTGGTGTTGCAGTATCCCATCGAAAATTCTTTTCTATGAAGCTAGCAGGTGCTGCTAAGAACTTAAGTCCATCGGCTGTAGAAGAGCTGGTAACGTTGAGAAACACACAAATGCTTGGGCTCAATTCTTGCTCCATGGCTGGAGCTGCCATACTGCGATTATTACAAGTCCTGTCCACGTTGACATCAAATGTGTGCTCTTCAACCCAAGGCCAATATGTGGGACAGGAAGAGCAGTCTATGTTGTGGGATCTCAATGTAGCACTTGAACCTTTGTGGCAAGAATTAAGTGACTGTATAAGCACCACAGAAGCAAAACTTGTACACAATTCAACTTTCACTTCCCCGTCCCTGTTGATTGATGCTTTGGAAGTTGGTGCCTCGCCCTCTGCCTCCCCACCTCTTCCTCCAGGCACACAACGCCTGTTACCATTTATAGAATCTTTTTTTGTTTTATGTGAGAAGCTTCAAACAAGTCAAGCAGTTATGCAATCAGATTGTAATGTGACTGCTACAGAAGTGAAAGATCTTGGTGGGAGTTCATCATCAGCATCACTAAGGACTGGTGGAATCTGTAATATTACTTTTGTAAAGGTGGCAGAAAAACATCGGCGCCTTCTGAATGTGTTCATTCGACAAAACCCAAGCTTGCTGGAGAAATCACTCTCTATGATGTTAAAAGTACCAAGGTTGATAGATTTTGACAACAAACGTGCTTACTTCAGATCACGTATCAGACAGCAACATGATCAGCATCTTTCAGCTCCTTTGCGCATTAGTGTTCGCCGGGCATATGTTTTGGAGGATTCATATAATCAATTGAGATTACGTCGTAGCCAGGATCTTAAGGGACGATTGACAGTACAATTTCAAGGAGAAGAGGGGATTGATGCTGGAGGACTAACTAGGGAGTGGTACCAACTGCTATCTAGAGTTATTTTTGACAAAGGAGCTCTGCTCTTCACCACAGTTGGGAACAATGCCACTTTCCAGCCTAACCCAAACTCCGTTTACCAAACGGAGCACCTTTCTTATTTCAAATTTGTTGGTCGAGTGGTAAGCTTTCATGACATTGTCCTTGCAGTATATGCTTATATATATTTTACTCTGTTTTAGACAGCCAGTTATTTTGACAGGTTGCCAAAGCCTTATTTGATGGCCAGTTGTTGGATGTCCACTTTACTCGTTCATTTTACAAGCACATCCTTGGTGTTAAAGTAACTTATCATGATATAGAAGCGGTTGATCCTGACTACTACAAAAATTTGAAGTGGATGTTAAAGGTTTGGTACCACTATCCCATCTTTGTATGAATAAATCTAGGTGCATTTGTGAAGTTCATAAATTATGCATTTCTTGAGCAGAACGATGTAAGCGATATCCCTGACTTAACGTTCAGCATGGACCCTGATGAGGAAAAACATATTCTCTATGAGAAAAATGAGGTACTAATACTTTCTATCTTCTGCTGAAACCTTTTCTTATGTTCTGGTTTGCTAAGCTTATGGTTGTGTTTATAATAATTCATTGTTATTCAGGTTACTGACTATGAGCTCAAACCTGGTGGAAGAAATATCAGGGTCACTGAAGAAACGAAGCATGAATATGTTGACCTTGTGGCTGAACATATATTGACCACTGCAATTCGCCCTCAAATTAATGCTTTCCTAGAAGGCTTCACAGAACTAGTTTCCAGAGAGCTAATTTTCCTATTTAATGATAAAGAACTTGAACTATTGATCAGTGGACTTCCTGAAATTGACCGTGAGTGGTTTTCTTCTCAGCAGATAATCTTCGCTCATATATATTTTTCTTGATCTTATATTTTTTTTCAGTTGATGATCTGAAAGAACATGCTGAGTATATTGGATACTCCGCTGTATCTCCTGTCATTCAATGGTTCTGGGAAATTGTTAAAGGATTCAGCAAGGAGGACATGGCGCGATTGCTACAATTTGTGACTGGAACATCAAAAGTATGTAGATATTTCTTTCAATAAATAAATTATAATTTTGTTGTCTGCAATACATAATAGAACATAAATATTTCCGGAATATATTTTTTTAATGATTATTGCGCAAGGAAAGTTTATTTGGAAGTCAATGAACCTAGAAGCATAGAGACGTTTTTTTTTTGCTGATGCAGGAAAACCAATGATAATTGTATTAGTGGGCAGCAAAATGTATTATTTCAACATTTGTTGTTCGCTATTGATCTCTATATTTTTCATCAAATTTAAATGGTGTACATTCTTTTTTTGCTATTGCTTTGTAACATAATTATTAATTTTCATTTTATTACATCGCATTATCTGTAGATACATTGCACGGTATCACCTCTCAATACATATTTAAATTTGAGTACATGTTGGTTCTGTTAGGTATATTGACCATAATTAAACTACTTGCAATTCAAATCTTGATGAATTATTTAGCGGCAGTTTCCTGGATCATTAACAATATGTGACAAATTTTGATATGATGTTGAAAAAGCACAACAAATTTTGATGTGATGGTGGAACTTTAAGCCAGATTTCAGACTAGTGAACTGACCTCAAGTTCTCCTTATAACTTTCACAGTTGTCTAAAATTTTGTTGATGCAACGAAATTCAGAACTCAAAACATTTGCCAACATTTGACTAGTGAACTGGTCACAAGTTCTTGTTTTAATATATAAAATTGTCTCTCTTTAATGTAATAAAAATTGCAAACTTTGCACTCTATAATAATATAGGCAGGAATTCGATGAGCCTTTGTAATTTACTCATCACGAATGCCCCAGGTACCGTTGGAGGGTTTTAAAGCACTACAAGGTATTTCTGGTCCTCAGAGATTCCAGATTCACAAGGCTTATGGAGCTCCAGAGAGGCTTCCATCTGCCCACACCTGGTAATTTAAAGGCTTTCAATTACTGACTATTCGTCTTTTATGTTTTTTATGTAACCATGTGTGCTGTTTTAACATATCTGGTTGCGTGCAAATTTTGCAGCTTTAACCAACTGGACTTACCAGAATATTCCTCAAAGGAGCAATTAGAAGATCGCTTACTTCTTGCCATCCATGAGGCTAGTGAAGGGTTTGGCTTTGGCTGATGTATTCTGCCACATCGCTGAGTATGCACTGGGTCATTTGATTACGTGTTTGCAATGTACAGGTACAGATCTTATAGCTTAAATCTCAAACTATCATGCTTGCTAGCTGAAGTATCAAAATATCATGCTTGCTATTTTTCATTGTGTGATCAATCATCTTTTTTTTGCAAGACTCAATAATGACCATTGATTTACTTTGTCATTTTATAACATGGTTAGCATTCCAATTTCGGGATTATGAGGTATCTGACATCCAAAATTTCCTGTCCTCATTTGATGCTCTAGAAACAAACAGAAGTATATGTTGTGAGAACTGGTGGAAAATTGGAAATTCATATATCTGTTGTTTGGAATGAAAGGTATTACATGGGTTGACTCGCCAGATAAAGGCAAAAGCAAATAGCAGAAAACACCCTAAGAACTTCTTAACATATGTGATATATAATATATTAATATTAGTATCTGCTTATCTCCGTATCATGGGTTGTATGCTTAATGAGAAGTTTGCCGGAGCATAGCTTGTGTGGTTCATCCCATGGCTTCATAGTGTTACCTAGTGTTAACAAACTTGGTCGAACATGTCGATTGCTTCTTAAATTCTGGACCTAGAAGACGAGAATATTTTGCATCCAACGTGGTTACCTTAGCATAATTTGTGCAAGTTTGGTGGCTTGCGCTGTTGTGCACTTATTTGTAAGCAAGAATTAAAATTACTTATTTAAAAAATACTGGACACTGTTTAGAAGTACTATCAAAATTTAAACTAAAATTATGAATTTATCATGTTAGATGCAGGTTTGACCAGATCCAGTCCAGTATCCGCTAGAATTACTATACAGATTCAAATCAAGTCCTTTACATTATTTCAGTGCGTAACTACACTGACATGAATGGTGGTATTGCTGGAGATTAGGATTTTGGTAGGGTGGTGTCTACAGGAACTAGATAAATAAATTGCCCCGTAGCTGTAAAATTTCTAAATTAAGCATCCTAATCTTGTGTTGGGTTTCGCTAACCAGCAATATAAACGGTTGCTATTTTGTAATTTCTTCTGGCACCAAGGCAACATCAATGCTAGAAAGAAGCAATGCTAGAAATACTTTTGTACGGCAACTTTTACCCAAGATAACTAGCAGTTTGGTTCATCAATTTCAATGTGTTGGTATCTGATGGGACATGGCGCTGTTTGCAGATTTGGAAGGCAATTGAGATGATGGTCACAGGTGCTACACATCAAGTATATCAGACCATAGCACTTATAGAGAATGCTCTTGATGAACTTCAACTCACAAAATTTTGGAATAGTTGATCAAGATGTCTGGCGGGTACAGTTGGAGCACTGACCACAAGAGTTCTGATAGACCGTAACCTGCATCCATTTGCCTTCGGGTTAAAAGGTGTAGTGTAAATTCGTTGAATGCTTTTAGACAAATCATTATTTTGATCTTTTGTACTGCTCCCCTAGATTCTGGGGTCAAGGCAGTTTCTGCAAATAAATAAGGTAGAATGTTAATTACATGTGATCGCTTGTGGCTGGCTGTTTCTCTCTGCTTGTGGAACCGTGCATGTGAATTATGTTCATTGCTATCGAAAGGAGCGATGCTGCCACTAATCACGGTTGTTTACACTGTCGCATTCTGTTCGGCAAATGTCTAGTCTTTTGGAGTTCGATAGGGAAACTGTGCAGAACCGCAGCCTTCCCCACACGCAATCTCAGAAACTTGTGTATGTTCCGACGGCTTTCGCTCGGTGCAAACTTCCGTTCAAGTTTGCTTGTTCTTGCTCAAGATTCATTAAGCCATTGACAACAATTCACATCTCACATCTTATATTACCAATAAACCAGTACCTTACACAAACTAAGACGTTGCTGTTGCAGCAAAAACCTCGCGAATCCAATAAAAAAGCCAAAACGCACACTTTGTTCCCGTAGCAGCAGAAACCACACGAAATCAATAAAGAAACAAAAACGCACGCAGAAACCTCACGGATCCAATGAAGAAACCAAAACGCACTTGAGGTTGGCAAGTCCTCAATTATGTCAGACATCAAAATCGTCACAAGTTTTATCAAAAGCGTCAGCACTACGATGGTCGATGATGTTACCAACATGCCCTGCGTGGAATTAGAAAAAAAAATGCAGTTGCATCTGCTATACGGGCGGCGAGATCTTGCTTAGATTAAGCCCGTATATCCTCCAAATCACTTCCAATGAATAACCCATTTATTTGATAATTTCTATCGATATAACCGAGGGAAACAAAGCCCAATTGTACCCCTTTAATTATACTAGCAAGCGTGCACGTGCAAAGGACGTTGGAGTGAAATATATCCGAGGACTTGTTAAGTATTGATTCTTTGCACTTAAATTGCTATGTTCTTAAATAATTTCGCGTCTTAAACAATTGAAAAAATCCTTAACTTAGCAAAGCATAGATGATGCCACTTTCTTAAACATTCATCAATTTGATTGCATAGAATGTTTGTTTACTAACATCAATTTAATTTACATGGTAAAAACCTAAAAAAAACCCAATCCCTTCTGAACAACCCACGTGACGAATGACTAGAAATTAGGGTTAATAGGATATTTGCCACTGTTCAAAGTGGAAATTAGAGAATTGCCATCATTCCTTTGATAATATGATATCTGCTAATATGAAACGCGCTCCCTCCTCTTGGTCGGATCTGGTTGTATAATGGAGCCCGCAAGGTCTCGGTCTACTTCATACGGGACTGGGAGGAGAATGGGGAATCGGGAATTGGGGAGGGGATTTGGTTCTAGGGTTCTTACACTACGAGGGATTATACCTATTGCCACACAGTGATTGCAACAAAATAAATTTTGTTGCTATAGCCAATACTATTGCCACATTATATTTTTTTATGGTAATAAGTTTCATATATCGCAACAATCATGAATTGTTGCATTATTTTTTATTTTTGTTGCAATAAATTGAATGTATTGCAACAAAAAAGAAATTGTTGCATTAACTAGCTACTATTGCAACAAAAAACAAACTATTGCAATAACTAACTTTTATCACAACAAAATTATATTGTTGCAAAAAATTTCACCTATTCCAACGATTACAGGTGGTTGATTAATGCTATGGGTAGCAATGATTTTGATTTTGTTGCAATATATACATACTGCAACAATATTGGGCATATTGCAATATTTATTTTGTTGCAATATGTTCATGAAAAAAGGTCAAAACAAAAACATGATACATTTTAGACAAGTAGTCATGCGAAGTGAACTGGTTAGATGAGATTACTTTAATTTAGACCTGTTCATGGGAAGCTGCCCAGCAACTCTGCCCGAGCCTGTTCGAAAAAGCTACCTTACCGACCATGCATCGGGCGGACTCGGTCTCATTTCGAGCCCGACGGCGGTAAATTTGGGCCCGGTTTTTTCTGATTTAAGCCGTCATCGGGCCGAGCTTTCGGGCTTCGAGCCGGGTCGGGCCTGCTTCGAGCTTGACGCCGGTCGGGCCGTGTTTCGGCCTGGTTTTTGGGACCGGCTTTTCGAAAGCTTGGCGGCCCGACCCGCCAGCACTTGATCATGTCTACTTTAAGTTTAAGTTAAGAGGTTGTGGGTTCGAATCCTAGAATCTACGTATTAGTTTTTCTATATGACTTATTGGTTGTTGTAATAAGTTTTTACCACGAATTCCATTATGTTGCATTATGATATTGCTATGAAATAATATTTGTTGCAATAAGTTATAGCAACGATTTCACAAACGTGGCGATAAGCTATTGCAACAACCATATTGTTGTAATAAAGAAATTTATTGCCATGATTTTGATATCGTTGCAACTTCTTATTACCACGGAGATTATTGCAACGATTTTAGTTTCGTTGCAATATGCACATATTGCCACAATTTTGAGCTTAATACAACAAAAATTGTCGTTGCAATAGGTTAAATTCCTTGTAGTGTAATTACCGGCGCGGGAGAGATTTGGTGGAGAATGGGGAGATGGCGACATGGTCTGGTTTGACCCATCTCGCTTAAGTCCGACCCAAGGGGCAAAATCATCCAGATTTGATGTCAGCCCTCCGGTAGACCAAATAGGAAAGGCGGTGCGCGGGGTGGCATATTCTGAAAAAAGGGCGTTTTATAATGGCAGATATCCTATTATCAAAGGAACGATGGCAATTCTCAAATTTACAATTTGAACAGCGGTAAATATCCTATTAACCCTAGAAATTATAGCCATCATCGCATAGATAGGCGGTAAGGAGACGACGTACTGGTGGGAGAAGGGGCGACGGTAAGCGACGATGGTGAGGATGCATCCGATGATGATGCGTGTGGATGCCGCTGTGGCCGATGACTGATGTGACGATGTTGAGTGCAAGCGAGTGTGACGAGGAGTACGTGTGTGAGATCTTTGGGTGGAGGGTTGGCCTCACACGTGTTTTGCAGGTGAGGCGGTGGCGGTGAGCCGCAGGTGTAGCGGTGGAAAAGGCGCTCATGTTTTGGGAGCGTGGCGAGGCGGAGTGTAGGTGCCGTGGAGGTGCAAGGCGAGGTGGGGCGCATGTGTGACGGCGAAGGAGGTGCTCGAGCTTTGGGGGCGTGGCGAGGCTAAGCGACTGTTGTTGTAGAAGCCTCCCAATTTTCTGAAAAACAAAGGCAGCAATCCCCGAAGGTACATTGTTAGAACCAGTCGATACCCTGAAGGTATTAGACGGTCAGGGGAGGCCAAAAAGGCGCGGGCCTCACGGCTTGCATATATCTTCCTGAGGTAGGGTAGAACCTTCGGAGGGACCGCGAAGGTTAAGAAAACAAAAGCCGAAAGCTGGACCTCCCAGCGAAGATCTCATTACGAGAGAAGACAGAGGATTCGAAGAACCCTCAATAGCGATCCGAAGACAATACCAAGCCTCACGGGACCAGGGGATCCGGCTGGAAGACAAAGCCCAAAATACACTTCTCACTCTAGGAGGCCCACCTCCCAGTGGGCCAACTGTTGGGCCATAGGATCTCGGGAGGCCCATGGGGGCCCTCGGGGGGGTTAGGGCTGAAGAAGTAGTTTAGGCCTTTGCATACTTGTAACAAACATCATAATATAAAGCACCGTTTGTCGGTACATAAAGTACCGGAGTGTCCTCTCCACCTCCTCCAGAAGAGGGCTAGAAGACGGCGTCATCCAGAAGGACCGTGAAGACCGGGTCTGGTTCCGAGTGGACTGGAGGGCACGCGGGCCCCATCGCTGAATCGGGCCCGAGGCGTCTCGGCGGGCGAAGCGGCTGACCCTTGCGCCGGAGATCGGGCGAGCCTCACTCCGTGCAAAGCGGCGACCAGTGCTCCAAGATCTGCGGCGAGCAGCGCCGAAACAAGGACCTTGGCCTTGGCAGGGCGGCGGCTTCAGCGACAAGGATACTGGCGATTCGGCGATCGACGCGCGTGGCGGATCGGCGGGTGGCGGCGATCGAGCCCCACTCCGCGACGGCGACCACGTGAGCAGCTGGCAGGGTCGGTGGGACCCCACCTGCCACCGATGGGACGCGACAAGGCAGCAGGACGTGCGTGAGCGGCGATTCTGACAACCACGGCATTTATTGTATACCGCCAAGACAAAGGATCATGTAATAGGCTAGACGTCCCCTGTTTCTCTCCCCCGTTGTTCGGGCTCTCCCATGTTATATAAGGGGACCAAGCCACCACGGGGAGGAGGAGTCTCTCATTCCACCTCATTTTCATTCACAATACATACACATAGAGCGAGAGCTCAGCAGGAGTAGGGCTATTACCCACCTCGGGGGCCCGAACCTGGGTATATCGCTGTGTTCGTACTGTTCTTGGGAGCTCGAGGGCGGTTCGAGGCGCAGCAGTGCTACCCCCCATGTCGAATCTCTGAATCTTCTCGTCTAGCGGCAGAAAAATACGCTGACATTGGCGCGTAGGTAGGGGGGTAGGTGTTGAATCCTTTCCCCTCGAGTTCATCCCAAGAATCGGCGGTCAGAAGCGAGCAGATCGAGCAATAAGTTGGGGAGTTCGTGGAGGGGTTCGGGGGCCGAAGCAAGAGAAGGTCTCAAAGCCAGATCCCCTTTCAAGATCCAGACCAGGCGGCTGGGCAAGGAGAGCAAGGGGAGCAGCGGCCGGCGGCACCTCCTTCCTCCCGGCCTTCTCTGGCAGCCAAGCCCGCTGGCCTGGGCCTGGCCTCCCTCTCGTCTGCTCTCAGAGGCGGCCGTGGCGCTCTTCTCCAAGCTCCTCCTCCGGCCCGGCCGGCGGCGTGGAGCCCTCTCCGGTCCTCTCTCTGCAGCGGCCGGTGGTGGGGACTCCTCCGCTATCTTCATCCGCCCATCGGCGGAGCAAGCGGCGGCCTCGCCTCCTCGATCAGCTGCAGCCGGCCGCGCTGTCTCCCGTCTCCGCTCAAGAAAGCAGCAAGCGCTGGCTCCTCCAGCCGCCTCCTCTTCAACGGCCGCGCGCGCGGTCCTCCTCTCCGGCGCATGGCGGCGCGAGCTCCCTGCCTCCTCAACAAGCCTTGCAGCCAGGCTCGGGCTCGTGGCCAGCAGCACAGGCTGCAGCCTCCACCATGCTGGCTCCTCCTCAAGCAAAGACGCGCCCGGCGCGCTGCTGCTGAGCTCCCTCCGCTGCCTCCTTCCTTAGCAACGGCCGACGCTGCTTTCTTCTTCTCCAGCGGCGGCGCTGCACGGTGGGCCTCCTCCGCTCCTCTCTTCAGCTGAGCGACCGCGGCGCGGAGCTCCTCCGTCGGCGCTCCTCCCCAAGCCGGGCGGCCCTGCTAAGCCGGCGGCTCTGGGCTGCCTCGTCCTTTGCCTCTCCATCCTTGGCCTCTCTTCTCCAAATAACCAGCTCCTGGCGAGCCGGCGGCGTGGGCCTCTCCCACGGCCTCGTCCTGCAGCAGGCTCGGCGGCACCGGCCTCCTCCGCCTCTTCCACGACGTGGCGCCCGCCGCTTCTTCCTCAAGCTCGACGGTGGCGGCCTCTCCACGGCTCCTTCTCCAACAGATCCGAGAGGTGGTTGGGCGGTGCCGTGGGCCTCCTCCACTCCTCTCAGCGGCCGTGGGCAGCTGGCGTGGCGCTGGCTTTCTCGGCGCCCTCTCCTCTCCACCGGCTGCACGGCTACTGCTCCTCCCGTGCCTCTTCTCCAGCGGCGCGGCGTTGGCTATCGGGTGGCGGTGTGCCAAGGCGGCGTGGAGATTCCCGATCCCAATGCGCTGGCGGCTCCTCCTCGCCCGGCGCCAAGTTCGACAACACGCCACGGCTCCATGGCGGTGCCCATGGCGGTGGCTACGCTGTGGTGGATGGTGTTCAAGATGATCGCGCAACGTGACTCCGTGCATCGGTTCAGATATGAAGTGTTCCTGTTCAGTTCTCGACAGCGTCAACTTCAGATATGAAGTCCGTCGCAGCCCCCGGCTCTGGTGGGGACGACGATGCGGCTGCCTCGGCCTCCAGTTCAGGGAGGGAGCAGCGTCGGTTATGCTTTGGTCGGGGCCTTCGAGAGAGGGCTACCACGGCCATCCGTCGCAGCCCCCAAGCATGGGGGGGACGACGTCATTGCTACCTCAGCCTCCAGTCCAGGGAGGGAAGGTGGAACAACTGCTGAGGCGGTTAAGGTGGAAACGCCAGGCCAGGCGGAGTACATCGGCAAGCACCGCGGCGCTTGCCACCCTTGGCTGGGAGGGTCTGCGGATGTCGGGTCCGAGCCATCCTGCGGGTCCAAGTGGTCCTCGACGGTGATACGTCAGCCGGGAGGTACGAGCGGAAGGCCAAGCTCTACATCTGAGATTCCTCTGCAGTGCATCGCTCGAGAAGAGGGGAGCAATCGCTCTCTGATATCCTAGGAGGCACGAGCGGGAACCAGCTTGTTCGGTCAGCCTGCTGCCCTCCAGGATGCCTGCGAGTTGGTGAGGGTGCTAGGTGTGCCGAGGGCAAGCCAAGCGACTCCGACGACCATCCCGGGCTCTGTAAAACCACTCTGTCCGTCGCAGCCCCTGGCTCTGGTGGGGACGACGATGTGCCTGCCTCGGCCTCCAGTTCAGGGAGGAGGCAGCTCTACGACGTATCAAGTCTTCTGCAGTACAAAGATAAGTTTCCTCTCGCCGTGAGCATTTGCTTTCGCCTTAAAAAGTCTGTTAGAAAACATTCTGTTGAAAGCTGGTAGCGAAAATACTTAAGGCTGATGGCCCCTTAGTTGCAAAGGCGAACGCTTAAACTTGCGGCTGGGCGAGGCGAGGCGGACGGAAGGCGGGTTCTAGCCTTGTGTGTCGGCTCGGTCTAGGCAATGGGCCAACGGCGGCACCAGCGACTAGACCACTTCCGAAAGGTAAGTGCTCGCCACGCAACGTTTAAGTCGGGTCGCGAGAGGCCATAAGGGTTGAAGTAACCAGATGTCTAAGGAAAAAGCGCTCACTTTCAACAGAACGTTCTGTCTAAAGCTTTTGGCGTTCAGTTGCCTAGCCCGGGTGTTGCTAGTGTTGGTCTTGCACGACTGTCGTCTCTGTTTCTAGCCTGACGGCCCCTTGTCGGTAAGAGGGGACGCCTAACATTCGTGTCGAGAAAGGGAGGGTGACTGGGGGGCCGAGTCTGGCACAGTGCATCAGGCGGCCTGCTCCGCAAGCACTGCTGGCCTATGACCAACCCCGGAAACCTGCAGCCTTAAATCGCACGGTGTTTTGGTCCGGCCCCGAGAGACCGCAAGGGCGTAAGTCCCGAAAGGTGAAGGAAAACGACATAGTGACACCCACTGGCAACACCGCAGCGGCAGTGCTCCAGTAATTTCAGTTTATCTTTCTGTGCAAAAAGTGTGATATAACCCCCCGCTGGTGCGGGGAGAGGTGATCTGTTTGAATGCAGGTGAATCGCCCGAGCAAGGTGCTCGGCGGGGCTCCGGGAGTTATCCGGCTGAAGTGGAGAAGACCAGCGCGCGACGCGCGGCGAAATTAGCCCCACCCAGGGGTGCATCCAAGCATCGGCAATGCATCGAGCTCGGCTTACGCCCCAGAGCGGGCCAGGGGGCTTCTGTCGGTACATAAAGTACCGGGGTGTCCTCTCCACCTCCTCCAGAAGAGGGCTAGAAGACGGCGTCATCCAGAAGGACCGTGAAGACCGGTCCGTTCCAAGGATCGAGGGCACGCGGGCCCCATCGCTTCAGCCCCGAGGCGTCTCGGTGGCGCAGAGCGCCGACCCTGCGCCGGAGATCGGGCGAGCCCTCCACGTGTCGAGCGGGCCACTGACCCAAAGACGCTGGCGAAGCCCTCCGTGCAGCGGGCGGCGAGCTCCGAGATCTGGCGAGCAGCGCCAACAAGGACACGCGCGCCGGGCGGCGGCTTCGGCGACAAGGATACTGGCGCTTCGGCGATCGACGCGCGGGCGGATCGGCGGGCTGGCGGGCGATCAGGCCCCACTCCGCATCGGCGACCACGTGAGCAGCTGGCAGGGTCGGTGGGACCCCACCTGCCACCGATGGGACGCGACAAGGCAGCAGGACATGCGTGGGCGGCTCGACATCACAAAGATTTATTGTATACCGCCAAGATCTGGTGATCATGTAATAGGCTAGACGTCCCCTGTTTCTCTCCCCCGTGGTTCGGGCTCTCCCATGTTATATAAGGGGACCAAGCCACCACGGGGAGGAGGAGTCTCTCATTCCACCTCATTTTCATTCACAATACATACACATAGAGCGAGAGCTCAGCAGGAGTAGGGCTATTACCCACCTCGGGGGCCCGAACCTGGGTATATCGCTGTGTTCGTACTGTTCTTGGGAGCTCGATGGCGGTTCGAGGCGCAGCAGTGCTACCCCCCATGTCGAATCTCTGAATCTTCTCGTCTAGCGGCAGAAAAATACGCTGACACCGTTGATCTATGATCAACGGTCTTGGAGCATAGTCGAAGGGGTCTTTTCGCATCATTATTGTAAAACCCTAAGCCCCTGCTCCCTCCATAAATAAAGGAGCCCTCACTCCAGGAGGGCAAAGATATTCCTACTCATGACCGTACGTTTCTTGTTCCAAACCCTAAAAACCCTCTAGCGTTCTTTTTGCCTGCGTCGGAAGACGCACCCTACACTGTCCGTGAGTCACTCTACGACAGTTGGCACCGTCTGTGGTGATCTTGGCGTGGAGGCGATGGCTCGGCGAAGGAACGCAACCACAAGTGATGGAGCAGTCGAAGATGTGGCTGGAGTTGTCACCAGAAGATGTGGCGAAGGAACACAACCATAAGTGAACACAGTCGAAGATGGCTTGGTGAAAGGACAAGATGGAATATCGGAGGCATGAACATTAGTAGGGGAGGTGCGACAGGAAGACGAAGGAGGTGGACTTGAGGTGGCGCTGGGAAACCTCGGATCAAATCCCACTGTGAGGCCGGAGCTAAGTCGAACGGGTGAGCTGCGGAATTGCGAGGTACCGGTAGTTGCCCAAGGTCATTCGCGAAACCCATCCACCACACTCAGAACAAACAGAGCAGCAACAATGAATACAAGGAGTAACCTTAGCAAATCCCCAACAGAATGAAGACCAAGATCAACAAATACTAGCACTAGAAAAACAAATCGAGGAATTAAGGAGAGAATTGGCAGCAGCACGAGCAACACTACCCCAACCAAATCAGTGAAGACAAAGTGAACTCGATGGATCCCATGCAGAATCGCCAGCAACAAACATCACATGAAGCACGTACCAAAGAGAAAGGGAGGAGGGGCCCTTGATGGCTTCCTTCGCACCAAGAAATGGCCAGGACGCTTCAAGATGTCAAGCAGCAACAAATTTGTCGGAGATACAAACCCTATGGAATTCCTCAAAGTATATGAAATTGTAGCTGAGGACGCAGGCAGGGATGAAGACATCAAAGCTAAAAGCCGGCTCCTCACCCTTAAAGGAACGACGATATCCTGGTTCACATCCCTACCCTTGGGATCGATACATTCATGGGAACAAACAACCTATTTCCGCTGAAGCAGGCAAAGGGCTAGAGTGTTCGGGATTTCTACAAGAAATTTGCGAACACGCGATGCCAAATCAGAACCATTAGTGAGTCGTCAATTATAAATGCATTCAAAGTAGTGCTCCAACCTAGGACCGTGTGTCATGAATTAACAAGTTATCCACCAAATACAGCTTTGGAATTGTATGACAGGGTGGAAAAATACGTCAGAGGAGAAGAAGAGAATCTAAGAAGAAAAGGGCTAGCAAAGAAAAAAGCCCAGGACAAAAAATGTAAGAAGCGGAAGCCTGAAAAATGACAAACAACAAGGGCGCCAACACGAAAAAAAGGAAGTACACCACATTGAAGGAAAACAAAAAGATGTTCGAGGAGTCGAACAAACCAGGAGAGGACAGCAAAGACCAAATTATTGTGTCTTGCACGGGAAGAATCAAACTCACAACATCGAAAACTACTAAAACATCATAAACCAAAGAAATAACTACATAAAAAGGCCCAGACAAATAGAGGGACAACATAACCAGAACTGAAGATGGCAAAACAATTCTAACAGAAGGGATAGAGACTATGAAAGAGAGAACAAAAGAGGAGATAGGAGGGACATAAGAGAAGAGAGAGAGAAGAGAAAAGAAATGAAGGCAGAGAAAGGTCACCATAGAGGGTGCACATTAATGTTCAGCAACACCAACAATAACAGAGGAGTGTAATACATGTGATATCGAGAGGATCTTCGATACATCTGCAGTCAAATAGGCAAAGGAAGCAATACCTTCGAGAAGTCTCGCATGTATTGACCACTAACCTACCTCCAACAGTAGCAATCACGTTCGATAACACAGATGCAATAGAAAATTGTTTCCCTCACCAAGATCGTTTGATAGTTACGGCCGAAATTGTTGGATATCATGTGGAAATAACATAGATTGACGGAGGAAGCTCAGTTGACATAATATTCCTCGAGGCATTCAAGCAACTCAACATACTTGAAACCAAAATCAGACCCTCCCACCCACCCTTAGATGGCTTTGGAGGAGAACCAGTAACAACAAGTTGACATGGAATATAGGTGCAATGCAATCTTCGGAAGAGGAGTCATTAACGCCTTTGATGCCATAATACACCATACATACCTATGCATGAAGATACTTGTGGGAGCCGAAGTAATCACGATGCGAGGAGACCAACAAGCAACAAGGAAATCAAAGGTGCAAGCTACACCAAAGGCAAGACCAGTACAAACGATACAGAAGGCTGACCCCCAGATATTCCCAAAGGGGTGGAGACCGAAAGCAAAACCAGAAGGGGATACAAAGAAGCATCAATTAAACCCCAAGGATAAAGAAAAAATGGTGACCTTAGGAACCTAACTGTCAAAGCAAGAGGAAGAGGAAATACTGCAATATTGAAGCAAAATGAATATATCTTCGGATGGACACCTAAAGAATCCAAAGGTGTCCCACGAAGCATAATTAAACATTCGCTGGCGGTGAAGCATGATGCTAAGACTCAAAATCAAAAACTTTGAAAAATGTCCAGAGAGTGAATTCAAATGGAAAAGACCGAAGTCACGAAACTTCTTCGGGCCGGAGTGATTTGAGAGATCACATATCCAGAATGGCTAGCAAATGTCGTTATGTTGCAAAAATCCAATGGTGCATGGCGTATGAGTGTCGATTTCGCTAACATTAACAAGGCTTGCCCTAAAGATAATTTTCTCTTGCCAAGAATTGACTAGCTTGTGGACTCCACAGCTGGTTGCGGCCTATTGAGTTTTCTAGATGCGTACTCAGGATACCATCAAGTGTATTTTAGGCAGGAGGACGAAGACAAAACAAACTTTCATGACGCCATTCGGAACCTATTGTTATCGAAAAATGCCTTTTGGCCTAAAGAATGTAGGAAACAACCTTCGCTCGACTAAGAGAGAAGGTACTAGCCAAGCAAATGGGCCGCAATGTTGAGGCGTACGTCGATGACATCGTTATTAAGAACAAGACACGCCAAGATCACCGTGAAGATCTTAAGGAAACTTTCCAAAGCCTACGAGTCGAAGGTATAAAACTCAATCCAACTAACTGTGTATTTGGTGTAGGGACACGCAAGTTGCTAGGTTTTCTGGTATCATAAAGGGGCATCGAGGCAAACAAATAGAAAATTGATGCAATGTGCCAAGTGCCCCGCCAAATAACAAGAGTGAAGTCCAAAGCTTATTGGGTAAATTGGCAGCACTAGGGAGATTCTTACTGGAGGCCACCTTTGTGGACTATAAAATCTGATGGATCATGGATAATAGAAGGTGTGGGAGCAACAGCTGTCTTGACAAATCCCGAAGGCGGGATCACTAAATACACACTAAGGCTAAATTTCCCAGCAACAAATAATGATGCGGAGTATGAAAGTCTAATGTTCGGCCTCCGTAAAGAAAAAGCGCTGGGAGCACGAAGAGTGCTACTATGCACAGAATCAAAGTTGGTAGAGGGTCATATATCAAAGGACTTCCAGGCAAAAGACGTAGAAATGTCAAAGTGTTTTCTGGCAGTAAGATCTGTGGAAAAAACATTTTCTAGGCATAACAGTCAAAACAATAACAAGAGGAGAAAATGTAAGGGCAGGCAAATTAGCAAAGTTGACGGCATATAAGAAACAAATCTTTGAATGAGTATTCCATGAAGAGATTAATAGACTGTCAATTTGCCCGAAAGTGCATCTTATTTTGTGAACACCCGAAGGTGACTGAAGGACATTTATCGCATAGTACCTTAGAGATGAAATACTACCAGAGGAACAAAAGGAAGCTCAACCTTTACAGCAAAGATCTCGAAGATACGTTCTGCTTGATGGATTATTGTATAAATTAGGAGTTTGTGCACCATGGATGAAATGTATTTCGTGGGAAGAGGGAAAAATGGCACTTGCCAAAGCTCACACAAGACTTTGTGGAGCACACTGTTGGCGATTCTTTTGCCTATTAGAGTTTTAATCCGCAAGCGCATGGATACCGCAGTAGAATATTCCTAAGGTATCGATTTCCCACGAGGAACGAGAAGTTTCTATTTTCTACACTTATTCACTCGGATGGATATGATGATATGGAACAACAATGGGATAAATGTATTTCGGATCAAGAGGCTCTTTGGACACCAGTCAGAAAGGTTCAAGTTTTATTCTTGTTTGATTTACGACTCTAAATCGGAGCTCGGACATTCACTACCACCCACTATCCTGAATTGGAATTCCGAATGGTTATGATCATTCCGATAGGGCTCAACTGGTCTATAACTAACGGGGCAGATTTCACAAAGTCTAAGCCGGATAATAGGGCTGTCACCACCTATTACCTACCACACGTCCGTTGAAGCAGGTGTCTACCGGCTACTAACTAGTCCAACCACCACGTTTGTACTTAGTAGTAATACGTACCAAGGACGTCACTTCGATACGCACCCCTACACTACAGGAATCTAGTATAGTTTCGTGGGATGGATACCGACAAAATTAATGGCAATGCCGATGAAATTAATATAATTTCGTCGGTTTGCCGACGAAAACAGCCCGACGAAATTACCATAATTTTGTCAGTTTCTCTTGGCCGACGAATTCTATTTCACCGACGGATTCGGCTCTGACGTGGCACAGTTAATTTCGTCGGCCTAGGCCGACGAAATTATGTGCGTTTTTTATGAAAAAAATAGCTTGCTTCTTTGGATTTAGTTCAATCAGGTCGTCTTCAGTAGCTTGCTCTACTTAAGCATTGCAAAGAGGCATAGAAAAGCAATCGTTCCAAAAAAAAAAAACAGTGTCCCATGGTCACGCAACTATGAACCTTACAAACAAGGTAATCACGCAACCTATTGACTATCATCTCTTTCCCAACTCCAGTAGCTAGACACAGTGAGCCTGCAACCCTGATTGCCATTTTCTCCGGTGGAAGAGACTGCCAAGGCACTGCGCCTGATATGCTCTCTTTTCATAGCAATGTCCGTAAATATGATACGCTTGAGAATACTGCACCTGATTTTGACAAAAATAATATCAGAATTAATCTGCTATTGATATTCCAATAGTACATTGTTCCAACAATGTAACTAGTTGCATCAAGATCAGAACAATCTATCTCCATGAAGTGCATAGTAGTAATACATAATATAAACCTACCAGGTGTTGAATATATCTGGATCCAACTTGTAGAGCTGATTGAAGCATGCAAAAATAAATTTGTCCTCAGGCAGACCATAGTCGGCTCGCTTATGTGGGCAAACAGGATCAAGAACGTCCTGATTTTTCTATAGCAGAACATGAATATACAATATATCAATATAAACTTTTTTAAGCAAAATATTAACATAAAGTTATAAACTCATAGAAAACCCGATCTTGATCCAAAACAACGTTTTCCGTATTATTTAGAAGTGCAATATTTATATAACACCAAATTTTAAGCATACCTGCTTATAGTCATTGACAAAGTAACAGTGGGGAAGTTGGACAAGCTTTTCTGAGTATATATGAGAATATTTCAATGGAGAGACAAACTGTAACAATAATGATAAATTAATATTATGACCAGAGCAAGCCCATGCCGTTGAAACAATACAAGGTCAAAAACGTCAATATTATACCTCATCAGTAATCAAATAATCAATATAACTTGCCCCAGTGGTTCCAGGAAATCCCATGTAAGAAACTTGGATTGGCGCCGGTTGCATAGCGAAAATTTCATTCCATGCACCCTGAATCAACAAGTAGTTTTGTTTTAAGTACAAAACGTAGAATTAAAGAAATTGAAAAGGTAGAGCATCAGTTGAGATAAATTGTGGCTTACAAATTATACAGAACTGTACAAAGTACAAACATATTGCACAGCTTAGTGCTGCAAGGATAAAAGATTAGAGGTACACGTAGTGCATCAAATTGACAGCTACATTGCCAAACAATTCCTTCAGTTTTTTTTTTATAAAAAAAGGTGTGCTCTGTGCTGAAAGGACACACACATTGTGGGGTCTGTGGGAGGAAATTGCAAGGCAGCTTTACCCTGTGTTTTTTTTCAATCCTTCAAAATTAAGGTTTATAATACTTTGCTAAAAAATATATTGCATTTTCCTAAAGAAAACACGGTTCCAAAATTGTCAACATCCGGCTTGGTGTAAAATACAGAAGAATGGTTAAAACAACCAGGAACTCAAGATGGCACCCACATCTTTACTGTTAATTCTTAATTAATTACTGTCGACGGTTGGGATATCGGTCCCAAGTCAACTAAGGTTCTTGAGAAGGGGAGATAGAAGACACTGCCCAGTAGGGCAAACAGCAATCAACGAGCAGCGAACAGACACAAGATTTTTATACTGGTTCAGGCCTCTCCGGGGAGATAATAACCCTACGTCCAGTGCTTCTTTATACGAAGAAGGGATTACAAGAAAGAACTCGATGAGACGAACAGATCTCGGCGAGATTATGGATGTACAAGAAGTAGTATTCGATCTACTCAAATCTGGCTAAAAACTTCCCTCTCCTCTACACGCCATAGGGGTCTGGTTTATATAGTGTCGAACAACCGACCTACCGGGGGATAAACGGGCCGGGCTGGCCGCGAGGGTGTAACGGACTCATATACATGCCAAATATATCCCGAGGTAGATAAGGTATATCTTCAATTCTTGAGGATCACGATGTCTGCTCCAATCCGGGAAACCTGCGTCCGGGTCTTCACGTAGCCGTGCGGAACTCTGTTCGAGTCGGACTCGAACAGGAATCCTAGGCCGCCACGCACCGTGCCAACCATGAGGCTGTTCGGCAGGATGCACATGGGCCTGATAGAGCCCTCTAGGGAGCCAGGCCCTAGGAGGCTATTCGGTTGGGCCGTCAGGGAGTGGGCCATGTCAATGGGCCATGATTTTATCCTCGATAGCTAGCCCCCGAGACTCAAGTGAAAGTTCTCACTAGAGTGGGGTCTTCCTCTTGAGACTCCAAGTCACAAAGAGGGTAATTTTTCTGCTATAAAGATGTGCAACAAGCGACCAAACAGGTTAGGGTTCAACCGAAAAAGTCTTGTTCGGGACCGAACAAACCTGTCCAGTGCCGAGCAACTCTGTTGCGTCGAACAGGGAACCACATCTGTCCGAGCAGAGCACCCTGCCCTCAATGTAGAAACCGTAAAAAGTAGCCGTTGGCAGATTCCAACGGTAATTTTCGCTGCGCTGTCAAAACGGTCGACTGTTTTTACCAGCCGTTGCAGTAAAAAACTAGCCGTTTTGTGGCAAAAAACCGTTGCAGAGCTGTTTGGACCAGGGCTATAAAGAGCACCCAAGCCGCCCGCGCCTTGCCACTTCCGCTCTTGTGCGTCTTTCCTTCCCAAGCTCTATTCCAACGGCGCTAGCATCAATCAGCCGCAGCCCACCTCCGAAGCCGTTCGCCAAACCTGGGGATTGTTATGGCCAAGTTCGTGGGCACTAGCATGACCGAGGAGGACATGAAGACTTTGAAGGAAAGACATGTCGACGCCAGCAGCTGGAGGCTGCCCGGGGAGGAGGAGATGCCGAAGCCGCTCGAAGATGAGTTCATCAACTTTGAGCTCTTCGCATTGTTTGGGTTGAGGTATCCCGAAAGCGATTTCGTGGAGGCCCTCCTAAACATCAACGGGCTGGAAGTTGTGAATCTCAACCCCAACTCGTTCCTCCAGATGGCCGTCTTCGCACACCTATGCGAGGGCTATCTGGGCGTAGATCCGTCGGTGGGGCTGTTCCTCCATTACTACGCAGTAACGAGGAGCAGCTCCACCGCTTCTGGGCTGGGGTACTATTATCTCAAGCTCCGGGCCACTGCCAAAGACGCGCCATACCCTCGTCCACCGTTGCTCGACTCGATGGGAGCGTGGTGGATGAGGTGGTTCTACACCAAGCGGAGCGGCGACAGCAAGCTCTCCTTCACCGGACAAGCGCCAGTGAAGGGGACGCAGATGCCTCGGCCGGAACTGATCGACGAAGAGTGGTACCTGACCGGGAAGATCGCTTTCCTTGTGGGCCTCAGGCTCATGGGCAGAGAGATTATCTGGGACTTCGTAGCGAATAGGATCTGTCCTCTACGGAGGAGGTCCTACCCATTCTACAAGATAGAAGATTGGGAGAACATGACCAGGGAGAGCTCGAGTAAGTTCTCAAACGCTCACCCCATTTTTGGTGATTCATCCGAACAGGGACTAAGCATTTCTTCTGTTCGGACAGTTAAACCTACCGACGCATGGGTGGCCGAGCAAATCGACGCCATGCTGAAGGCCGCTAAGAAAGACACCGAGGTGACTGGAGTAGTGGCCTACACATGCCCAAGAAACGTGCTTGTTCGCTCAACAGAGGTAACATACGCAGAGCCCTCATCTCAGTTGCTAGACTTACACAATTATGGCATGCTCACACTCACCTCTAAATATGCAGGATGAGCAGTTGATCATCGACGGGATCGTCGATGAGGTCACAGAGTCCACCAACGAGGGAGCGGGGAAGGGCAAGGCCAAGGTGGCCGACAAGCCCAAGGTGGCCGCGGAGCCGACGCGGAGCTCGCCGCTCCGCAGCGGCCGCCAATCGCCTTCGAAGCCCCCTGTGGCGACGATCCACGCCGAGCATGCCAAGCGCGCGCGGCTAGCCAAGGGGCGAACGCCCAAGCTCCTCCCTCCTCACCGAGCAAGGCGACAAGGAGGTACGGAACCTGACCCAATGGCTAAAGCGCTATGCACAGGCTCACCCGGGCCACATGGAATGGCTGCAACAGATCGCCTAGCAGAGGAGGCTCGAGGAGGAGGTCACGCGCAAGGAGGCCCTTCTTGCGTTGCGCAAAAAGAGCGCTCAGCTCACCTAGGAGCTGAGTTTGTCGCTGCAGGCGCCCGAAGGACAAGGCGAACAAGAAGCCGAGGAACCGCCGAGTAAGAAGCGCAAGCTCCGTCGCGGAGCAAAGAGGAAGAGCAGGCTTCCCGCGGCTGGCACGGCAGGTATGCAATGGCGAGGCTCTCCCCCTTACATTCTACCAAACCGCTCAGGTCTTAACGCATTTTTTCATCAACTGCCGAGGAGGAGATCGCTAGCGATGACGTGGAAGCGGCGATCGAGCGGTCCCTGTTACCCGAGCAACTACACGGTGCATCACGGACAATGAGGTTGGCCGCCCTCAAGGACAAGCTGGCTGCGTGGACTGAGATCCTGTCGGGCTCTACCGACCAGATCGAGGCGCTCAAGGGCGCAGTGGAGCGGCTCGAAGCCGAAGAGGCGGGGCACGAAGCCACTAGGAGCGAGGCCAAGGAGTTGGCTCCGCCGGCTGCCCTGGGCGGGGACCGAGCAATCGGTCCAGCCGGGCACTTCGTCGTAGGGGCAACTCATCCCTGTGGCGATGGAAACTTCTAACGAGCAGGATGAGAGACCTACCATCGGGGAATAGGAAGATGGCTGCGAGCAGGGGACACAAGTCGCCCTGTCTGCGGTCCCACTGTCGCCGCCGAGCAGATCAACGCCGGTCTTTTCCAGGGGTAATCGGGCGGAGGAAGAAGAAGGGCAGGAGCTCGGAGGTGACAAGGATGCCTCCGCCAGCCCTCCCAGGACTGAAGGTGTCGAGAGGAGGCGAGCCCCCAGGCTGGCACGCTCCCGCAAGGAGAAGGCGCAGCGGAGAGAACATCATGCTGTGGCCGTTCTGAGCAGCCGGGGCTTCGTAACCCACGGCCTTGGAGAGCGCCTACGCCGGAACTTAAAGCACAAGCTTCAAGAGGTAAACCCCAAACCAAAACTCGTCCGTTTAAGTTAACAGCAACCCAATGTGACGGACTGGTTCTTCTCTCTTTCAGGTCTTGCAGGGCACTAAGGAGGACTTCGAAGAAGGCGTCGCCATCGAGCGCGGCGTCATTTTGGGAGCCTTCCAGGAGCAGCGCCGGACGAGGGAGCTCGAGGGGGAGCTCATTGCCTTGGCCACAAGCCGGAGCCGACTCAAGGCGAAGGTGAAGAAGCTCAGGGCTCAGCTGTCCGAGGAGAGACAGTCCTCCGCGGCCCTCCAGGAGAGGGTGTCGACGCCGTGGATCTCACAGGAAGAGGCCGAGGAGTTTCGCGTGCTGGCCACGAGGGCGAGCACCGTGGAACGAAGGGTCAAGGGGCTGGCCGAGCAGCTCAAGACCACCGAGCAGCACCGGAGTCAGAACGAATGTTGGACCGACTAGCTGCGGACCAAGACCGAGGAGGTCGAAACCCTTCGTGTAGAGGCCAAGGAGCTAGCCAAGCACAAAATGGTCAGCAAGGAGGAAGCCGAGCGCCTCCGAGCAGAAGCAAAGGAAGGGATCAAGGCCCAAGGGGAAACCCTGCGCCACAAGCTAGATATTGAGGAGCTAAAGGAGCAGCTTGCTTCTAAGTAGTAGCCATAGGGCTATACTCGAAAGGGTATTTTGTACCTGTAAAATTTTGTTAGTGAAAATGAAATCTTACCTTTTTCCTACAAAAAAGAGCAACAAAAGACAAGAAGGAATAAGAAACTAAGAGCAAGGCAAAACAGCGCTAGAGAGTTTTCAGAAAAACGCTAGGACGCCAGCCTAACTCCCAGCTCCCGTTGTGCATCTGTTCGAAAACCTGAGTTTGCGAACTCGAACAGGTGCACAAGCAGAAGAGCGACACCCTAGCCCCCAGTACGGACGATGCTTGAAGACCTAAGTTTGCGAATTCAAGCACGTGCGTAGAGAGATAGAGTGACACCCGCATCCTGATCGACTCATTCTATGAACTACTCGTCAACATAAGGTAGGCGATTTCAAAGGTAACCGAACAAGAAAAGTGACTCTGCCGCGGGGGCTTACGAGAGCAGGCTTTGCCGAGTGGTTGTGCCGAGCGCGGTAAGTGCCTCTGCCGCGGGGGGGCTTATGAGAGCAGGCTTAGCCGCAAGGCAGAAAGCCGTGTTACGCGAACCTGAGTTCAGGAACTTGCTGAAGCTAGATGCGGGCAGGAAAATCCTCAAGGCGTGAAGTTTGACAAAAAACGCAGAGCTAGAAAAACAACTGAAAGACCTACACAAATAATTTATGAAGCTGGTCGATGTTTCAAGTGCTTGTCAGCTCTCTCCCGCCCTCCATTGCCAGGCGAACAGGCCTCGGACGAGCAGTAGAAACGACCGTGAACGGGCCCTCCCACCGGGGAGTTAACTTGTTGTCATTGGACAGGTTCTGGACGCGGCGCAGAACGAGGTCACCCACCTTCAAAGCCCTTGGTCGGACGGATTTGGCAGCGTGCTGGCGAAGGTCTTCCTGGTAGCGTGCCATTCTGACTTGTGCCCGTTCGCATGTGCCTTCGAAAAGGTCGAGTTCAAGCAAACGCTCTTGCTCTGTGTCAACCATGTTGACCGAGCTCGTGCGAGACGAGCCGAGTACCACTTCGGCGGGCAAGATGGCTTCTGCACGTAGACCAGTTGGAAAGGAGTTTCCCCGGTTGCCCGGCTGGCTATGGTGCGCACGGCCTAGAGGACGGAAGGAACTTCGTCGACCCAAGCTTTTTGGTGCTCTTTGAGTGTTGCTAACTCCCGCCGTTTGATACCCTGGATTATCTGTCTGTTAGCTCGCTTGACTGCTCCATTGCTCTGTGGATGTGCCACGGTTGAAGGCACTTTGGTGCCCAAATTGCTCGCAGATTCCCGAGTAGCTCGCTCAATCGAAACCGTTATTGGTGATCAGCTTATGGGGAATCCCAAAGCACGCGATCACATTGCTTTTGAAGAAACACAGCCGTTTTGGTGTGAAGTGATGACACAGGCTCGGACTCAATCCACTTTGTAAAGGTGTCGATGGCCACGAGCAAGTGCGTGCAGCCCTTGAACCCCTTGGGGAACGGGCCGAGCAGAACTAGACCCTATGTGGATAAAGGCTATGATGGGGGGATCGTTTGGAGCTCTTGGGCTGGCTTATGGGCCTTCCAGGTGTGAAATTGGCATGCCTTACACAGTTACACTTAGTTACCACATCCTGGGCATCCTGTAGCGCTGTGGGTCAGTAATAACCCATGCGAAACGCTTTGCCTACCAGAGTCCTGAAGGAGGCGTGGTTGCCGCAGGCACCCTCGTGTATGTCCCTAAGAAGAAATACGCACCCGGGGTAAGACTTTGAAACTTTCTGGCGTAACACACCCGTAATGGGGCAATCTGACTAGCAGGTCAAAACCCTTTCCGCAGTGAGCTTTCAAACTATCTTTAGAACTTGCTTCACAGGCTTTGAGGTATTGTAAGATGCACTTGAAGAGCCCGCGGTCCTCACCGGCGGAGCCCGCTCGTGGCTCATGAACCTGCCCCCGGAGTCCGTGGGGTCATGGAAGGAGCTCTCGGAGCTCTTCGTCACCAACTTCCGTGGCACCTTCGAGCAGCCCGGTAGAAGACGACCTCCACAACGTGGGAGCGAAGAAAGAGCGTCGCCGCGACTATATTCGCTCTTCACCAGTCCGCAACACTATCCCCGACATCTCCATCGACGCCGTGGTCACGGCATTCAGGAGAGGCGCCGAGACCCCAAGGTCAAAGAGAAGATGGCCACCCGCAAGATCAAGACGACGGAGGAGTTTTCACCTTGGCGCCTGAAGCGCCCTTCAAAGCGGAGAGTCAGATCCGCCCATTGCGCTGGCGGGCCAGCCAGCGGCGGCGAGGCCGGAACCTCGAGGAACCCCGCGGCAAGGACAAGAAGAAGCGCAAGGCGGCCGAGACCGGCAGGTCATGGCGGCCGAAAGGCGGCGACGACGACGACGACGACCATGCGCCACCGCGCAATGGTGCGGCGGGCGTAAAAAGAGGAGGAGGTCGCGGCGCCGGGCGGTACGGCCCCGCAGGGCGGCCGAGGCGGCGGCTATGGCGACGCTGTGGTCGCGACGGCCTCAAGCGCGCGACGAAGGGCGTAGATCATCGCCCGTGAGTGGGACGGAAGGCCCTACTGTCCCATTCACCGCAACAACTCCCACGACTTGGCAGATTGCCATGTCGTCAGCAAGATGGTGGACAAGCGAGTCCACGAGCAGCAGCAGCAGGCGTCCGGCAGTGGCAAGGGCAAGGAAACGGCTTCGCTTGGTTTTCAGCAGGCGGAGCGCGAGGTTGCCGTCATCCACGGCGGTTCGGCCACCTATCCGTCCCACGCTAGCTTTAAGCGCGCGATGAGGGAGGTGTGCGCCGCCGTGCCCGGCTTTGGGTCGACGAGGCAGCTGGCGTGGTCGGAGCAGCCGATCGCGTTCAGTCAGGCCGATCACCCAACCAGTACCGCCGGCCCTGGGCATCTCCCGATCGTGGTTGCACCCACGGTCCGGAATGTAAGGCTAGGGCGGGTGCTGGTAGACGGAGGGAGTTCCTCAACCTCCCGTCCGCCGGCGCCACAAGGCCCAGATCCAGCGAATGGAGCTTCGCCCGCGCCCCATTCTTCGACATCGCGCCGGGCCGAGTCCGTTCACCGGGCGACGCCTCCCGGTAACCTTCGGAGGTCGACAACTTCGCACCGAGATGCTCGAGTTCGAGGTGGCGGACTTCGACCTCCCTACAACGCCATACTAGGTCGGCCGGGCGCGACCGTGTTCATGGCGGTGTGCCACTATGCGCATATGGTGGTGAGATCCCGGCCACCGCCCCATCGTTTTGAAAGTGGACCGCCGAGGCGCCCACACGACAAGGACGCCTCGCTTGGCGGGGCGACGGTGCCTGTGGGCCGAGGCTTCGATTTTGGGAGCTCCTCCGCGAAGACCCGTGCCTCCCCCGGTTCGCTCGCGGAGGTTAAGGCGGTTCCCCGAGCGAAGTCGACCCGCGAAGACCGCTCGGTGGGCGCCTCTCGCGCCAAATAGGAAGGCGCGCTGCCTCCTTCCTCCAGCTTAACGCAGACGTGTTTGCGTGGCAACCGTCTCGACATGGCCGGGTCCCTGTGGAGGTGATTGAGCACAATTGGCGACGTTCCCGGCGCGACGGTCATGCAAAAGGTCCGGAAGCAATCGGTGGAGCGCCGAAGTTATCCGCCAGAGGTGGACAAGCTCTTAAGGGCGGGGTCGTCCGCAGTGTCGCCATCCTGTGGCTCGCGAACCCGTCCTCGTCAAGAAATCCAACAGGCGTTGAGGATGTGCGGACTTCACCGACCTCAACAAGGCGTGCTCGGCGATCCATACCCGCTGCCCGCATCGATCTCATCGTCGACTAATCAAGGGTGCGTGCGCAACAGAGCTTTCGATGCGACTCGGTACCACCAGATTAGCATGGCAAGAAGATGAAGACAAGATCGCTTTCACGCGCCTATGGGCGATAATCGCTATACGAGGATGGCGTTCGATCGAAGAATGCAGGCCCGACCTATCGGGCCATGCATATCGCTTCACCGCTCCCAAATAGGGCGGAACTCGGAGGTGTATGTCGACGATCCGTAGTGAAGTCCAAGAAGGCGGAGGAGTTGATCGCGACCGAAGAAACCTTCGCCAACCCGAGGAAGTACCGCATCAAGCTTAATCCGCAGAATGCGTGTTCGCCGTTCCGGGCAACCGCCGATTCCTCTCTCCCGTAGGGGGATTGAGGCGAACCTCGACAAGATTGCAGCGATCGAGAACATGAAGCCCCGACGCGACTTCTCGGCAGATGCAAGGCTTGGTGGGTCGCTTGACCTCCCCGGGCCGCTTTATAGCTCGCCTGGGGACAAAAGTCTCCCACCGCTCAAGCTCCTAAAGAAGACCAACCAGCCGAGTGGACGGCGGAGGCGCAGGAGGCGCTCGACGGTCTCAAGAAGTATCTTACCTCCCGCCCGCGCTGGTCGCCCTGCACCCGGCGAGCCGCTGATCCTCTACGTCCGCGGCAAACCCCAGCGGTCAACAGGTGCTAGTGGCGGAAAGAGAGGCGTCAGCGCCCATTTACTACGCCGGCAAGGTCCTCCACGACGCCAAACAAGGTATTCACAGCACCGAAGATGCTCACGCCAGGCCGACAAAGATCCCGAAGCTACGCCACTACTTCCGTGGCGAAGTCACGGTGTTGATTAAGTATCCCTTTGCGGGAGATCCTTTCAACCGCGAGGCGACGGGTCGTGACGCTAAATGGGCCATGGAGCTGGCGGAATTCGATCTCAAATTCGCTCCCCGAGTGGCCATCAAAGGGCAAGCTCGCGGAGTTCATTAGCGAGTGGACTCGGCAGACATCGGTTGAAGATACCCCACCTCCTCGCCGTGGACTCTCTTCTTGACGGCTCATTCCGGCCGGAGGGGGTCAATGGCGCCGCCCGGTGTTCTAACCGGGCGATGTCGTCCGCACTGGTGGGCTTGGACTTCCGCGCCACCAACAACGCCGCGAGTATGAAGGATCGCCGCCGCTCGTGGTGGCTTTCACCTTGGCATCCGCGGCTACAAGTAAAGGCGATTCTCTCCGGTCATCAACCAGCGAGGAAGGATTTCTCCCGCCGGATCCCGCCATGGCGGCCTACCGGCGGAGGTACGCCGGTTGGAGCGGCACTTTGAGGGTTTGGGCTTCATGCACATCCTCGCCGTGACAACTACATGGCGGATGAACTGTCCCTGCATTGCCTCGCCAAGGGCACCTGCTCCGCCGGGTCTTTGAAGAAAGACTTACGCAGCCGTCTGCCGCAGCCCCACCTCGCGGGACGACGCTTCCGACGCAGCTCCCACCGAGGAGACGCCACCGATCTCGCCGCAGCCCCTGATAGAGGAGGAGGCGGAAGAATCGCCGAGGCGGTTGAGACGAAACGCCGCCAGCGGAGTACGCCGGCGACAATGTACGTAACGCCGTCACACTCGTCCCGGAAGGTCGGTGGATGGATCCGATCCAGCCTACCGCGGATGGAGTGATCCCAACGATGACGCTGCTTGGCCGAGAAGATAGCGCTGGCGCTGCGCCACGCTCGGTAGGTGGGGACCTGATCGCTGTGGCGCAAACGGAGTTCTACAAGCGCGCCACTCGAAGCGGGAGGAAATTTTCCGAGATCCATGGAGGCATGTGCGGAGCCATTCAGTGAGCCGCGTTGGTTGGGAAAGCGCCACGGTTTTATTGGCCCACCGCCTCCGTGATGCCTTCGAGCCGTGAGAGAGATGCGGCGCCAATTTCATGCTAAGCAAATCCACCGACCGCCCAGCGCCGAAAATATTTCGCCTTCCGCCGCTTCGCACTGGGGCCGGATATTCGGCCCGCTCATGGGCGAACGGAGGATATACATCATCCGTTCGCCGCCATCGACAAGTTCACTAAGTGGTTGAAGCTCGCCGTCCCGGCGATCACATCCGCAGCGCTATCAAGTTTATGAGGAGCATCTTCGTCCGGTTCGTGTCGCCAATGTAATCATCATCGACAACGGCGCCAGCCTCAAAAGCGCTGATTTCCAAGATCGGTGCGAAGAGTTGGGTACTGTCAGGCTTTTGCCTCCGCTGCGCATCCGAAGAGCAATGGGCAAGTGGAGCGGCGAACGCGAAGTACTCAAAGGGCTCAAGACAAGGGCGCTCGACCGCCGAGAAGCGCGCAAGCGCGGGCGGAAGAAGTTCCCACCAGACAGGGCGCCGCGGACAACTCCCAACAGAGCCACCGGCGAGACCCCCTTCTTCCCGTGTATGGCTCGAGGCGGTGTTCCCATCGAGCTCGCCGCTCCCAAGAGTGGCGGCGCGTCAGCGAAGACAAGACCGACCGGCCAGATGAAGTAAATCTCCGGAGGAGATCCGAGACAGGCGGCGATCCGGCCGCCAAGTATCAGAAAGGCCGCGCCATTATCAAGCAAGGCGGTGTGTGAGAACACCGGCAGTGGGCGCACCTGCTCACAAGAAAATCCAAGTACAAAGGGGCGAATAAATCGTTTCCCCGTGGAGGGCCCTTCAAGGTGGTCTCAGCCTCCCGCCTGTGCTCACCAAAGCTCAGATTCGAGGACGGTCGCTAATTGGCTAACACTTGAACGCCGAGTACCGAGGAAGTTCTACCCGTAGGTAGCACCAAGAGTTTTTTCGGCCTTCCTTTGGAGCCGAGCAGAGGTCTTCCTTCACTTCACCGCCTTGGGGTCATGCAGTACAAAGCCATCTTCAATAAGAGATAAGTTCTATCTCCTTGTGGGCATCTGCTTTTTTCGCCTCAAGTCTGCTAGAAAGCATTCCGCTGAAAGTCGGCAAATAAAAAGTACTCAAGGCGATGGCCCTTAGTTGCAAGGATTTAGCGCCACGACTCGCGGTTGGGCGAGGCGGCGGACGGAAGGCGGTTCTAGCCCGGTGTGCCGGCTCGGTTCAGGTAATGCGCCAACAATGCACCGCGACTAGACCACTCCGAAGCTAAGTTCTCGCCACGCCGATGTCTAGGGTCGGTTCGCTAAGAGGCCATAAGGGTTGAAGTAACCAGATGCTCGAGGAAAAGCGCCACTTTCAACGGAAAGCTCTGTCAAAGCTTTTGGCGCATCAAGGGTTTAGCCTTAGAAAGGTCTGTTAGAAAACATTCTCCGAAAGTCGGTAGCGAAAGTACTTATGGTCGATGGCCCTTTAGTGGCAAAGGCAACGCTATAACTTACGCCGGTGCGAGGCGGCGACGGAAGGCGGCTCTAGATCGGTGTGTCGGCTCGGTTCAGGTAATGCGCCAACGGCGGCACCAAATGACTAGACCACTTCCCGAAGCTAAGCGCCGCCACGTAATGTTTAAGTTGGGTTGCGAGAGGCCATAAGGGTTGAAGTAGCCAGATGCCTAAGGAAACAAATACCACTTCATGCGCGTAATCGCTCAGTCTAAAACCTTTGCCAGTGCCCCGCTCAATTCCGTAGTTAAAGTTGTGCGGTTCAAGTGAGACTCACAAAGAAAAGAGCAAAAGTTTGTTTGCATTGATAGGCAACAATTATAAGGCAAAAAGGCGGGGAGTCTCGCCACCCTCCCCGCCTTCGCTCTTCCGCCGAGCGCGCCCCATCATGGACACGCCGGTCGGGCGGTCGGTCAACTCGCTACCGCTTAAACCGGGTCCACCGGGCGCCAAGGCTCCCCTGGCGGCGGGCGCGAGATCAAACGCGCGCCTCGAAAGCAAGACAGCTGCTCAAGATGAACCGCGGCTGCTTCGGAGCGCTTTGGCGACTGCTTCGACGCTTCGCTGTCCGCAGCCACGGAAGGACGGCAGGGCTTCGGGCGGTCGCCCCACGGCATCAGCAGATCACAGGCAGCCGCCTCTCCACGGGATGCGTGGAAACACCCAAAGGATGCAGGGTCCTGAAGCCGCAGAGGCGGTGCGCAGATGTCGGCGTAGGGTCCGGAGGCGCCAAGTGCGTCTCCAGCGGAGGTTCGATCCGTTTAATGGCCGAGGCAGCGGCTGCTTACGCTGCACTGCTGGTCATCGCCTTCATGGGCGTTTCTGGCCAAAGGCCCGCCGCAGTCACGGGCAGATCGCTTCCGCCAAGGCAAGGGCTTCTCCCGCCGCCCAGCGCGGGAGAGGTGCGGCGCCAAAGGAACATCCTACGCCGGTGGTCACGGCCGAGATGGCGGCAGCCCAGCGGGCGCAGGTGGCCCGAGGGCTGCCGCCGCGCGCCGACTCCGCCGGGAGCGCGGCCGGGCCGGGTCATGAAGTCGCTAAGGAGCGAGCTCGATGCCCCAAAGATCCGCCTGCTCCAAGAGGGACAAACAGGTTCAGTATGCAAAACCGCAGAGCGTATAACCCTAGTGCGGCGGTGCGTAAGCGCCAGGAAAGCCAACTGAAGCGGTGCGCTTAAAGGCGAAAGTCGAAGGGGAGCTCCAAGTCGCTTGTTCTGTGGGCGGCGGTGGCGCTGCGTCGCGTCACCACTGCACGGTGCCAGCGCCGGCGGCTGCCGAAAGCGGTGAGCGGAAGGAGCGCCACAGAATAAAGCGCCGCAGGAGCGCCGGGCGAGGAGCGGAAGAAACTGCGCAGCGGCGCCAGCTTCGATGAGTCGCCGCCTGCCCGGGCGTGAGCGGGCGGCGTAGCAGCAGGCTCTCCGCGATTGAGCCGGCGGCGGCGAAGCCGGGTTAAGCGGGCGCGCTTTCGCTCGCTTGCTCTCTCGCTGCCGCTGCTGCCGACGGCAAGGATGAGGCGGCGCTTCCGAGAGCGCTGGCGAGTCAGCAGCCACGGCAGGAGGCAGCATGCCGCGAAGCTAGGCGTCGTCGCCGAGGGCGGCTCGCGATCTGCAAGGGTCCTCGCCACTTGGACCGCAGACCAGAGACTTCCATTGGCGGCAACGCTCGCAAGTAAGGGTTGCGCTCGTGGGTCCTAATCGCAGAGGGGCGGATGCTCCGCCGTGGCGCAAAGCCGTCGGGCGTGGTCAAGCTTCCGCCACCTGGCCCCGAGCATCGCCGCCTCGCAAGACGCTCCCATCACCAACACCCAAAGAAGAAGCAGCCGAGTCGGCCGTTAGCCAAAATGGAAAGAAAGAAGGTACGAAACCCAAAAGAGCGCGAGGGTATTCACCTCCAAGAGCAGCGGGTCCCGCTGTCGCCAGTACGCCCAGCGGGCGCGCTTCGCCGGAAGCGGGCAAAGACGGCGCAGCAAAAGTCCGCCACCACGGGTTCCGGTGAGCTTCGGCGGCGAGCTCGGTACGCGCTACCGCCATCGCCCGCGCATTGCAAGATCGCTCGCCGGGCTTCTGGGCCGGCAAAGGCTCCGCGATCGCTGGAAGGGCAAGATCGCCGCAGCCGCGGAGTCTCTCCACGCATACCATCGCCGGTGCCCCTTCCAGCTTGACTTGACCCGGCAGGATAAAGGCGGAGGTGACGCGAGCGCTAAGTAGCAGCCTTCAACCGCGCCGAGCGAAGCCGAGCCCTGTGCAAGACGAAGAGTCGGCGCCAGAAAGCGGAGGTTCGCATCGCCCCCACGTAACATCTCGCAGAGGTGGGCGAAGATGACTGTGGCCATGATCGAAGTTGGGGAACAAGGTGCGCCGCCGATCCCGTGAGAAGGCGTAGCACCCCAAGAAGAATTGGCACGGCGGGACAAGGCCCGCCAAAGACGCCAGAGAAGGTTACGATCTCTCGCCGAGGATTCCTGCGCGATGCGAAAGCGGGCGCAAGGACCGAACGGGCGGTCGGCGGTGGCACGAAGATCTAAGCCGCGCCACCGATCTCATCGACGGTGGAAGCAGCAGAGCAGCTCCGAAGATGGTGCGGCATCCTCATTTGCGGCCTTTGCCGCGCTTTGGGAGCCATGGAAAATTTGGCGGCGCCACGAAAGGCTTGGTGGTACTGGCGAGGATGTCGGTAGCAGCTGAAGAAGGCAATGTCGATAGCTTGAAGACATAGCGCATGGGAAGGATTGGCCGCTGCTTTGAGAGAAGTACTTATAGGCGTACAGCAGCGTTGACGGTTTGATTCCGCCTTACGCTGCTGGCGCCATCATTGCCCCGCTGCTTTTGGTTTCGCAAAAGCGGCGTGGTTCCCAAGGAAGATCGTGGTGGTGGAGAATCAGCGACGGCCGCTGCAGTGGTGGCCCCCCACGATTCGCCTCCCGCCGCCAGACAAGAAATGGAAGTATCCGCGCGACGGTTCGCAGATCATGGTGGACCCGGCTACTGTCGTGTAATAAATACTGGGTACAAAGAGGCCTAGGAAGGCCAGGAGGGCCCCACGCTGGCACAAGGAAGAAGGCCCCAGCCGCAAGGCATGAGCCCCTCAGAGGCTCAGAGGGCCCCACGCTACAAAGCGGATGAAGCAAGGCCCCAAATAAGGGCGTAGCCCCTCGAGGCCGGAGGCCCCACGCCACAAGGGCGGAGAAGGCCTCAGCCACATGGCAAGCCCTCAGAGGGCCCGAGGGCCCCACGCCGCGGGAGAAGCAAGGCCCCACCCTGGGCATGAGCCCCTCGGCCGGGAGGGCCCCACTGCACAAGGGCGAGAAGCAAGACCTCAGCCGCCACGGGCGCAGCCCTCAGAGGCCGGAGGGCCCCACGCACAAAGCGGGATGCAGCAAGGCCTCAGCGCTGCAGGCGAGCCCCTCAGAGGCCAGAGAGGCCCCACGCCACAGCGGGCGAGCAAGGCTCCTCAGCTGGCGAGCCCTCGGCAAGGCCGGGAGGGCCCCACGCACCAAAGGGTGCGGCATGAGCCTCTCAAGGCAAGGCGAGCCCCACGCGCCAAAGGGCGCGCGGGCGAGCCCCTCCGACGGTGAGGCGAGGGGCCCACGCGCCAGCGTGTGCGTACGCAGCCCTCCGAGACCAGCGAGGGCCCCTCACAGGCGGGGCTGCAAGGCAGGGAGCATTGCGTATGAGTCTTCGACTAAGGCGGCCCTCGCCGCGAAGGACGGGCGCATTTAATGAGACATCACGCTGGATAGACAGAGGAAGAAATGATTACCGCCATGTAGGATCCTTGCAGTCCGAGCGGTCACACTGTGGCAGTAAGAATTGACCGGCAGAGAGAAGATTTGCTTGAGGAGGCCGCCTGTGTCGAGGGGAGTGTAGGCCCCACCCGCAGACTCACCGGCAGTGACTATGCGGGTCGAGGCCACTTGGCGGCACGCGAGGCGGACCATGCGGGCTGGGCAGCTGCACGTTGCCTCTTCTTCTTGCTGCGGTCTTGTCGCAGTAATCGAGAGCACTGTGATCGCTTACTCCCTCGCCTCTCCGCCAAATTCCAAAGCTTGTATAAAAGGAAAGGAGAGAAGGGAAAGGGGAGGCATACTTAACACACACAAACACATAAGCTGTCACAGACTAGCGCTGGTGCATCGAAAAACACCGTAAACACATTCCTTTCAACCACAATCGAAAAGAGCTAAGGCTCAAGAGAGTAGGACTATTACCCGCGAGGGGGTCCGAACTCGTAAATCTGAAGTCGCCTCCTTGTTGTGCCCGACGCCAAATCGGATCTAGCTTGATCGAGTTAAAGTGACTAGAACTGACCAGGTGTGATCCGCAGTGTTGAGCGGAGAACACGCCGCCCGGGCTATGGAGGACGGAGAGAGCGACCAGCACTTGGAACATCGACTACCTTCAGTAAGTTCTTTGTGTAGGTCTTTTGTGTTTCTTAGTAGCCCTGCTGCTTTTGTAAACTCCGCGCTTTAAGTTCGGCCCAAGTCTCGGCATCATGTAAAGTTCAATCCACTCATGAATCTCGCGCCTCTCGTGCTCCCTTTTCACCGCTTGTCTTCTCGCACTACTTTCTCCGTAACACTTGATGGCTGCTCGGTCTCATAACTCTTGCTCGCTGTTCGGTTTTCCTACCCGTATCTTGCTTCAAATAATTCCGTAACTCGGGTTACATAACAAGGCTTTTTTCCACCTTGGCGGCTAAGTTCCGCTTCTCGTGAAGCCCTCCGCGCGCAGGCACTTACCGCTTGGCATCGCACTCACTTGGCAAAGTCCGCTCGTGAAGCCCCCCGGGCAGCAGGCACCTTCCTTGTTCTACATTTTCTGAATCGCTTAACTTACGCTGGACGAAAGCAACCATGGAACGAGTCGATTAGGGCCGGGTGTCGCTTTTCTCTCTACGATGTGCTCGAAGTTCGCAGTTTAGGTTCTCGAGGATCGCCCTTACCGGGGCTAGGGTGTCGCTTTTCTCTTGTGCACTGCTCGGTTCGCAAACTCGTGCTTCCGAGCGATGCACAACGGGTCGGAGTTAGGTAGAGCGCCACCGTTTTTTTTTTAAACTTAGCGCTGCTTCGCTTTTCTTAGTTTCGCTTCGTTCTTGTCTTTTTACCGCTTCTTTTTGCGTGAAGAAAGGTAAGTACTTTATTGCATTAATCATAAGTTTCAGTACAAGTCTTTTCAGTTACAACAAGGCGCTACTTAGGAGCAAGCCGCCCTTCAAATTTCAACTTAACTTGAGGCGCATTTACTTCGCCGAGCCTTGATTCCTTCCTGGCCACTGAGGTATGCTCAATTCGCTCCTTGTTCGCTTTGGCTTGCTTTCGGCAAAGATTCGCCTCGATGGCCTCGACCTCCTCGGTCTTGGCGCCAGCCTGATCGGTCG